>CM059217.1:30296898-30699398 GCA_030347435.1 Clarias fuscus | reverse complement strand
GTGGACTTGGTCAGAGTCCAGCACAATTAACAAATTTTCTGGTTAAAGTCGTGTAATAGCAGCTAACCGTTTGATGATCAGGTTGAGTAGACGCGCTGCGGCGGGAAATCACCACATTGGGTGGGTTCAGTGAGTAATCAGATGCAGGCGTGTAATAAACAGGTATTTATATACAGTAAACTGCAGCGAGCTTGAGATGTTGACAAAAGCGCAATAATAGCAACATGGCATTTATGTCATTTTGAAAGTAATTTGCGTGCCTCATAAGCCACGCACACACACATGCGCACACGCACATGCACACACACACGAATTACAGAACGTAGCGACACATTTATGTCCCTGGAGATTTGTTTTAGAAGCTTAGGGAAAAAGTTAATACATTTGATGTGTGTTGATTAAAATTCGATAGGTGTGTCTTTTCTGTCTGCGCATAAACACACACACACACACGTGTTTGTTTCTCCCTGTAGCACTTTATCACAGCACATGCACCTGTTTCAGTTTTTTTTTCTTTTTCTTTTCCACCTGCAGGCTACTAGTCGTGCTTTTCCTGTGATACCATGAGTTTTTTTTTTTTTTAATTCTTTCACAGCAAGCAAATCAAATTCGCTTGAAGTGGGTATTTTTCTTTCTTTCTTTTTTTTTTTGTTCGCATGAAGCATGCAGCATGTGTGGAAAGTTCTCGAGCTGCTTTCATGTCAGACGTGCATCACCGAGATGATGCAGCAGCTTCAGCCTTCTTCTTTTTTTTTTTTTTTTGATGCACAGACAGGAAGACCGGTGATGTTCACTTTTATTAACGGGACAAACAAATTCCCCGCGGGCTGGAACATCTTACACGAGTGTTTTAAGCATGCTAGTGATGTGCAAAGTTCAGGTCAATTTCTGCGTCATAAAAGCTTCATGATAAAGTGTGAAATAAAAACTTTGCTTCGTGTCACAAAGCTGCAGTTCCTCGTGACATTTATACCGCAGCGATAACGAACCACTTCTGTAAGTCTGTAGTCATCTGTGGCAAATTGAAGAAATATATTATTATTTATTTATTTAAAAAAAAAAAAAATTTTTAAAGGGTATTTTAAAAAAATAATATTTTTTTAAATGCAGAATTACCATCAAGCCATTGAGACTCATGATATTTACTTTGTGGGTCGCTCGTCCCTGCATTTGCAAAAATCAAGCCTCGAATGATTCCAGCAATTACAGTCGAACACCTTCAGGTACAAATTCATATTAACGACGTCTTATTTTCACCCGGAGCTTAAATCTGTGCGTAGCGATGGTTTAATAACCTTTTTAACATCTTAGCCTAGTTCTTGTTAAGTCCTCTTCTTCTTTCGGTCTTGCAGGTGATGATCATGTTCGTACGGCCTTGCACCACAAAAAAAAAATCAAATAAAATCACATTTTAAAAGAAATCCCCACCCATAACCTTTTGCTTCAAACAAAAAGGTAGCAGTCTGCAGTGCAAGGTGTCAACCAAGGAATTTTGGTGGTTGTGTCATGGGTCTGACATTTGTGTTAGCTGAATCATATTTACACAAAGTGACTGCGAAGTGTCTCTTTGTTGGTTTCCGCAATAAACTTCGCTTTCTGGCAAACAAACACAGGACGGCTCACCGCGAACGTTAACATCCATCTTTTAATGATTTGTGCGACGGTTCTGTATTACTTATTGTAATTCTTAATAAGTCTGGATTTGGTAGCTCTTCACGACAACAGCAAAGAGACGATGAATAAGCGCTGCTGCATGTTAGACTTTCTTTATGAATCTTCCCCAGTTCTGTCTGTATTCTAATCATGACGGCATCAACACGGCGACGCGAGGAGACTCTCAGTCTCTGAGACAGGAGGGGAACCGAGAAACGGCGCCGGCGCGCAAACAAACTCGCTCCAGTCGCCTGTGCACGAGCAGCGAGGTTAAGTCCTTTAGAACTTTCCATACAGACTCATCAGCTGATCCGATCACCTGGTAAAAGTATTTACACTCAAATGTGCTTGCGATGAAGTGGTCTAGTCCCACCCCAACCCCACCCCCACCCCCACCCCACGGGTCATGAACTTTCCCCTCACATCTTCAGCAGTCTTCTGTTTCCTCTCAGATTCACATCCTCACCAACTCCCACTTTAGTTCATGTGTTTTATTCTCTGCAGATTCTGTTGCGCAGGCCTCTCCCACACACCGCTGAACAAAAAAAACACACAAAAAAAATCTTTTACATCTTTTATATGGTCTGTGATTCAAGAGGTCGACTGAAGTGCATTTCCTCTCGAAGGACAAGTGCCGTCTTCACTGCTGGAATTTTCAATCTCAACACACGGTGACTAAACACATTACAAATGTGATGACTTTATTAACTTTTCTCTTCCATCAGGTTGTTGTTTGAGTTACTGTTTTATACTGTTTTGATCAAGTGAGTACGAGGAAGAAAAATGCTATTTTCATTAAGTTATATATTTAAAAAAAAAAAAAAAACCTTCTTGTAGAATGACTTCACTTAAAGTTCTTATTGGCGTGCGTGGGGTAAAACGTTCAGTACGTTTCAGGTCGTCTGTGTAAACTCGGCCAGTGAGTGCGTTTCTGGTCTGATAAGTACGATTTCTTTTCGACAGTTTTTTCCTCTTATTTGGAATTAATTTAGTTTGGAAAGCGGCACGTTGGCAAAAACAGTATCATCCCAATATAAAACACTTTCATTAAACTTAGAGCAGGTCGAGAAAACACAAAATAATAACAATAACAACAATAATAAGCTTAATTCAAGATTAAGTGAATTACAGGATTTATTCAATATTGCTAAATTAATTTACAATCTTGACATATGTTAAATTAGAATGATATTTCATATAACTTTCATTAACAGCGCTAATAAATTCTATTAAGGGTGGGGGAAATTATCTCTATACAAAAGCAAAGACTTGACCGATGTACACATATTTTACAGAAAACTAGAAATAAACAAACAGAGATGTACGGCATGTTTTCTAAGACACGGTAGTGCAAGGATTGTTCAGAGCACTTGCGCCCTCCGGTAGAGATCATCACGTCGTGCCACGTTGTGTTCACGTAAGAAACGACTTGCTTGTTTGATGTGGAAGGCGTTTCTCTCGCTCCTTTCGACGAGCCCTTTAGAGTCTCCCGACGCAGAACTCGCCACAGGTGAGTGATGCGTTCATACTGTGTAAAAATACTCTAGATTCTAAAGCCACTTAGAATTTGAATTAAAAACACAAACAAAGCTTACTGGTCTAAAGAGATTAAATGCTAATCTTATCATTTTAATGCTTCAAAAAAAAAAAAAAAAGTTACAAACATAATACATCTTTCTATAGAAAAGTGTATGCCATGGCATAGTCAGTAGATTTTAACCATCATGTATTCAATTTATTTATATAAATAAATTAATAAATAAGACCAATAAATGCAACTTGATGGCTATTAGAATTCTTGCTAAGTTGACGCTAAGAATCTACAGCGTTCCAGTAACAATCATGAGGCTGAGAGAGGAAAAGGGCGAAGGGTGGGTGAGAGAAGCGTTTAAACATGTGAGATGATCATCATCTCTTTAAGACACGTTGTACAGCTCGACAGGTTTGCATATTAAAGTAGTAATATTGCACAAAATACAAAAATAAGACATAAAATACTGCTTGCTATACTGATTAGGAAATACAAAAAACAAAACACACACACACACACACACACACACACACACACACACACACCTCTTTAATAAATCTCCAAGCAGCAGCTATAACTAGTCATACTGTCCAGTGTAGCCCCGGGTTCAAGCGTCGCCCCCTTCCGTGATTACTGTCGCCGGTGTACTTCTGCTGCCCGACCCGGGTGAGGGACAACGGGGCGCAAACACACACACACACGCCTGTCTGTTTCGTTTCATTTAACCTTGTTAATTTTTACTCAGCGTGTGCGCAGGAAGTCTGGAAGGAATTTTAGCTCTATGACTAAGGGCACATGTGTAGCATGGCAGTTCAAGGCCTGTGCTGAAGCTCACCTACACACACACACACACACACACACACACACACAATAAACACGCTCACACACACATGCTCAGGCAGGCTGTTGAGGGTTCACATTCATGTGCTGGGGATGTCCGAGGAGTCCGATCCTCTGCTTCTGCTTACGCTGTTCAGTCATCTGTTAGGACACACACACACACACACAAAACATACAGAGGGATTTAATCTTTAGCTGCCCCCTTTACCCCCTACACACACACACACACACATACACACACACACACACACACACACACACACACCCCTTGTATACACTTCCTGCATGAACGCATCTGTAGAATCTGTTTCTGTTCCCTCGCTGTGAAACGAGCGACTGCGTGTCTGTGTGTGTTTGCATGTGCCTGTGTGTATCATTGTGATAGTGACTGTGCCACAACAGTGATCACGCACTCCCTCCATCTCATGCAATACGTTCACACTCATAAACACATGAGCATGAAAACACACACACACACACGGGAGCGCACACAAATAAATCTAATGGAGAAATGAATCCTTTTGTCATTTGTAAAATCCCCTGATCTGACTCAACGTTATGAAAAACAGGCAAAAGCGCTAACAGACTCGGGCAGCCGTCGTCATACTGACCGTACGAATGCGCACATTTCGAAAGTGAGCGATACAATTGCTTCAACATGTTAATTTTTTTTTTTTTAATGAATAAGAAGAAAAAGAGCAGATTGTTGTCGTGTCACCGTGTAGCTGCGAGTGTCATCGGCTCAGGACAGCTGAAAGGTCTAATCAGGAATTTCATCTTTCCTGAATACCAGAGGCACTGAATGATGATAAATGATGATAAATGATGGCCCGTACACTCTGAAACGGCAGGACCGTGGCTGAGGCTCCGGATAGAAATACACAGCTTTAATTATTTCTATTTAATTACTTTGATTAGACGATTTTATCACTTTATGTCGTGGTCACGCTCACCACGCCCCTGACGACACGTCTCAATGGTACTGAGAGGCTTCGAGACAGGATCAAAAGGGTGGAATCTACAGTAGGGTTTACTCATTAATGAGAAACATTTTTTTTTAAAGCCAAATGTGCTTTAACTGATCTGTCATTCTCATCATTAATTGTCCATAATTAGTTTTAATGACATGGACAATAATAACTGTTTATATGCTTTAAAGTTCATTTTCCACATGTAGCCAACGTTCCACCTTTTTCATACGCCATTTAATTTCATTAATATTATTTATTATCGAATGTACTACAGTATATGGATTTACAGATCTCGGGTCTCTGAATGAGCCTAATGATTGTTTTGGTCCACTAATTTTAAGTAATGCCCTAAAATACTAATGATATTAAATAAACAGAAACACAATCGTTTCCAGGGACAGTCATATAAAGTACTGGAAAAGTGAAGGGTGCCTTTTTGTTTTTGTTTTTTTGTTTTGTTTTTTTCAGTAGTGTTACTTGACCTTCTTTTGTTTCTCACTGTCTGGGTGTCAAAAGAAGTTCTAGTTCCTCCTATGCACTTCTCATTTGTCAGTCCCCTATTTAGCAGCTACACGCAGACGCGCTTTACATAAAAAGTTGTCTTACGTTCTCTACTGTATTTACAAGAAACTCTTTGACTTACGGCGCACTGCAGTTGATCAAAAAGCTCACTCTTGACACGCGCACCATCAATAGCTTTTTTGACAGCATTTTATCATCTCTGCCTGTTATTTATGTGTGGAAACAAACAGTGCTGGTTCAGAGAACTTTGTCTGGAACACACACGAGTTGATTCAGAGTGAAACAACACTTGGCCTCGTGACGCAGGTGAAAGATCATTTTAGTACCACATGGGCTTGTGCGCCGATCACAGATGTGGGGGGTGGGGGTGGGGGGGGGGTAGTGCGAGTGAGTGAGAGAGAGAGAGAGAGAGAGAGAGAGAGAGAGAGAGAAGGAGAGAGAGAGACAGGCAGAGAGAAAAAGATAGAGAGAAAGATAGAGAGAGATAGAGAGAGAGATAGAGAGAGAGAGAGAGACGACTCATTGCCCTTTACTCTGGGTTTTTGGCTCTTAAGGGATTTTCTTTTTCTTCTTTTTTTTTTAACTGATCCTAAACTTACAACAATCCTGAAGATGGAAAATGTTCAACACTTTCTATTCGGACTGAACAGGTAATTGTCTAGTTTCATTGTGAACAGAAACTCACTGCAAATTAGCACTTTTGTTCTGAGGTTTCACACATGAGGCCCTGCTGTCAATATCAAACGATTTAGACAATAATCGCGTTCATAGAGGATTCACAGGTTCCTGTTCATTCCAGGTTCGTTTCCTTTCTTAATGTATCAGAAACCGGCTGGTCTCAAGCAATCTCAAGTATTTTTTTGCCCCGTCCACGTCTATCTCGTACCTGCTCTTTCAGCTCGGTCAGCTGGCCGGACAGGTTGGAGACCAGCTTCATTGTTGATTCCAGTTTCTCCTGCAGGTTCCTGATCTCGTTCTGCTCGCCCTCGGCGTCGCTGCTCACCAGCGACATCGCCCGCATCCGAGGAAACCAGTCCAGGTTGTGCTCCTGTCAGAACGGTAACAGAAGGTCCGTCACGGGAGCCGGAGTCAATTCCCCCCAGACTGTACTGAGCGACACTGTACGGACAATTCAATCGCTTTGAAAAGTGATTTCAGTTACAATCGACACAAATGTAACAAATACTTTGTAGTTTTATTTGAATGGTTTCTAAACAAAGCAATAAAAAAACAAATCCTAAATAAAGACAAAAAAGAAAAAAAGAAAAACGAAGAGACAATTGGGACATGCTCTGGCGCACTATAAAAAAGAGGAGGAATTGGAAGTGCACTTTTTTTTTTCTTTTTTAAATCATTTATCTGTCATTTGGGCAGTTTCAGCTCTTTTATCATGAACAAGCGAGCTATTTGTTCAGAGTTCTTGGTAATTTCCAATGTTGTGCATGTGTGCAAAAAGAAAATCAGTGTGACAGAGACTCTTTTGTTTGGTTTATTTAACTTTGCTAAACAACGTCTGATAATATCACACTGAGTAGGATTGCAGGATCTCCATCTACTAAACGCGTCATGAGAATAGATCTCCATTTTTGATATCGGCGTAATTCAAAGCTTTCGAGAGACTCGCGTTTTTTAACCGAGTGCTGATTAGGCTGACAATTAACACACAAAGCATTCGTGTGAACTCGAATGTAAAAAACAGCACAAACATTCCAGTCCTTACTAACTGATGAACTAATCTTCCTGGCTGCAGACGCCACTGATATTAAATTGTGAATGTGAAATTGAGTTACGGTGTAGGAGATGACCTACCAAGAGTCACATGGGCTTTAAAAAAAAAAAAAACCTGCTTCCCTTAACAGGGCCTACACTGTCTGTGTCCTGCACGTCCCTACCGGAGGCTGTGAGGAGTCCCCCTCTGTCTCACAGAGGAATTTCACAGATTACCCACCCTAATTTCATCAACTTGAACATCCAGGAAGCCAAGTGTTGTGTTGCTTTCTTCATGCCTGAACGCAACGGAGAGAGTGCATGAGACGGCCCGGGTTTAGTTGTGGGAAATCACCATCCCCGAAGACAAGCGGCCAAAACACCAGACAATGCCACTTATTTATAGGATTCATGCATGATTTGGCAAGCAGACTTCCTGTTGATCTCGTATCAGGGTTTGGCTCTGCATAGAAAGACTCTCTCTCTCTCTTCCCCAATAACCTTCTAACTCGAACAATTTGACCGTACAACTGCAGTAAAGCTGGTTTGAAATAATCAACCATCACTGATTCCATATGAATCTTACAAACACTCAACTCACTCTTGAAATACTGCAAGTAGACGGATAAACAAACATAAAACCAAAATATAACGGCTAATTAACACACAAGAAATAGTCCCTCCTTAGACAAGCCTTTGTTATCCTCTGAATAATGTACATATTTCTAATGGAAATATTTATATGTTACAGGAGCACCAAAAGTGCACAAAAAAGACAGTCACAGGTATTGAGCCTCGGGGTGGAGGGGTTACTGCGGAGGAACATGTGAGAGAGAGAGAGAGAGAGAGAGAGAGATGGGATGAAGTGACTAGAGACTTGGGGAAGGTCACTACACTGCATTCTTTTGCCCTCTCCCTCACACACACACACACAAACACACACAGAGACAGCAGATTTAGCACCAGAGTATTTGAACTCTAACTACTACTAACTCCTAATTCCTCAGGAGACGGCGCGCGCTGGTCCACAGCTAACATTCTATCACGTACTACATGTGGCACATTTCAGTATTGTATCAGAATGAAACTGCAAAGTGTTTCACCTTAAAAAATTTACCTAAAAAAAAATAAAAATAAATCAAGTCCCATGAGAGGCATGTGGGATGTGACCTCATTAAATAAAGAAGGGGGAATTATCGTGCTAGTTGTTGTTTTAAGGAATTACAGAAGCAGGTCGTTACAAATTCATGCCACTTAAGAAATTTTCTAAATTCACATTTTTCAATTTCAAAATCTTTTTTTTTTTTTTCTTTCTTTTTTTTGTGAGCGTGTACTATGGTGTAATCTGGTTTGAATGGTGTCACATCTCATCATGGACATTTAAACATACTGTATACAGTACCAGTCAAAAGTATGGACACATTCTTGTATTTCTTCTCTACATTCTAGAACAATACTGAACTCAACAACTCCTTTGGCATTAAGCAAATAAATAACAACAGCCAGGTGTTATTGTAAACTTCTTCTGGAACGGTTCTTGCAAGAACAGTAATTGCGTCGAGTGCATTCGCGAAACCCATCAAGCTCCATGATGATGAAACTGTGTCTCATGAAGACCTTCCCAAAACGTAGCTCTGCTGCAGAGGAGAAGTTCATTTAGAGTCACCAGCCTCAGAAATCACCAATTAACAACCGGCACCTCAGATTAGAGCCGTTGTGAAGCTTTACAGAGCAGAAGTAGCAGATATACATCTCAATATCATCTGTTCACAGGAGATTACTGTGGATTCAATCTACACTGTAACTTTGTATTTAAACTGAAATACTTTAGAGGATCATCACAATCTTTCTGTCCCTTCCGATTGGCAGCTAGGAAGAAAATTTGGACACTTTGATTTGAATACTGTATAATGATAACTTGTTACATGGCTTGTGTGATCCTGGAATTAAAGAGTCGATTGAAAAGTTTATTCGCTACGGATACGATGCCGTCAGGAAATCGCAGGTTCGAATTGTGGCGCTGTCACAACCAACCAATGCCTGTGTTGTGTCTCTCTCTGTCTGTCTCTCTCACTCTGTCTCTCTGCTAGCTTCCGAGAAGAAAGGAACGCAGATGAGAAATGACAGAAAAAAGAAAGACTAAACTTCTAGAATTACTTGAACGAGACTTTACCCTTTCTACTACGAGGTGCTTGAACCTACTATTGGTAATATATGAGAAGGAAAGAATCGCTAAAGACGCACATTACATCATATTTCTATTAATAAGGACAAAGGAAGGATGAAGGATGTGTAAAAGTGCGTTAGCAATCTTTAGGTGGTGTGTGGCTGCCAGACGAAGTCCCCTTCTCTAAACGTCAACACACACAGGGAAATCACGCTGCCGGTGATGCATAGAGGTTCACACTAATTCTGAGACAAGAGAAGGAGTGCGCGCGTGTGCGTGTGCGTGTGTGTGTGTGTGTGTATGTGTACACACAGGAAGCGAACACAAACACTCACTCTCATGTAGGGGTTTGTGTTTCATGTGTCTGGATCTGTCCAGCTGTCATCTCAACCACAGCGAGCCACATAATCACTCGACTCTTTATTCCACACGTCTTCAGGCAGAACCCTTCACAATTTACATCAACAAACACTCTGTTTATCAGGGAACGAGACGCGTTTCCACATCATATATCTAAAAACGTAAGGGAAATTCTTAAGAACGCATCGTTACAGTTGTTGAGAGAATCTGGCTGTTTTTTTTTTTTCTTTTCTTTTCTTCTCTCTTGTCTGCTCTAACAAAACAAATGTCTGTCTAAATAGATCAGATTTTACCAGATGAACGTGAGGTGTTGGACGTCATGAATGGAAGACTGATCTAACACTCTTGACAGACTGGTCAGTTCGACTCGAATGAACACTGCATTCAAGTAATATGTCAACTAAATCACTGCGTGAGAGTTGAACAGAAGTTCTATACTCGAAGATTAAACATTTAGTCTGAAAGTGAAATGAAAAAAATGTTTCCGACTTTCAGACGTAAGGTTTTCGGATAAACTGCTGAAAGCTTCATCTAGCAGTGCTCCACTGTATGTACTGATACTTAAACCATTATTATACAAGCATTCATTCTCCAGGCCTGCATTTATTCAATTCAAACAGTTAAACCTAAACTTCCTGAAGCTACCAGCAACATTTCTTCTTCAGACGATGAGATCAAACAGTTCTTTTGTTTGTTTTTTATGCGCACAGATCCTTTTGACTGGCGCTGACTCCATGGTGTATTTTTGTAGAGCTGCGTGTCTGATACTCGTCTCTTCTACTTCATTATTTTTCAGTAAGGCTGGGCGACATGACGACATGCTGTCACAATAGACCTTTCGTGACATACCGTATCGGGATGATACATTTTAACGGGATGTTTTCCTGAATGAAATGATTCTCTCCACTTCCTTTTATCTCGACATTAACCGGCCACTTTATTAGGTACTCTAATCAGACATCTAATCAGTCGATCGATCACATGGCCGCAACTCAACACACTGCACTGAGGCACGCGGTCAAGGCGATCTGCTGAAGCTCAAACCAGAGCATGAGAAAGGACGAGCGAAGGTGATTTCGCTAACGGCGTGCCGCGGTTGTTGGTGCCAGACGGACTGGTATGAGTATTTCTGAAACTGCTGATCGACTGGGATTTTCACACACAACCATCTCTAGGGTTTCCAGAGAATGGCCTGAGAGAGAGAGAGAAGACATCCAGCGAGGGCGGTTCTCGGGGTGAAAATGCCTCGGCGGTGCCAGAGGTCAGAGGAGAGACCGGTTCGAGCCTTGTATCAGTAGCAGTTGGTGGTGGTGGCGTCATGGTGTTTGGTGTTTTTTTTTCTTGGCACACTTTGGGCATCGGAGAACCAGTTGAGCATGGTTTAAATGCCACAGCCGCCTACATTAACACGCCCCTTAATGACGACAGGGAAACGCGCCGCGTCAAAAAGCGAAAAATCATCTCAAACTGGTTTCCTGAAGGCGATGATGAGTTCTCTAGGAAATTTATACACATTTTATCTCCAATCAAAGAATTAAAAAATTTAGATTAGATTAGATTAGATTAGAGGCCTGTTTTTAAACTATCCTCGATTACCTTACGTCTTTTTTTTTCCCCCTGTCGAACCTGCTTATCTTTAAAAATAAATAAATAAATAAATAAAAACATCTGAACCGTAAAAAAAAATTATAAAATAGCGACGGTAGAAAAAAAAAAAATCCTATTGGGTTATTAATGCTTTCAATTTCTGTGCAGAATGTTCCCTCCATGACTGCTGCTGCTGTTCCTACGTGTAAAAAAACCCTCTCGGAGAGACACTGTAGATAAAATTGAGGGAGAGAAGGTACAGTAATACACTTCATGACTCACACTTGCGATCCTCACTTCCTCTACTTTCAGTTCTTCAGAAAACAGAACTCTGGCTATTTCTATGAAGAAAAAAAAAGTCCCGCCGAACGTGAATATATAGAGATTACTCAAGTCCACATCCGTTTTCAGTGGGCTACTAACTTGGAAATGTGGAGGCGGATGAAATTGTCATAAGTTCTTTTTTTTTTTTTTTTTGGTGAACAAACACTGCTCTGAGAGAGAGAGAGAGAGACGTACAGTAATTCCATTAATAAGGTGAAAATAGGTGTACGAGGCGGTGTGTGCTGATCTGAGGGACTTTGTTTACAATCAACAGCATGTGCATGTGTGCGTGTGTGCATACATGCTCGCGAGACAAAGACGGTGAGGGAGAGCGCGCGAGAGAGAGAGAGAGAGAGAGAACTCCGCCACAACAAATTAGACTGCATCTGCTGCTTCAATGGAAACGGAGGAAGTGTGAATTTCATTACTAATACCACACGTACACACACGCACACACACACACACACACACACACACACACACACACACACACACACAGGACGTGCTGCGGTCTGAACTGCAACGACGTCAGACCCAAAATCAGCCCCTTTGAACCTGCCTACACACACACACACGTCTATACGGCAATATTAGTGTGTCATGAGAGTCATACAAGAGCGCAGGGAGGAAACCGGATCACAGATTGTCAGGTTCGCATTTACTGTACGAGGACGCTTCAATTGTTCATCACCTGTCCTGTGAAGGGATGAAACGCCACCGCGTGTTCGTCCAAGACCCGTGTTATCAGGCGCGGCGCTCGCTCTGGCACGGCACGGTCTGCAGACGTCAGTCATAACAACAACGACACGATTTACCAGAAGCTCTCCTCCAGTGACGTCGCAAAAACAATTTCGGTGGTCATGTGGCCAAACGATAAGTCAGCCCGCTGTTTTATCGCTTCGTTTATCTCTTCCTTCACACTCAGAAGCGAAAGCTGAAAACCAGTTCTATACTCACCACAGGAATGTGTGTACCTGTCTGTGTGTGTGTGTGTGTGTGTGTGTGTGTGTGTGTGTGTGTGTGTGTGTGTGTGTTTCAGAGCATGCAGATGCAGTCTGACTTTTAATCTGACTGTAATCAGGAGAGAAAAGGCTGCGTATGTCATACACACTACATGGTTTCCCAGTCGGTGTGTTCACCTGATTTAATTCTATACAACTCAAACACACACACACACACACACACACACACACACACACACACACACACACACACACACACACACACAAGGTTTCCTGAAGAAACGTCTGGTTTAGTGAACCAGATCAGTCCGTGTCTTTACGGGGTTACAGCGGGGGACTGTGAAAGAAAAAAAAAAAAAAAAAAAGTGCTGCTCATCACACTGCACATGAAACATTTATAAATGGAGAATAAGTAACGAGGAACTGAGCTATTAATGAATTTGTGTGCAGACGTGCAGAGAGAGAGAGAGAGAGAGATGTGAAGTGAACGGCAGATAATCTTCAGGTCAGGTGCTTCCTCATAAGACCGCTCAGGAACTGGGCCGGTGCCCGGCGGATCAGAAACTGTGTCACCAACCAAAACAGTGCGATGACTGCGTCAAGAGAGAAACCGCTGGTAACGCAGGGGCTTTCCTGCGCACTTTTCCTTCGACTGCACCCTAGAACGTTAGCACTGCTCTACTGATGCCTCAAAACGACTCAAATTGGGCACAGAAGCCCCCTAAGGCATCATCCCCCTTGTGTGTGTGTGTGTGTGTATGTGTGTGTGTGTGTGTGTGTGTGTGTGTGTGAGAGAGTGTGTGTGGGCGGCTGATCCAGGAGCTGTTGTGTCACAGAGCGGGATTCTCTGAATGTTTCATGGAAGTTGTAATAAAGGGAGAAAGCATATTTCAGGGAAGTTGAGGTAATCCTGGTCGAAGGAAGTCATTATTTCTTGGAGCAGAATACACACACACACACACACACACACACACACACACACACAGAGACATTCCCACACTGCTTAACTGCAATCGCGGGACTGATTCCTGCTCGGCTGGCTTTCTACTGAAATGAAATGTGTGTGTTGAATAATTACATGGCTTCTCCCATGGATTAACACATTCCGAGTCGTAATGTAGAGACACGGTCGGGTAATGGAGCTCGGATTTAAGGAGGGAAGGGGGGGGGGGGGGAGGTTTTAGGCTCATTACATAACGGGGCGGGTTGACACGGGGTCAGGGAAAGGATTTGCTGCACGGAATGTGGTGGAAAACACCCAGCGAAAGCAGAGCACGCTCTCTCAGAAGCAGCCGTCCTGACTTAACACGGGATTTTTTTTTATTCCAGTGATTCAGAGCTGTAGTGTCGATCGGGCCGTGCTGGACCACCAGTAAATCCCACCCCCGCCCCGCCCCGCCCCGCCCCACCCCGACCCACCCGGCTCTAAAGTCTTATTACATCAACTGCAATGTTTTATGTCTGGCCATGAATTTGTTTTGTTTAAACGAAAAAAAAAAAAAAAAAAAAAAAAGAGAGTAAGCAATTAAGAGTTAAACAATTCCTTATAATTAATACCGATATTACCAGTTGATGCTTTAACTTATTAAAACAACACACAGGAAACAAAACTGATCAGATTTACAGTCAGAAAAAAAAGAAGAAACACACACACACACACACACACACACACACACACACACACACACACACACACACAACTACGCCTATGCAAAGCTGCAGGGTTTCTGGAAGTCTCTAAATGAATGTGTCTGAGTGGGCTTTGATTCTGTTTTTACTGGCAAAGGCTTTGTTGTCATTTCAAGTGCGTCACGTTACATGCGCGCGTTCCAGCGAAGCGTTGAACTGATGTGAAGCTGCTGATGCTCAGCTTATGCGCGGCTCCATGCGAGTTTGTAAAAGTTTCCAGACCGTTGGTTCAGTGATACATTTTTTTTTTTTTTTTTACGGTGCGCTAAAAGCACGAACCGTCTCGTCACACACACACACACACACACACACACACACACACACACACACACACACACACTTACTGAAAGAATGACAACAAACATCCGCATGAACGTAACGTGACATGGATGACCTGTTAGTGCTTTTATGACATCTTTCGCATCGGCAGCGAACATCTGACGACCTTTAGCACTTGGGGGGGAAAGAAACAAAACAAAAAACGAAAGAAACAAACTAACAAAAAAAAAAACCGTCAAGATGAGGAAGATTTCGCCGTCCGGGTTTTCCTCTTACCCTGATCATCTCGGCCACGTAGCTCTCGGGTCCCGTGTACTCGGTCGAGTCCTTGACTTTGATGAGCACGATGAAGAACAGGTAATGCCACATGTTGTGCTCCACCTTGATGTGCTCCTCGAAAGTCACCGTCTTGTTATCGAACTTGTCTCTCTCCAAACCTGTCAGGTCACACACACACATATACATACATATATATATATATATATATATATATATATATATATATATATATATATATATATATATATATATATATATATATATATATATATATATACACACACACATACATGTGGACAAAATTGTTGGTACCCTTCGGTGAATGAAAGAAAAACTCACAATGGTCACAGAAATAACTTTAATTTGACAAAAGTAATAATAAATAAGAATTCTATGAATGTTAACCAATGAAAGTCAGACATTGCTTGTCAACCATGCTTCAACAGAATTATCAAAAAAAAAAATTAACTCATGGAACAGGCCTGGACAAAAATGATGGTACCCCTAACTTAATAGTTTGTTGCACAACCTTTTGAGGCAATCACTGCAATCAAACGATTCCTGTAACTGTCAATGAGACTTCTGCACCTCTCTGCAGGTATTTTGGCCCAGTCCTCATGAGCAAGCTGCTCCAGTTGTTTCCGGTTTGAAGGGCGCCTTTTCCAGACGGCATGTTTCAGCTCCTTCCAAAGATGCTCAATAGGATTGAGGTCAGGGCTCATAGAAGGCCACTTTAGAATAGTCCAATGTTTTCCTCTTAGCCATTCTTGGGTGTTTTTAGCTGTGTGTTTTGGGTCTTTGTCCTGTTGCAAGACCCATGACCTGCGACTGAGACCCAGCTTTCTGACACTGGCCAGCACATTTCTCTCTAGAATCCCTTGATAGTCTTGAGATTTCATTGTACCCTGCACAGATTCAAGACACCCTGTGCCAGATGCAGCAAAGCAGCCCCAGAACATAACAGAGCCTCCTCCATGTTTCACAGTAGGGACAGTGTTCTTTTCTTAATATGCTTCATTTTTCCGTCTGTGAACATAGAGCTGATGTGCCTTGGCAAAAAGTTCCATTTTTGTCTCATCTGTCCATAGGACATTCTCCCAGAAGCTTTGTGGCTTGTCAACATGTAGTTTGGCATATTCCAGTCTGGCTTTTTTATGATTTGTTTTCAACAATGGTGTCCTCCTTGGTCGTCTCCCATGTAGTCCACTTTGGCTCAAACAACGACGGATGGTGCGATCTGACACTGATGTTCCTTGAGCATGAAGTTCACCTTGGATCTCTTCAGAAGTCTTTCTGGGCTCTTTTGTTACCATTCGGATTATCCGTCTCTTTGATTTGTCATCAATTTTCCTCCTGCGGCCACGTCCAGGGAGGTTGGCTACAGTCCCATGGATCTTAAATTTCTGAATAATATGTGCAACTGTAGTCACAGGAACATCTAGCTGCTTGGAAATGGTCTTATAGCCTTTACCTTTAACATGCTTGTCTATAATTTTCTTTCGAATCTCCTGAGACAACTCTTTCCTTCGCTTCCTCTGGTCCATGTTGAGTGTGGTACATACCATGTCACCAAACCACACAGTGACTACCTGGAGCCCTATATATAGGCCCACTGACTGATTACAAGATTGTAGACACCTGTGATGCTAATTAGTGGACACACCTTGAATTAACATGTCCCTTTGGTCACATTATTTTCAGTATTTTCTAGGGGTACCATCATGTTTGTCCAGGCCTGTTCCATGAGTTTATTATTTTTTTTAATAATTCTGTTGAAGCATGGTTGAAAAGCAATGTCTGACTTTCATTGGTTAACATTCATAGAATTTTTTTTAATTATTACTTTTGTCAGATTAAAGTTATTTATGTGACCATTGTGAGTTTTTCTTTCATTGACCGAAGGGTACCAACAATTTTGTCCACGTGTGTATATATAAAAAAATTTTTTTAAATAAATATTTATTTACATATACATATATAATCACGGAAACGTTATGGTGTTCGGTATCATTTAGCAGCCCAAAGACTAAACAACACGAGCACGATCCCAGTGAGCCGAAGCGTCAGTAACAGAAGTGATGATTCATGCTTTTGGGTAAGTCATTAAACCCCTTTCGCCCCTCACTACTTCATGATCAAGGCTTTGAGAATCTGTGTGTGTGTGTCTGTGTGTGTGTGTGTGTGAAAAAGAAAGAGAGAGCGGAAAGAGAGAGAGAGAGAGAGAGAGAGAGAGAGAGAGAGGGAACGATTATAAGAGACTCCTCCACAGAAGTAGCCGTGACTAAACCTTCTGGGAAGAAAGGAGCGTCTCGGTGTTTATACTGGTTGAATGAAAACAGCACGTTGTGTGCATGACGGTCGGGTGAGACGCTTAATATGGACTTCCTGATGAGACACGACATCATGGCGCGCACACGTAGAAATCACAAGTCATTTCTGAAGAAGCTTACACACATATTCAAGGCCATCCGGCTACCAGTCGGGTCAGACCGCCATTAGTCATGATGATGTACTTCTCTTTCATTCGTTAATAATAATAATAATAATAATAATAAAAATAATAATATACAGTATACATGCACTCACCACAGATGAAGCAGGTGGTCTTGAGGACTTCCTCTTTCTTCTGCTTTTCACTTCTCAGATCAGCAAAGGTGTCGATAATGACACCGAAGATCAGGTTCAGGACAATGATGATGACCATGAAGAAGAAAAGCAGATCGTAGATCACCCTGGCTGCAAACAAGGGCTCCTGAGAAAGATGCGAGTGGAAGAGAGAGCGGGGGTGGAGGGGGGGGGGGGGGGTATGGGGGCGGTATACAGTACAGTCGTTCACAAAACACAGGCGAAAGTATTCACGCGTTGTTACCTGAATTACCTAAATACAAAATCCATCAAAATACTTTTAATCAACATTAAACGATAAATGTAAATTCTGTGCCTGTTCTGAATACAAACAAAGAACTTTACACACACACACACACATTACAAAAAAAATTGTTCTTAACAAGTAAATTTATTTTAAAAAATGTTTATTTTATGTAGTTAAATAGATTAACACTGCGTGGCTAAACAAGTCCCCCAAATTCAAAAGGGGCAAATTTTGATGCTTGCTGCATCAAGCAAAAAAAAAAAAAAAAAAAAAAAAAGCTAAGGAGATTTGAAATGACTAGAACTGCGTTACGAACGCTTCAAACACCTTATCAAAATCTGGAAGGATCTTGCTAAACCGACAACTTTGTGGAAGAAATGTGGTTGGAAAACAAAATCATGAATGGAGACTATCATGAATAGTGAAAAATCTACAGTAAAAATCAGCGATCATTAATAGTGAAAGTAAAAGCATTTCCACGCACACACACACTCTCACACACACACATGATGTGATGAGAACTCGCAGGATTTGGACTAAACTTCAGTTTGCTTTGGAGCACAAAGATTAGGCCGATGGAAAAAGGTCATGTGACCTGATGAGTCCAGATTTAATCGCCCCATCATGCATAGTGTCCACTGTACAAGCCTCTGGAGGCGGGGCTATGATCTGGGGTTGCTTCAGGTGATCAGGTCGAGACTCAGCAACGTTATGTGGCAATAAAATGAAGTCAGCTGACGACCTGAATGTACTGGATCACCAGCACATCACATCTGTGGAGTTTTTCTTTCATCCCTTTCTATGGACGTATTCCAGGACTCAGAGTGTGAACTCGCGCTGGGAGCATGAGGAATCATGTTCACACTGGAATTGAACACCACATTGTGTGTGTGTGTGTGTGTGTGTGTGTGTGTGTGTGTGTGTGTGTGTGTGTGTGTGTGTGTGTGTACAAAACTCAGAGTGACTGAAGGAAAGAGTTATGGCCAGTTATGTACAGTAGTTTTACAATAAGACTAATCTACGGTTATTAAAGCTAATTCAGTACATTTTTATTCATGTCAGGTTTGATCACGGGCCGAACAGCTGTGCTAATATTAGACATTTATTTCTAGAAAGGAACAAAATTATCTCAAACTGAAATGATCTTACATCAGGTTTTACGATTATCGAGCTCCATTTGCAGCATTTAGCAGACACGCTAACACAGAACTCTGTGCAAATGAATTACTCACACAAACCTGTACAAACAAGTTACGAGCTAAAAGCCGGCTTGTGTTAATTTAATGCTGGATTGAGTGTCCTGTCGTCACGTGTCTCGAAAGGACAGAAGATGTCTCGTTAGCTAGACGACAGCAGCCTGATCTCCCAGAAGCGCGACGTTATCGAGCCATAGCGCATGAACCCGTGTAAAAACTCTCATCACCATATTTGGTAAAGCGACACATTTTAGACAGGTGCAAATGTGATGTGTAATGAATGTGGTAATGAATGTGTCGGTGATGTTTGTGTCACTTTGAAGGGTGCGATTAGGCGCTAAAAGCTGTGAGTTTGCAGTCTTGTACCTCTTTAGAAGGCTTTCGTAACACGTCCCCGACTCCTCCGCCGCTACGGAGGCCGTGGCTAAGAACGGTCACAATGCACATGAGCAACGAGTCACACGTCCGCTCCTTATCCTCCACCACCACTGCTGCCACGGCTAGGGCAAGAATCACCCACACACACACACACACACACACACACACACGCGCTCATACTCATGACATGTTGAAACATGAAACACACACACACACATACATTATATATATATATATATATATATATATATATATACAGACTTGCTTGTGCAACACACACACACACACTCCTAATTAACACAGGCACATAAACACACTATTAGCTTTCTGCTCTCTAAAGTCATGCTGCAGGAATGAGGAAGGAAAAAAAAAACACAGAGAAAAGGTCGACAACGTGCACACAATCTTTGTTTCTATTTTGAACCAGTGACACAGACTAGTAATTAAGACTCGCTTCCACGACCGGAGAGAAATCTTTGTAGTGCCTTGCATATTTTCGAGGGCAGGTTCTTTTTTTTTTTTTTTCCGGTTGGTCTGGGAGCTCGCTCGTTGATGTTTAAGTGAAAGGTTCAAAAGGGCAATCAGAATTCCTCTAATCACACACGTGGTGCGGCGCTGGTTCAGACACATCGGACCACACGATCGCACAAAAGATCCGGGACTTACGGGGTCGATTTATGAGACTCTGGTCGGCTTTGATCCTGTGACCTGCCCGGTCGTTAAATGTCACGCCTCGAGTCCCTCCCTCTAATATTCCGAGGCACGATTAACCTTTAACCCTCCCGCTCCTGTGTTCCAGGACGCTGTTCATGAGATGTGTCGAGGCGTCCTGTAGTCATGAGCTACAAATTTAAATTACAAAAAGCTTTTTTTTTTTTTTTTTTTTTGTGTCCGTAAGGTCCCCCACAGGTTTACTGTCTGTTTCTGTAAACCTACATGTGGTCATCCGTGCAGCGCCGTGTCACATGACAGCATGATAGAGATCTATTTCGAAGTAATTGCTGTTAACTGTGGGATTATCATACCAAATCATCTGCACCTTTGATGTAGTCGACTCGGTTCTGCATTTAGTGCTCAGTTGCTATGCTGAGCTAACCGACGGAAAAACTGGGGGAAAAAGTGAACTTACGGCTTACTGATGCATTTCCTGCGAACGGGAACGCTTAAGATCCCGAGCACACGTTGCGAAGTGGGTGTACTTACATTCCAGCGTGGCCTCTGCTGAACAGTTCTCCCCACCGCCTTCTTTCTGACAAACCCCGCCCGTCAGGAACTCGCTCATCATGGTGGCGCTTTGCTCTGTTAGATTGGACGGATGGTGAGCTGGTGCATGATGAAGTAGATTACACGACTCAAACGTAAACAAAAAAAAACAAAAAAACAACAACATGCAGATCAAATATTTATTAAGTGTGACGTCAGTCCCTGCTCTCCGTACCGAGGGTTTTATTGGGGATCCGGTCGACGTTCAGAATGAAGTCGTCCTTGAAGATGATGTAGCCGACGATGGAGAAGAGGTAGACGAGGATGAGTGCGAGCACGGCGGTGAGCACGATGGAGCGCCCGTTCCTCGTCACGCTCTTTATTACGTTGAGCAGAGTTTCCTCCCGGTAGATCAGATCGAACAGCTGGACAGAAAAAGAAAGAAAGAGAGAAAGAAAGAGAGCTGTGGGTGTGTGACGGGTAGGACGAAGACAGCACAGATATCTGCGGGATGGGAATCACCAGGGACCATACAGACGATACAATATTATCATGATACCGAGGTGCAGATTCAGTTTGTATTGCAATTCTGTAAGTAGCATGATTTTATAAATATCCTGATTTTATTATCATCATTATTTTAGCCAAACAATTCGCTCCTACCACATACAGCGCCGCCTGCTAATGTGAGAATAGTTCAGAGCACATCGCCTAAATTTAGTATTAATATATTTATACACGTTTTTCTTTTCCCGAAGTCTGTAAGTGTGTAACACATTTTTTGCCTGACTATATATATATATATATATATATTTGTGCGTGTGTTTTTTTTTATTTTAGATTTTGAAGTCTTTTGGGCAATACCTGAATTGTCACACAAAATCCTGATACATAAATTAATAGATCTGTGTGTGTGCGCGTGTGTGTGTGTGACTTTACCAGCAGGCTGTAGAAGAAGACATGTACGAAGACACCCATGATGCAGATGATGAGGTAGAGGAGGTGGTACAGGAACTCCACATCCAGGATCATGGCTTTATAACCCCGCGTGAACGTTCCCCGGTTTCCCACAAAACTCATCAGGAAGATGACCTTATTGCACACCTTCCACGAGGAAACACAACACAAGAACAGTGTATACATATATATGTATTAATCCTAGGTTGGTGAGCAAAAGCCAGACAATTTCTCTTATTTTTTTTTATTTTTAGAATCTATATAAACCTGTGTTTGGAAAAAAAAAAAAAAAATAAAAAATAAAACGTACGCAGTGCCTTTAAAATGATGGGGAAAAAAAGGTTTAGCGTGAAAGATGCACTTTCCATTACAGCATGGCATCTCTCAGATAACGTATACACTACTGGGTTGCATAAGCACCACTGGGATAAAATTACACTGATCTCCAGTAACGCAAACACGTGTGGGTGCGCGCACACACACACACACACACACACACACGATATGTACTACAGAGCAAGACCACCGAAACACAAAAGAAGAGAGAGAGAGAGAGAGAAAGATTTTCCAGACTAAACAGTTTATATTCCACCTCGTTGCAGCCGGTCATTATCTGCACGGCTTAAACCACTTTCCGAGAGAGCGAGAGATGAGTATTAACATTTAGAGGAGCTGACACTGGTTCAGTAGTAAAAGTTTTTTTAGGGCTTAGTTGAGATGGTGACATTCTTTCCATGAAATTTATTTTTAAAAGAAATACTAATAATACTACTACTAATATTAATAACATTTAATAAATACCTAATAAAGGTGCCACATGGAACAGCTATCACAGAAACCCACAAACCCACACACACAAGCTGCTCCCAACCTGTAGTGCTGCATAAAAAAATAATAAGTTCAAGGATTCATAACATCTTTCAAGTGCAGTAGTTCCCTGACTTCCGTTCTGGGTACGTGTTCGTAAGTCAGATTTGTTCATAAGTCTGACAAAGTGAGTGTGATACACCATAGACAGAAATATACAATGTAAAGCATTAAAAAAAACACTCACAGAGAGACAGACATGTTCTATCATCACGCTCCCGGACTGATTCATTGAAACCGGTGAGGCCGACTCATTTCTCCCGCGCGCACACACACACACACACACACACACACACACACACACACACACACACACACACACACACACACACACTCGTACAACATACCAGACTTTGGATATTATACACATTCACTTACACACAAAAAATATTGTATATAATTGTAAATATTGGTGATTTGTTCGCATTTACAAATGTTCGTAGAACCGCGGTGCGTTCGTATCTGAGAAAATCTGCAATGTTTCTAAGTCGGGGGCGACCTGTACCTCAACTGAGATTGAGATACAAATGTCTCTGCAGAAAACTGTAACATTTTAAAGATCACATACACAACTGTAACATCAAATCTGCTCCTTTTAGTTAGTTACGTTGCATGTAATTCAAATATATACATAAACAGCTCTGTGCTGAGGCGTCCGGGGGTTTCGCCGCGCACTGACGTCGTGTTGGAGACACCATACTGCAGTGAATACGTATAAAGCCCACGCACACACATTCTACAACCCGGCTTACGACATACCAAATAACACGGCACACTGTCTTAGTGTCTTAGTTGCCATTTCAGAGGGGTCAGATTCCTTTTCTTTCTGGCCAGGCGGTGTGTTTGTGTTACACTGACAACGGAACAGAAAGCTCTGGAACTACGGGAGACGTGATCGTGAGGTATTCGAAGGCGTGACATGGCAAAGGACCAGGGCAAAGTGTCACTGCTGGAGTACACGCATATGTGTGTGTGTGTGTGTGTGTGTGTGTGTGTGTGTGTGTGGGGACTGCAGGAGAACACTGGTGGCCTTTTCACTGCCTGGCTTGTGTTTTAGCAGGAGGGTGTGAGGACGGGGAGGAAGAGACGAGTGACGCACTCCACACCTCAGCTCAACACAGGGTGCAGTCCGAGAATGCAGAGGTTACTTTTACTTACACTTACACACACACACCTCTCAGTTCACAAGCACAAGCCTGATCAGACTTACGTTGAACGCCCCGAGCAGGAAGAGCGTAGGTTCGAGGCCCACGGAGAAGATGAGTCGCAGGATGGTGGACGCGATTAGAGCTCGGATCCCGTGAGGCTGCGGCAGCACGATCACGATGGCCAGGGACACCAACATGGCCGCCCACAACAACGCCGACAGATGAGGCTCCAGCGTTCCTGAATCACACACACACACACACACACACACACACACACACACACACACACACACACACACACACACACACACACACACACAGAACTTTAGAGTCGTCATGCTCACATGTAGTGTGGAAAACTCTGATTTTTACAATCACAAACTAGTGAATATTTACGTTACTACTGTTACTGCTTGTGGGAGTGAATTGGCTTATTTTTTTCTATTTATAATTATTGTAGTAAAACCAGGAAAACCTAAAAATACACAACAGTTTCCACTATTTTATTGATTTATTTTTGCATGAAGCGGTGTTATAAATAAAGCCTAAAAACTCCAACGTCCGGAACTGAAGTGATGTCAGAACGTTCCGGAGCTGCTGTAGTCAGTGTGGTCTGTCACTTTACACTAAACGTATAGAATCTCGATCAGATACACTCCTGCATGTCACTGTCACACACGTGAATGTCATGTGTCACCTGAGCGCTTACAGATTTAGCCGCGCTGGCTTTTCAGTGATGCGTGCGGCTGAAATTGGAGCGTGTGTTTGAAGAAGAGGGGGGGGAAAAGACACACACACACACACACACACACACACACACACAGCAGACAAGTGAGTGTGTTAGCTGTCCAGGTCCAATTCTCTCTCTCTTTCTCTCTACTGGCTCTAAGGATTTTGCATTGAGAAAACAACCCCCCCCCCAAAAAAAAGTTTCCACTGCAAAACAATTTTTTAAAATTATTATTCAAAATGCTCCTGACCCAACTCGCTTTTTCTTTCTTCTACTTTTTCGACTTTTCCTGTTCCCAGCCGTCTTAATCTGCATTTACGCAACCGTGAGTCACTCGGCTGAACTGTATTTACGGAAAATAAAACAAAAGAAGCTCACGTGACTCGAGCAAAGTCTATTCCTAGGAACTCTCAGTGGCTCACAGAGTCAGACGAAAAAAAAAAGAGAGAGAGAGAGAGAGAGAGAAGAAACACACACACACACACACACACACACACACACGGATGATTTGTGCGGCGGAAGTGTGTGTGCAGTGGATTCACCTGCTGAACGTGCTCGGGCACATTCTAACCCCCCTGAGGAAAGGGCGAGTTGATGAAAAAGAAAAGGGAGTGAAAGCCTGATTGCATAAATCATCAAGTGCGAAATATTCAAATGAGGCTTCAGTGCGTGTCTGTCAGTCTACCTGGCTTCCAGGACCTTCCCTGAACTGTCACACACACACACACACACACACATATGCACGTGCAGGAACGTGTGAGAGTGTTATCCGTGTTGGTGTGTGTGACCGTGTGGGAGGAAGAGCGTCGGCTGGATGTGTGAGGTCGCCACAGGAGCGACGTTTAAGCCCCTAACTCCCTCCATCTCCATCTCTCTCTCTCTCTCTCCTCCGTCGTGCGGAGATCAAATGACAGGTGCGGGTTACATAACACGCGCCGCTAAAAATAGCCTTCGTCTGCTGAAAGATGCATGAGCCTCGGTCTGAGAGAGGAGAGGAGCTCCGGCCCACAGGGCCCGCGGCCAGAGACGCAGCCGGGCCCGCACGTCACCAGCTCCTCCCTGCCTACATCCATTCATCTGTCTGACCATACACACACACACAGAGAGAGAGAGAGAGAGAGAGAGAGAGAGAGAGAGAGAGAGAGAGAGAGCAGTGCCTGATGGTGGGTGAGGAAAGGACAGGCCCCGCTCGCTAACTGAATTCCAAATGCTGCACTGAGTCACAAAGTGTGTGTGTGTGTGTGTGTGTGATCTCTAGGACTAGTGTGTCATACTGTGCGTGTGTGTGTGTGTGTGTGTCTGAGAGAGAAAAACAGACAATAATAAAATAAAAAGATAAAGAATGCAATAATGGTGACAATTGTAGTTACACCTCTCTCTCTTTCTCTCTCTCTCTTTCTGTTTGTGTGTGTGTGTTTGGGGGCTACTTTTCAATACTGGGCCTGCACACACTGAATTTAATCCTAGGGAGATGGTGTGGAGAAGGAAAAGGCAGAAGTGGAGAAGGTGAGAGCAAAGCAAGAGACAACAAGGATGAATAAATAAAAGGAGCAAAGGGAAATGATTCGCTCCAGGGCCTGGATGAGGTGGTACATTAAAGGACCTCTGGGTGAGACGGAGCGCCTTTGTGATGCGACACACACACACACACGCGCACACACGCACACGCACACAGAACATTGCACAGAATAAAAACAGGAGACGAACGCGTGCTTGACAAATGCCGACTGGCTCGTGTTTGGAAAAAAAACAAACATCAAAGAGGAAAAAGACAGAAGAGCAAAGAAAGAAAAAAAAAAAAAGGTGAGGTGAAGCTGAAAATACACAGGGCTTCAGTGCGTGTTGTTAACACCCAAGTTTCGTTTTTGTCATTGAGCATCCAACTGAGCAGAGTTTTGTGGCCTTCACACTTCAGATGCGACAATCAGGTGTTGAAGAGGGAAAAAAAAAAAAGAAAAAGAAAAAAGAAAGTGCTACCAAATCAAATTACTGAGAGGCCGAGCAGAAAAGCCCCGGACTGGCCCACTTCCCTTATTCCTCGTTGAGAAGTTTGTTTAAGCCGCTGATGAGATGAAGACGATCTCTAGCGATGAAGATTAGAGATACACGCCAGCGCCGCGTGTCACACGTCGGGCCTGCGTTTCTGCGTGTTAAAGAATGACTAGATTATTTGCACAGGCGGTCGTTTCTGGTCGGAACTGCGGTCGCGCTCTCACACGTCGCTCGAGGTGACCTGAACTGAACCGGCGAGCGTGGGCGACTGGCTCTCTCTCTCTCTCTCTCTCTCGCTCGCTCGCTCTCTGTGTGTGAGGGGGATTTGAGCTTCGGACGCCCCGTGTAAAAAGACGACATGAAGGGGCTGAAAGGCTCGAGTCGATGAAGGAGGCTTTAACAAAAGAGAGCGCGCTGCCTGACCCAGGCCTGAACAATACACGGTTTATAGCTCTCAAAGCACGGCTTTTCACGTTTAACGCCGCGACTGCAACAATGGCAGGACTCATCAAACACACACGCGCGCGCGCACACACACACACACACACACACACACACACACGGGGGAAAAAGAGGGAGCGAGAGAAAAACAAAACAAAGATAAAGGAGAGAAATTAGGATGGTCACTGCAGTGAAAAGTAAGAGCGAGTACAGAGACTTTTCCGGAAAACCTCACTCTTTTATGCAAACATTTTAAAAACGCAAGAGAGGAAAGAAAGAAAAAAAACAAAAAAACAGAAGAGAGATTTAAAGAAATCACCTAAATATGGCCAGAGACTTTTATGCTTGGCTGCGATGGAAACATTGAACTAAAACTAGATATGAAAAGGAGCGATGGAAACGGATGTTTTTGAATAGCGATCGAAAATCACATGCTTCTGCGCGGTATTTACATATGTGTAATGATCATATGCGAACATGTGCGCTGCGGGGACAGACGAGGACACGGAGGGTCTCTCTCTCTCTCTCTCTCTATTAATAATGCTTTCCAGGATAAATCTCCTACTAAACAATGTTCTATGCCGAGAGTGTGCATGTGCAACGTGTGTGTGTGTGTGTGTGTGTGTGTGTGTGTGTGTGTGCAAGTGTTCAGCTGAAGATGTTCAGGCACTTGGGACGCTGCCAGGATTTCAAGGCCAAAAGCTCAGATTCAGAAGAAAGCTGTCACATTACACAATCTCTCTCTCTCACACACACACACACACACACACACACTTTAGCTAAACTAGAAAGAAGTAATCAGATTGCAGGATGATGAAACTATCAGTACAACAGACAACACACAGTGTGATTACAACATCCTGGATCAGACACGGGACTATCAGGAGGAAATCTATGTGTGTGTGTGTGTGTGTGTGTGTGTGTGTGTGTCAGTTACCTGATAAGCAGAAGTGAGCCGTATACTAATGTCGCAACAACATTTTTGTAATCGGTTTTATTATTGTTGTTTTATACACTTAATTTTTTTTTTTTTTAAAGCCACAGTTTTCAGGAGAATCAAGCAAAGACAACAACTAAGGAGATTTGAAATACCTGGAGTTAAGAGCGTTTCAACACCTTATCAACACCTGAAAAGGAGAAGCACTGAACTGTCTACTTTGTAGAAGAAATGTAGTCGGGGGGAAAAAAAAAAAAAAAAAAAAAGATTATGAACGGTATCATTAAGACTATAAATCAGAACTACGCATTCATTTTATTAGTGAAAGTAAGAGCATTTCCACTGTCTATTCCAGAGTGATGGGCGTGTCAGGGTGAGAAGGGAAGCGCATGAAGCGATGCTCCCATCATGCATAGTGTCCACTGTACAAGCCTCTGGAGGCGGGGTTATGATCTGGGGTTGCTTCAGGTGATCAGGTCGAGACTCAGCGACGTTATGACCACCTGAATGTACTGAATCACCAGTACATCACATTGTCTGATGGCACGATCATCATCCATGATTAAAAACGTGAAAGGGAGGAGGTTCTGGGAGCGTGAGGAATCATTTTCACACCACGTTGTGCGAGTTCAAATCATTCGCTGAAAGTTGTTTTGTTTTTGTTTTTCGCCCAGACAGTGTATTTCTCTAAACACTTGCTAAATTTGCTAAGGATTGGAAAAAGACGAGGTGAAAAATCTAGAGAGAGAGAGAGAGAGAGAGAGAGAGAGAGAGAGAGAGAGAGAGAGAGAGAGAGAGAGAGATCAGAGTGCTAATGACGACGATGGTTATTTCTCATAACATATTATTTGATAAAACATTACAGTGAACTGCAAAAATGTCCTGCATTTCCTCACGCTCCTGAGATCCTGTGAGTTCAAGTTGATGTTCCTCAGTTACCTTAATGTGGGATGTAAAACACTTTAACAGACAAATTGTTTTGTTTTAGAGAGGAAAGAAAGGTGAAAGAGTGAAAGAGCATTCTTAGTGTGAAAGCTTACAAAAACATTAAAAAAAAAAAAAACACTTTTTGTAAGTCGCTCTGGATAAGAGTGTCCGCGCCACGTGCCCAAATGTGAATGTACATGTAACCTGAATTTCCAAAGGATGCCAAAGAAAAGAGAAAGGAAAAAAAAAAAAAAATTACTCAGTCTGTACGCAATGATGAACAGGTAAAGATCAGCTCTCTAAAGCAACTTCGGACGAAAATAAAAAAACAAACAAATACAAGCTAAATGTTTGTTTAACGCGGGGCAGGGTGCAAAGCTTCTAGGAAACACTCTTGCAGAACATGTTGCAGTAAAAAAAAAAGAAGAAAAAAAAAAAAGAAAACAGAAATGTAAAGCAGAAGTTTTATAGAAAGTCTTACAAAACACACAAATTAAGCGCTGCTGGGAAGTACACGGCCTCACGTGTGTGGGCCTGCGGGTGTATTTACATCAGGGCGCAGTCCAGCACACGGCTCTGTTACACGAGTACGTGGCGTTAGAGCTGGGTCCGGAGGCAGGGGTCACACACACATACACACACACGCACAGCTTCCCTCCGTTCGGGTCCTTCCTGCCTGCGTTTCACCTCTTGCATGGAGAGATTGTTGCATGTGTACACACACACACACACAGTGTGAGGTTTACACCAAATTACCGCTTTAGCCCCTAACACCTTTGTCTGCGTGTGTGTAATGTGAACCCAGCACGCAGAGGCGTGAAAGTTTGGCCAGAACTTGAGAAAAATATTTCTATTTCTGTTTTTCATATTCAAGCAGTGATGTTTATTTGGTGCCTGATGCTGAGGCTGCTTTCTTTTCTTACGTCTCTGTGAGAAACCGACCTTTCACCTCTTACATGGTGCTTTCGGACGCCTCAGGTCCACTGCGCGTCTCATCGGTGAGCCGACCGAGACACATTTCTCTCTAGAATCCCTTGATAGTCTTGAGATTTCATTGTACTCTGCACAGATTCAAGACACCCTGTGCCAGATGCAGCAAAGCAGCCCCAGAACATAACAGAGCCTCGTCCATGTTTCACAGTAGGGACAGTGTTCTTTTCTCCATATGCTTCATTTTTCCATCTGTGAACATAGAGCTGATGTGCCTTGGCAAAAAGTTCCATTTTTGTCTCATCTGTCCATAGGACATTCTCCCAGAAGTCAACATGTAGTTTGGCATATTCCAGTCTTGTTTTCAACAATGGTGTCCTCCTTGGTCGTCTCCCATGTAGTCCACTTTGGCTCAAACAACGACGGATGGTGCGATCTGACACTGATGTTCCTTGAGCATGAAGTTCACCTTGGATCTCTTTAGAAGTCTTTCTGGGCTCTTTTGTTACCATTCGAATTATCCGTCTCTTTGATTTGTCATCAATTTTCCTCCTGCGGCCACGTCCAGGGAGGTTGGCTACAGTCCCATGGATCTTAAATTTCTGAATAATATGTGCAACTGTAGTCACAGGAACATCTAGCTGCTTGGATATGGTCTTATAGCCTTTACCTTTAACATGTTTGTCTATAATTTTCTTTCGAATCTCCTGAGACAACTCTTTCCTTCTCTTCCTCTGGTCCATGTTGAGTGTGGTACATACCATGTCACCAAACAACACCGTGACTACCTGGAGCCCTATATATAGGCCCACTGACTGATTACAAGATTGTAGACACCTGTGATGCTAATTAGTGGACACACCTTGAATTAACATGTCACATTTATTTTCAGTATTTTCTAGGGGTACCATCATTTTTGTCCAGGCCTGTATCATGAGTTTATTTTTTTAAATAATTCCGTTGAAGCATGGTTGAAAAGCAATGTCTGACTTTCATTGGTTAACATTCATAGAATTTTTTTAAATTATTACTTTTGTCAGATTAAAGTTATTTATGTGACCATTGTGAGTTTTTCTTTCATTGACCGAAGGGTACCAACAATTTTGTCCACGTGTGTATAAGAATTTTGATATGAGAATCATACACCGCGCACACACACACACACACACACACACACACACACACACACACACACACACACACACACACACACACACACACACACACACACACAATGACGTCTCTGCCGGTCTCACCTCTGCGCACTCCCTCCAGCGGGTAGAAGAAGGCCACCAGGAGGTTCATGAGGACAGCCAGGTTGAAGGAGATGCTGCTCCAGAAGGACATGTTTCTTGAGCACCAGTACAGAATGGGCTGAGCTAAAGATGACAGAGAGATGGAGCATACACCGTCACTCAAAACTTTTTTTTTTTTTACATACAAACATCTTAAATGTACATCCTTACTAAACTTATGGAGTTCAAACAACTGCAACACGGGTCATGCATCTGCATTCACCTACCACACCCTGTTAACAAACAGGCACATGTCTTAAGATCTGACCCCACCCCCCCACACACACTCACAGATCTTTTGCATTAAAAGGTTATCAGTCATAAACATACCGTGATGATTATTAAATCCTGCGCAGAACTCTGTAGAAATCTGACTAAGCGGCTCTTTCGGCTGCACGAGAGATTTAAAAAGGGCAAAACTTGTGTTCGCTTTTCACTTCGCAAATTGTTTTTGTTCTTTTCTAGAACGCGATATACGGCTTGAACAGACTCGTACACGAGCGTCTGCGCGTCCTGAGTCGACCTCGGGTGGGCGTCTGGTGTGATGCTACAAGGCCCTCGTTGAGTTAAAATGGGTGGCGGAATGTACAGTAGTAAGGCTGCAATGTTTATCTCATCTTCACAGCATCTTACTCTCCTCGCCTCAATCGTTCATTCATTAATTCATTCGGTCTATATTCATTTCGTTTTGTGGACCGCGGAGTCCCAGTAGCACCTCTACGGCTAAATTTAACACAACCTGCATGATCTGAACGTCCTGTTTGGACCAGGAATAAAACACGTGACCTGAATTGCGTGGCCTGCAGAACATTAACAGTTAAAGGCCTCACACAGGGGCTGGTTTCCATGGAGATCTCCACGGCATCTATTCAGAGTTGAGCAAACAAACTCGTGTACGGCCCATTTAAACTTACGTACAGTATTTTAAATCTGCTGATCTTTATATCTATTTATTACTCCTAAACACCATGGAACAATTTGTACAAAATCTGTAATATGTAAAAACCCTGCTCATGTGAAAAAAAAAAAAAAAACAACAACAACTGGAAACTCCAGACAATCAGAAGGCTCATCCTTTGCTATGTGTTTATCGTCTGAAAACTTCTACACCATTGTTTTTTCTTCACCTCTAGTTGTTCATTCTCTAGACACTTAATTCTGATTTTTTTTATTTGGATTTATGTGATTTCCTTATAATTATCTGCTCTATAAGACACACATACAGCAGGATTTACTTTACACTGGAGTTGGATGGGTTTCTAAACATGGACGAATAAATGTTATTAATTCATTTTATTTTTATTTATTTATTTATTTATTTATTTATTTATTTTTCTACAGGTGAGATGATCAATTCCAGTATATCGGTACGTCATCATGTCACCCTGTTTTCACGCTATAACTTCACACCCCTAATGCCAACGACTAGCTTCTGGCTCTGAGGTTTTTCAAACTGATAAGAAACTGCAGTTGTGTGAGAAAAAGATTATTTACACACTCCCACTGAACGGGGGGGGGAGCAAAACTGTGAACGTTTACACTTATAGCATTCTATCATAAATGAGTAAAGGAAAAAACTTTTTTTTTTCTTTCTATTACTCCCCCCAAGACCTCATGAGAAGTGAAGTAAATTGAGCTCAGCAGCTCTTGAAGGTTACTCTGCCCTTATCCTGGTTACCAAGAGCTCACTGCCACCATGTAATTAGAAAATAAAACTCTAATACTGTAAACTCTACACGGAAACATGGTTGTGCTCTTCCTCTCCCACTGGACTGAAATTGCTAATATTACCGCCTTCTTTTCTTTTGTTTCTTTATTTCAGTCCTTTTTTATTTATTTATTTATTTATTTATTTATTCACAGAGCACTTGGCATTTCCCTCAGCCCTCGCTCGCTTCCTCCGGCTCTCGCTCCAAATTTTATTAACGGAATCGAGGCTTGATCGTTTGCCTTCGTTTCCGCTGAGACACCTCTCATGCTTCCGTTCGAATTCGAAGTGCTTTTCTTTTCTTCCCACGTGTTTCGTCATCCTCGACGCACACCTGAACTTTTATCGACCTCTTCCTCCCACTTGTGCTCTGCTCCTTGCACTCCCTTCTCTCCTTCCCTTTTTCCAAACGGGACCCCGAGAAATCCGCTCGATCTAGCCGAGAAGCTGCGCGCTTTATTTTTAACTCTGCGTAGACTGTTGCACTTAAATGACTGTATATTCATGCCTTAACGGAAATAACTTATATTGCCTACTTTGGCTGCTTTACCCACCCTGCTCACCCGCCTGGTGGAATGCGATCAGGGTTGCGCCCTGAGCTGCACCCGGAGAGTGAGCGGGTGTGTAAATCACCTTATTTAGGACCTGAGAGGAAGTGAGAGATGGGGCCACGCACAGGGCACGGAGTCTGCGCTACCAGAGGTCTCTTGAGTACCTCGCAGTTTCTTCTGCCAGTTCATCTCATTGAAGAGGTCCTCGGAGCGCAGGAAGAAGTCGTTGATTTTGCTGCCCTGCTCGTCGCGCTCCGTGGTGTAGTACACTCGCAGCTTGGACTCCTGCGTGAGGAACTCGCAGATGTTGGGCACGGGGAAGACGATCTGCTCCATGGTGCGATCCAGCCGCACGATCTGAGCGACAACCACAGGTTACGCTCATACTGTACGCAACAACCTCGTGAACACCATCATGAAGTACAAGTGTGCGGGCTATACGTGAAAAGTAAACGTGCATTATCGCTTCTAAGGCACCTGACTCGGCACATGGACTGGCCCTCTAATTAATTACAGAGCTAAGCAGAAGTCCTAGTGCTAGCTTAAACGCTGGGATAAGACTAAGACTAAGTAGGATCAAGGTGTCCGTGTGCCCTCGCATCGGTTTGCTTTTAATACGCTGGTATCCGATCAGATTACACTACTGCAGCGGTGTCTTTCTGGTGCAGAAGAATCTGAACCAAGCGGATCCAAAATGGCTGCCAGAAACAGGAAGTACAGACCTCTATTTGAGCTGTGTGTTTGGCATAGTACTCCAGAGCCTCGTCACCCTCACCGTACGTTCCTCCTGCCTTCAGCATGGCCTGCAGCTCTTTGTTATGTCTGGCCAGCTGTAGGTACGACAGAAGGGAAGAATGAAAGAAAGAACAGTGATTATATATACGCTGCGTGTGTATGGGCGTGTGTCAGAGAGAAAGATGGGTTTGTCAGTTATCAGATTATTAAGGTGTCCATACGATATAAACAGCATGCTCTGAGATCGGATTAAAGCCACAACATACTGTATTTTAAGAAAACCTGTTCTGATGATCGCCATGCTGTGTCAAATACGCAGATTATTCATTGTACATGTACCATTTATTTAACTATACGTACATTACTGGAGAGAACGAGTGAAAAAGAGACGGTCTTTACATTTGCTCCTAGAAGGACAACATTATAAAACTAAAAAAACTAACAAGTATTTAATGGCAAAGAGACTTTCACAGCAGAGTCAGTCACTGTGCGTCCAAAAAATATATATACTTACAGATTAAACAGATTATGCAGTATATTGTGTGTGTGCTTTTTATTTTTTTAGATTTGTTCCTATAGGGCTCCAAAGTTTTCTCCTTAAACACTTTTGCCGGTTAAATCGTTAAAGTGTATTACGTGAGGTATATACACGTCTTACAACGTAAAAAGGTGTGTTTAACAAGGTGAGAAGATTCCTGTGGAATGTAAATGTTCCCAAACTGCTTCGAGCCAGTCGCACTAATTCACGGTTGACGCCAGGTCAGGGGTGTAAGGTCAGAAAACAGCTGCAACACGTGTACATGAGTGTCTAACGCAAGCTCGGATACGTCAAACATCCTCAGGCTCTGGCTTCAGGCGTGAAAGAAGTCTGACTACAAAGTGACGGACAAGAGCCAGCGACCGATCGGGACGAGGGAGACGACGTCAGTATTCAGAGAGTGCGTTATTACTGATATAAAGGGGGAGGGGGGACCTTTTCACGCCTGATTTGGCTTTTTTGAGGCTTGACTGAGCTATCTGTTTTCTTATCTGCAGAATGGTGATGAATGACAGTCGGATGATAAGTGACTAGACGAGACGGGCAGACGTGCAGTCGGTACACCTCGATGAACAATACTTAAAGGATTATAACACAGTTGGGATGAGCTAGAGTAGGCGTGATACGCAGCTGTTGGGAGATTTTCTTGATTCTGTGTATTTTTTTGAACGTGGGGCCGGAATGAGTCACGAGAGGTGTCTGCTTGCCCCCTGATTACGTAACACAGATTAGATTAGGTAAAGCCACATGGAGAGTTCTGCTACGGAAGGCTGAAATCCCAAAAACCTCTAACGCAGTATTTTGAATGCGATCGTTTCATGTACAGTGGAACCTTGGATTACAAGCATAATCTGTTCCGGAAGTGGGCTCGTATTCCAAAACACTCATAAACCAAATAGAATTTTCCCATTAGAAAGAATGAAAACTCAAATAATTCGTTCCACAGTCCCCCCCCAAAAAAAAACTGATAAGTGTTTCCGTTTGTGCGCGCAGGCGGCGTGTATTTGTATGTGTCTTTGGAATTAGCCCCTTCCCTCGCCTCGTCTTACACTCCCCTCTCCTCACCCTCCCCTTACTTCGCTTTTTAAGTTTCACAACAAACCCACACAACAGAAACACTGTTTTAAAGGAAAAGCAGAAATCTCTCTAATGTCACTCGTGTGATCGCATACTAATGGAATCACTGCTGTAAAGTAGTGCTTTACCTTTGAGAAGAATCGCAATGGAGCAGAGTTTTCTGTGTTAAGCCAAGGAGCGGGGTGTAAAGGCGAGAGAGTGTGCGCGCATGTGTCGGTGTTAAATTACGTGCGCACACGCTGAAACAGAGAGGCAGACGTTAATTATATCAGTAAGAGACGAGCACTAAGTTCCAGCAGAGGAGATGATTACCCATAATTCCGCAGCGCAAGAGATAAAAATCGTTGGCTCAGTTGTGATCACGTGACGCTCGGTGTCAAAACAAGAGCGCATGCACCATATCGTCGGTGTTCTGATGAAACCTCGTCAAATTCGCCAAAATCGTTTTTTTCGTGTATATTAATTATTTTTTGTGCAACATGTAACTTACTCTGTGCTATATATATGCTGTATTTGTCTTGGATACATTTGTAAAATTTTTTTCATTTACATTTCAAGTGCATTTTTTTCGCTCTCCTGAAATTGAGTTACGAGGTTTCATCAGAACACCGACGATATGTGATACTCGGCACTCGTAAACCAAGACTTGCTCGTTTTTCAAGTCAAAATTTACTAAAAATCTTTGCTCGTCTTGCAGAACACTCGTAAACCGCCTTACTCGCAATCCGAGGTTCCACTGTACATGTAATGCAACGAATAAGTTGTTTCTTAAGTGCTTTAATTCCTTAAACTGTTTATTAACTGCTTATTGGCTCTCATATTAACACTGCATGTAAATGTTTGTTTTTATGGGATTGCGTGTGTCTATATGCTCTTGCGGCTCGAAGGTATTTGCATGAGACTGAAACAGTGTGCGAGCGTGTACCTGATGGGCCAGGATGTAAATGTTGTGGCCGACATTGCGCGGGGAGGCGGCGTGCTCTTCCTCGCCCTCCCCGTCCTCCTCAGTGTGCTCCACTTCCACCTCTCCTTGCATGTACGCCTTCTTTATCACCTCCACCTGCATGCATCAACCACATAACACCACGTGTGTTTGTGTGTGTGCCCGCGCCTGTATGCATGAGAAGAAACTGGGCCCGTGTGTGCACGTGCTTTGTTTAGGGCGTGCACGTTTGTGTGTGTCAGCAATTAGAGTGCATGCTTTCAGTACAGTGCGAGAAAAAAAAAAAAAAAAAAAAGGGCACACTTGCAGAAACATGTCTTTTTTTTTTTTTAAAGTGAGAAGTCAACAGTGCAGACAGCATTCCACGACCTGGTAAAAGAATAACTGAAATTGTCAGCGTGCATGTGTGTGTGTGCGTGTGTGTAAACAGTTATCACAGACAGGCATTTCAATGCAGTTTCAATCTGTGTTTAGGTTAAACTTCTCACTGCAGCTCAGCGCCTGTATGAATATAACTGAGGCGTCTGTAAAGATCTGTAACAACAGCCTTGCCAACACTTTCAACCACATCGCCCTCGTTCTAACAACTTTATCTTCAGGGCTGTGGTTTCAAATGTACGTTGTATATATATATACACCACGGCACCAACCACCACACTTATAGCACCTTTTATAGAAATTCTGCATTTTCTTATTAGGCGCATGTGTTGAAATTCTTGTACGTGGTAATCGCACTATAGACAGACATTAGCACGGGAAAAGTCATCCTTTCAGTGCTTAGTATCTACATTTTATATATATGCAAGTGGCTTGTATAAGTATTTACCCCCATTAACTTTTTTTTTACATTGCTAACTGTATTACTTGTGCAATGCTCTTGCCTTTTCCTTTTTTTCCTTCTAAGTGCAATATATGTGAATTCAGTCATGACTTTCCTTCCTATTAGTGCAATACGAAATCTGTTTACTGTTTTTTAATAATTCCCCTTGTTTAATTTTTTACTCTTTTATTACTCTTGTAACAACGGAAAGCAGCTGTAACTAAGACAAAGCAGTTTCCCTTTGGGATTAATTAAGTTCTTTTAATCTTTGACCTTTATTTCATGAATCTACACAAAATATCCTGTTATATTAACGTCTGCAAAAGTTTTTTTATTGCCTGCACAGTTATTCACCCCGTTGATGTGATTACTCTACGTTAGTCCTGATGACATCAGAAGTCAGGAGAACTGGAGTTCACCTGTGTGCAATTTACAGCGTCACGTGAGCTTAATATAAATACACCTGTTCCCAACATTTCTGAATAAACAGCATGATGAAGACCAAGGAGCACGCGCAGGTGTTAATCAAAAAGAAGAAGAAGAAGAAAAAAAAACTCCTCATATCCCAGACATGAACAGCAGCACTATTAAACGTTTTTTTTTTTTTTTTTTTAAGCTAAATTAAAATAAGACATGACTGTGATGATTCCTAGACACAAGATGTCCAATATAAACCAGTAACCGGGAACAGAAGGGATTATTCAGAGAAGCAGCCAAGAAGCCTGCTCCTCAAGTCTGACTGGCTGATTTGTGTGCAGACCCACGAATATATAATCCTGGTTCATTCCATTTTGGTTCCAGGATGTAACGCTACACTATGGGGAAAAAGTTCAACTGGGGTGAATGTTTGTGTGAAACACTCGTTTATCGGCTGAACTGTTACTATGTTATTTGTAAACAGTTCATAAGAGCGTTTACACTAGATACAAATAAATAAATAAATAAATCCTACGTGTCAGACTTTTGGTCCTGAGTGTAAATTTCTGCTACAGATGCAAATCTCAACTGATTTGCCTCACATCTTATGATTTGTGATAAATTACTCTATTTGTACAGATTCAAGCTGAAATTGCTTCATTATAATAACTTTTTTTAGGCCCGTCATTTCCTACAGTATATGCACGACTGGGGATTTTTCAGGGACTTGGATTATTATTAAAGCTGGCTTTAAAATCAGCTAAATGTGCCATGGCATCGAGTCAGTTTTTCAAAAGCTGTCTCATGACCTCCTCCAACGTTAGCAGTAAGAACAGTAAAACAGTAATATTTCTGGAGTCGAATCACTTTCGTTGGATCTTGGCTTGGTTTAATCATAACACTGGATTCACCTCTGTAATTTCTCGCCGTATTTTTATGCCACTCTTTTGGGAAAGAGTCTTTTTATTTATTTTTAAAAAAAATTTTTTTAATGTGCGTCAAAAGTGATTTAACATCCGTTTCAGAAAATTCTTCTTTCTTCAAGCAGTTTCTTTAGTCGTCACTTTGGTCTTTTTTCGCTCTGCTTTTTTTATTTTTATTAATGCCATTCTGTCGACATCAACCTCCTCAATATCGGCTCTGGTCTGCACGCACACGCACACACACCTGTAACTTACAGATGACCGAGATCCGCTATGGTCTGCGGTACTCTCAGGGCTACGACCTCGGTCACTCACCAGCTCTTTAGGCCTCATGTTGTACAAGATCCGCTCTGCGTTCTCGCTGTCATGACGGCTCTCCATGATGGCCAGGAGCAGCTTGGAGGCGTTATTCTGCTCAACAGAGATACGTTTTAGATACAAACTTCATACAGTTCTTTGACATCATACCAAATCCTGCTTTCCACTGTGTCGAGCTTAGACAAGTCACAAGCTACATCTGAAACTCAGCTTGGGCCCAGTCACCTGGATCTGTGTTACAAATACAGCCAATGTCTACCACAAGTATTTTCCAAATGACTATTTTACTACTAAGCTCAATCTAAAAGTAGTGTGTGGTATTGTATTTGCATGTATGCGTGTGTGTGTGTGTGAGAAATGTTATTCACACCTTCAGCTCTAGCACGAGGTCCATCCTCTTCTTGCCCAGAGGGTTGATGTCGTTTAAGATGAGTGCAATGATGATGTCGATGCCGTTGCATTCGTGAGTGGCGATGCAGTTCTGAAAGAGGTTTGCGTGAATCAGGTCTGTCACGTCGTGTGTCGTACGTCACGGTTATTACACAAATTCACAGGATGATCTCACTAATGATTGCACTAATCTACGAGAAATGACTGAATGCATGGATAAGGCACAAAAAACACGCGCCATCGCCCCGGAACGCTCGGGCCCGCGCGTCGTAGATCGGCGTCCGGTTACGCAGTCGCAGTCTTCCTTTAATGAAGAGCTCCGTCTAATCATTTCATTACGCTGTTCAGAGGAAAAAATAGTAATGACGACATCGGTACGGATCAAAGAGCCTCTGCTATTGCGTAATTAGGAGCCTTTGGCGCCACGGAAACCCGGCACAATGGAAATAATGTCTGCCATTATGCGGCGGTGGAGTCGGGTCTGCTCACGCAGGACATTTAAGTCCTCGATGCGGCATGTGCTTTGTTCGTGCGCCTCTTTATATTTACATTTAGGCATTTGGCAGACGCTCTTATCCAGAGCGACTTACAAAAGGTGCTTTAAAGTTTACATCACTGGATAGATGTTTTATTTCAAGCCTGTAGCAGACGTTTACATGTTCACTACACTATATTGCCAAAAGTTTTCGCTCGCCTGTCTTCACATGCGTATGAACTTGAGTAACATCCAGTTCTTAATATGACGTTGGCCCCGCCCCCCTTGCAGCTATAACAGCATCAACTGTTCTGGGAAGGCTTTCCACGAGGTTTAGGAGTGCGTTTGCTGTCGTACCCAAACGCTTCCACTGCGTTATAAAACCACTAACAGCTGACTGTGGAATATTCTGTAGCGATTTCACCTGACGTTTTGCACAGGTGGCGTCCCATCACGGTACCACGCTGGAATTCACTGAGCTCCTGAGAGCTCCTGTCAGCACATACAGTGCACGTGCGTATTTAAAGCGTATTTAAAGCGTGTGCGTGTGCTCGTGCGTGTGCACCTGGTTCTCGTGGCAGGGGCCCTGGCAGTACTCGGTGAGGCTCTCCACGGTTTGGTTGATGAGCGCCACGTTCTTCTCGTTAATGTAGAGCCCCAGGAGACCCAGACCTCCTGTGGTGCTGCCGCAGATGCAGTCGAGGAACTGCAGCGTCTCGCACACCAGGTTGTAATTGTTCTTGTTGTTCTGACAGCGCAGGAAGTTCTGGAGAGGAGGAGAAAGTGCACTGGTACTGGTTCTGTAGGGTTCAAACAGAACTAATATTCGTAATGGGAGCATGCACAAAGTTTCATGTTTCTTTTTTCGGGCCGGCACAGTGACTGGGCCCGTGAGCAGACCTGCAGCTCGCGGTTGTGGTTCTCGCAGAGGAGCTGCATGAGGCGCAGGATGGGCTGCATGATGGTGATGGTGACGCTCATCTCGTTCTCGTCCTGGTTCTTCTCCCCCGAGGCGGCCTGCACCTCGCCTCCGCCCAGATGCTCGTCCGAGTCCACCTCCCGCCGGTACACGGTGAAAGCTTTCTTTGTGGCCGCGGATGCTTCCAGAAGCTGCTCGCGCACCTCCTCGGTGACCACGGCCACATCTTTTACTGAAAGGGGGGAGAAAAGAAAACTTGCGCTCAAGAATTTAAACCTGCCTGGAAAGTAAAGTAACCTGCCTGGACACATTTAAAGTCTAGGAGAGGCTGGTGGTTATTCATTAAGCATCAAACAAAGTCAACATCCAAACTCTTAGACTTGGATGCTTTTTCACAACAGAAACCTTTTGAGCTACTTAAGTCTCTGGACACTTTTTTTTTTTTTTCTTGATCCGCTTGATTGATAAGTTTTAGGCCCGGACCTTTCTTTTTGGTCGGCGCCTCCTTGTCGTTCGTGTCCTCGTCTTTGCGCTTGCTGCCCAAGTCGCTGGTGTTGACCGTCACCGTGGCTTTGATCTCCTGCTGGGCCAGCTTCATCCGCTCATAAAACACCTTGAAGAACTTCTCCGACTTATTGTCCCTCGTCAGCCTGATGAAGAATGATCTCTGGTGGGCAAAGGGGAGACGGAAAGAAAGAAAGAAAGAAAGAAAGAGCAGGTTAAAGAAACACTTCATTCTAGTAGTGGTCATTGTGAAACTGCTGGTTTGCAGGGGAACTTCAGGAAATATAGATTTTAAAAAGATTTTTAAGTGGGTTGAAAAAAAAAGAAAAGATGGCAGACAATACGGCAGAGTGAAATACCCGTCTTTGGAAAAAAAAAAGAATTTGGCCAAAATATTCATGGATCGCTTCTCCATGCTTTAACTTGACCTAGAGCTGCAGGTGTGTGTGTGTGTGTGTGTTTTTTTTTTTTTTTTTTACACCTTGAGAGAGAACATTGTTTCCTGCAGACTTGTGGAATGAGTCGAGGTCAAAGCCAGGGCTGCAGAGCCTCTCTGGTTTAACATACCTCACTGAGTTTTCCATCAGCTGAATCCAGCATGCAGGAAAAACACTAAACTGGCTGTCCAACACCCAAATTTCCCCGAAAGCAACAGTTACCCAGGTTTCAAAGGAGCTCAGAGAGAGAGAGAGAGAGAGGAAAAGAAAAGTGCACTGTAGAGTTTGGACACGGAGTGTGTTTCATTTGGAATTAAAGGCCTATCCCTTTAAAGACCTTATGAAGCGTGGCACAACGCAGCCATGATCCTGGGTTCCGTTCTCACGTCCCTCCCTCAGCCCTGTTTACTGCCTGCCTAGCTCACACCACCGGAGTTACATAACCTGCGCGCACACACACACACACACACACACACACAAGCATACGGAAATAACCTGGAGTGCCTCTCTCAGCCCACCTGATTTATCGCCATCTGCCTTTTAGCACATGTGCGCACGTACATACGTGGACAATCAAATACACACACACACACACACAAAGAGTGGTTCCTGTTCACTTCTTTAATGCACCTTAGGCCAATAATAAATGATGCCCTTTCACTCTTCCTCTTAATGTTGACTGAGCTGAATGTGTAGAATTAGGAAAAGGGGGCGCTACAGCTCAGGTTGAAGGATGGTGGGTTTTTTTTTTCTTCTCTGGTATATCCTGTCCTACTTTTTTTTTTTTTTTAAATGTTTTTCTCCCCCCACATCAACAATCCCTCCTTACATAAGCACTTAACTAAGCTGAGGGGACAGAGTACAGAGAGAGAGAGAGAGAGAGAGAGGGGGGGGGGGGGGGGGGGGGGGCTTGCTTGCTCGTGATCTTGGCCAGGGAAAAAAAGAAAAAAAAAGAAAAAGAGGAGAGACAAAAGGAGCGTAGGAAAATCCTGCCCTACTTTCACAAGCCAAACAGGCACGAAATGAGTGTGTGGCGTGTCAGAGCTAGAGGGAGAGAAAAGCGAGGGAGGGAGGGAGAGAGAGAGAGAAAGTTATCAGCCGGCTTCTAGGGCAGTTTTGAAAGCTTGTTACATAAGCGGCCTTCTATCCAGGTTAAACTCACTCACACTCAAGGGAATAGCGCGTGCACACACACACACACACACACACAGGAACATACAGTATACTAGGATTACAGTATACTAAGTCCAAGACACGTACTGGTGCATCTCAAAAATACATTCTTTTTGGAAACTTAATTCAAAATGTGAAACTCTGCAATAATTCTACATGCGTTTATTCATTACACATAAAGTAAAATATTCCAAACCTTTTTTTTTTTATTGTTACAGCTTAAAACTCATGGAAAGAAAATTGTGTGTGTGTGTCTGTGTTTGTGTGTGTGGAGCTTTTACATGATATTAAAATTTTTCCGAGATGTATCGTATGTATTAAAATAAGACTTAATTTAAATATAAGAAAGCAAAAAAAAAAAAACAACAACAAAAAAAAAAACACAATTTCTTCAGTTTTACACAGATTTTGAAATTAATTCTGCAGGTCTGTGAATTCAGAAATTCGTCTTATTCAGATTCTGATCTGCCGAGTGGATCAAAACAGGTTACATAATTCAGAACCAGTTTATAACATTACAGAGCGTCAATGAGGAGGACTCATGACTGCGCGCGTGTGTGTGTGTGTGTGTGTGTGTGTGTGTGTAAACAGCCCTCCAGCATCAGCCGATGTTGTTGACACGGCAGCACCTGACCGGCATATGACAACAACCCAGAAAAACTGCACATCACAGGAGGACAAAAAAAAAAAAAAAAAAGGATGAAAAACAAACAGACGAGGAAAACTGCATTTCCTGATTCCTCAGTCAGTCCGCTGTAAGGTCAGACCCCTTAACACTCGGCTGCTCAGATGTACAATGAGATAGAAATGTAAGTCACTCTGGATGAGGCTGTCTGCAAAATAATGTCAATAAAGTCCACCAACAATCTGAGACTGGGAGGAGTTTTATTTAAAGAACATAAATCAGTAGACGGGTGACCCCTGGGACAAGACGTCCATATTTAAGGAGGAGAAGCTCAGGCCAGGATTTGCGCTCTCAATCAAGTTTTCACAAGTTCAAGTAAACGCCTACGCTCATCCTCTGAAAGCGGGTTCAGACTGGCCGACAGAGACGTCAACGTCCATCGTGTGTCCTGCGCATCTAATCCTGTGCGAGGGGCTGCTGCTGACAATGAATGAACGAATGAATCAATCGCTCGAGGTCAGGCGGCGAGTTCCCGCGAGCCCTCATTCATTGTTTGCTGTTTTATCAGTGAAGTGTTCCAGGCTCAGGGCGGCCGGACGCCACAGGAAGCGCACCAGCATGAGGAGGTGTGTGTGGGTGGCGTCATTAAACAACTGCCTGCATAAACAGAGAAGCAGGTCAGGCTTCCGCTACCAGCCCACTCCCTGCACACGCTCCTCACACACAGCATCAACAAGGGGATGTTGCATAAGACCCGCCGCTCATAGGGGCCGGGCGCGATCCCGCCGGCTCGGCTCTGAGCAAGCGGCCGTCACTCACAGAGCGGGTGGGCGTGCGGCGGATCCTCCGTGCCTTAACTGCAGTCTGAATAATAAACCCGTCACCTCGGTGCAGCGACGCCGATATTCAGATTCGAGTCGGGACAGACTAACGCCCCCTCACGCAACCAACACAAACATTCTCACACTTCGTCTAACCGCCACACGCGCGCGCACGCACATGCATGCGTATGCGCGCACGCACACACACACACACACACACACACACACACACACACACACCTCTCAAACACCATGTCTGCTGGTGTTACAAATACACTGCAGTGCACTGTGAGATTCGAGGCTCACAAAGATGATTATAAACTAGCAAAAAAAAATTCCTTAAACAGCGAATAGCAGACAGATGAGATTGACTCGGCTCGGTTTGAGGTTGGTTTGCTTAGATTAAGATGTTGTTAAATGGTCTGTAGGATTTAGAAAGATGATACACCACGTGTGTGGGCGGTAGAATATTTGTGCTCTCGCTTTCTCGCTCGCTCTTACCGTAAAGCCTTAAAGCCGACTCAAGGTCACTCGCACATACAGACTCTGTAGTGGCCAATCCATGTGAGAAAATCGTGTCTTATTCGTGGCACGGCCATACTGCAAGGACTCCCTGTCCTCAGATTGTTGACGTCTCGTGCTCCCTGAACCACTCTTTCGCAATTTGAGGACGATGAATCCTTGGGATATACCCCGTGCCATCAGGGGAGAAAAACTCCATAGATGTGATACCCTGGTGATTCAGGACATTCAGGTGGTCAGCTGACTTCGATTTATTTCCACATAACGTTGCTGAGTCTCGACCTGATCACCTGAAGCAACTCCAGATCATAACCCCGCCGCCAGAGGCTGGTATAGTGGACACTATGCATGATGGGAGCATCGCTTCATGCGCTTCCTTTCTCACCCTGACACGCCCATCACTCTGGAATAGGCTCAGTCTGGACTCGTCAGGTCACATGACCTTTTTCCATCGCTCCAAAGTCCAGTCTTTATGCTCCGAGCAAACTGAAGCCCTTCCCCCCCAATTAGTCCCACTGATAAGTGGTTTCATTCATTTCTTATTTTAATAGTTTCAGAAGTCTCCTTAGTTGTTGTCTTTGCTTGATGCAGAACAATAATGTGTCTCTTCTGTAACAGAGTTAAATCTGTGCCACGACCAGAGGATACGCCTTCTGGCATGGAATGAGACAGAGATGAGAAGCTCCACGCTGCATCAGTTAGGGTTAAATAACTTGTTGTAGCTGAAACATATTAGTCACTGCAGTATTTATCCAATGGAAGCCTCTTAACTATCCACCTAATTAAATCCGTCCATCCAATTAGGAACCTCTGTAGTCCAACCAGGGGCGGTGGAGGCTGTGGTGATCGCTGTATTTATTCCCATTTTGTACGGCCGTGGTAGGACCTCGGGTCAACATTCACACACTACGGGTAATTTTGTGAACGGCAATTATCCTAATCAATGTGTTTGGACTGTGGGAGGAAACCGGAGAACCCGGAGGAAACCCGTCGAGCACAGGGAGAACATGAAAACTCCATGCACACAGACCCCGAGGCGGGAATCGAACCCGGGACCAGAAGGTGTGAGGCGAACACTAGGCCAATTAAATCCAGGTGATGTTTTTTTTTTTTGGCTGGGCTGTACACATCACCCCTGTTCATTTCTGGCATTGAGTACAGTCTGTAAACGACTTGTATACCTTTTATAGATGTTTCTAGCTGCTTGCGACCTAAAGTATGTGGACACCTGACCATCACCCCCATGTGTTTGTTGAACCGCATGTTACAGATTTTGTCCTGGTTTATAGCCATTATAGCTGGTTCGATTCCCGGGTGATGCTGTAACCTCTCGCAGCCGGAGGTCTAGAGAGAGCCGATTGGCCGAGCTCTCTCAGAGGGGAGGGACGAGAGGTACTTAGTGCTCCCACATTAATCACGGCTCTACAGCCAGTCAGGCGCGTCTGTGAGCTCGCGCAAGCGGAAGGAGCGGATAACGCTGTCCTCCGAGTGTGCGACTCCGCCCCCAACGGTGCGCGAGCGAGCAGTTCGAAAAGAAGGAAGAGGAAACACGTGAACGTCTTCGGCCCTCCCGGCTGAGTGGTAGTAGTAGCCTTAATGTGGAGCCCCCTAGTGACGGGGAGGAATTGGACACGACTAAATTAGGGAGAAAATCTGATGTGAACTTTGGTGTGACAAGTTCATTTTTTTTTAGTTAGTTTTTGTATTTATTTTTTTTATCAGTAGCTTAGGATCAGGATCTGATCTATTCTAAGCGGTTGCATCTACTGTACTAACGCATCCACAGTGTGCACTGGAGGCGCGGCTTATAGTGGAGAAGCGGCGTGGGCTTCACACGTACTTGTTCACAGTGAGAGGACGCGCTGAGCTTTTTTTTTACAAGCGCTGGCAAGTGGAGAGTGAAATTTAGACCAAAATCAACAACTCCATATTGTAGGAGTAAATAAGCTGTAGTTGGATAGAAGCCTTTTTCTCGGCTACTTCCTTCCCCAACCCCTCCCTCACACACACACACACACACACACACACACACACACACACATCTCTTGCCAGTTGAATCTCAACCCTCACACCTGTTCCCTTTCATTAAGAAGTAAGATAATGATAGAAGGACTACTAATAACCACACACACGCTTTTGAACACGTCTTCCTGGACAAGCCTGACTATTTCGAGTCCAATCGCTATGTGTGTACGTGTTCGTGTGTGTGTGTGTGTGTGTGTGTGTGTGTGCGTGTGTGCGCGCTGTGCTTGCATCTGACCATTAGACACACGTGCATGCAAGCTGATGCCTGTTGTCTGTTTAGGGAGAAGTTATGTAGGTCAGGAGCTAATGTTTAATGGAATGTGTATGTGTGTATGTGTGTGTGTGTGTGTGTGAGGATGGCAGGAACAGGTGCAGCCAGCGACCTGAAACCTCTGTGAAACGCAGCTCTGCTGCTGACGAGGAAGAGGAGGAGTCATTCTCTGCGGGGCCTGTGTCCTCCTCGCCGCATAGTGGCACGAAGCTCAGAGTTTCATAACACAACCAGGCACTGGGCTCCGAGTGTGTGTGTGTGTGTGTGTGTGTGTCTGTCTGTGCGCTTGATAGGAAGGTGCTGACATTTTAGGTTCTTACCGAATTACAGATAAACAGCATTGATTTTTTTTTTCTTGCTAATAGCTCTGTTTGTCAAACACAGGCTGTTGTTACCAACTTTACGACCCCGTGACCACAAATGAGACTCTAAAGAACCCAAAAATCAGGTCAGCACAGAGATGCACACGACACCATGACCGCAACCATGAGCAGAAGACGCTTGGCTGCAAACACACACACACACACACACACACACACACACACAAGACTTCCCAGCTGCCCTGTAATAAAATTCTCTTCTATTTATACTTTTCTTAGGAACCTCCTGTACCGTGTCTACGTGCCACAAGCAAAAAAATTTGCAGTTGTTGGGGGGGGAAAAAACAAAACAAAACAAAAACAACAACTTTAAAAGCTCTGGGAAATAAACAGTTGGATTTAACTTGTTTAATAACCGGGAGCACGGATACTGGCGCTGCGTTGCAGTAAACCGATCCTCCATCTGGACGCCTGCCCGTCACTATCTACAATCGTCTCCTCGCGGCCCGGCGGGAGTACGGCTTTTGACCTTTGCGCAAATTGCAGGCGGTGACTAAACCCGGCTCTTCGCGGCCCTGGGGAGGGACGGCGGCGAATAAAGCCGCGACTAACAGGAAAACGGTACTTCCTTTTTAGGTGATTTGCCTATGTATGCTTGGTGTGTATCCGTTCTCTGTTTGTGTTCTCGACGAATAAATCTACCTGTGTGCGCGGCCGTCTCCGTGAGAATGGTGCGCATGAGGACAGCGTTCCTCCCCCTCCACGGACGAAAAAAAAAAAAAATGATATGTGTACAGAGGTTATGTTTCGGGGAGGAAAAAGACTGTGGGACAGAATAAAACGTGTGAGAGAGAGTGTGTGTGTGTGTGTGTGTGTATCAGATGAGATGTCTGCGGTTTTGCAGCCCACTCTCTGTAGCTGCCAGGACAGAGTGGGCGAATGCTTCCGTCATGGGCCATCAAAAAAAAAAAAAAAAAAACCACACACACACACACACACACACACACACACACAGCTTTCTCACAACTCCAACATCCCCCCCCCCCCCCCCCCCCGAGTCCCCCCCCCCCCCTTCCTCATTCTTTCATTCTTTCCCTTTCAGTCTTGCTAATTTTAGTCACCGCTGACCATATCCTGTCTGATTTCTGGACAAACCTGCATCGTATTTCAGTCCTACGGGTTCTCCAACACTTCCCATTAACAACAGTTTGTTTTATTTAATTTTTTATCTACAGGCTTTAATAACTGAAGTATTAAATGTCAATGTCTCGAAATGATCTGATCGGTAAAAGCACCTTACAAAGAAAAACCTCACCGGATGTTATCGGTTTGGTCTGAGAGTGGAATACAGTTTCGTCCTCTCTATCGTTTTCTACTTTTAAGCAAATCCGCAAGCGGAGCGACATCACTTACTTTAGGTCAGATGCTGTGACATTCAAATCATGTGTGCTGCAGTAGGAAAATCAGTGAGCACCCATGGCTGGGCCGCCCGGGCCTGAAGCTACACCTTGACCTACACAGTCTGAGCCACCGAGCGTAAAGAATTCGGTTTTGTGATTGTGTACATCTGGTAAATGGGGTATTTATTTCCCAAACAGAAGAAAAAGAACCAGGACATTTCCTGAATCAAGTACCGAAGCATCCAGTCTCTCGCACAAACAGGATATACATGTCCGTACGACATTGTTTCTATTATGTCCACTTACTGACAACCTCTGACAACCTTTAAGCTTTTTGTGTTGCTGCGCCTGACTTTCATATCAAAACACGATGCTAAGAGTTTCCACTCAGAGCAACAGTCTTTTCTTCCCAATCGAATGAAACATGCTGCTGACGTCTGGGACGATTTGCTTCCTGTTACAGCAAACGGAGAATGTTCTGAGTTAATGTGAGAGCCTTTGATTGTGTAATTACTGGAAGAATTAATACACTTCAGCTGTAACGGTTCTTTGAACTCTTAACTGATTCAGCGAGGAGCTTGTCATTTCTTAAAAAGCTGCGTGTATAGACGTCGTGTCCTGTGGTCACGGAAACGTGTTACTGTGTCTTAGTAAGGGCAACGGTGTGAACTGTAACAAATAAAGAAAACACCTAAGGAGACCGAGACTGATGATATGACTGGAATTGGGTTAGGAACCGTCCGACTCAATATTGAAACCTGGAACAGTAGGAATGTGCGCTCATTAAACTTCAATTTGCTAGGGAGCATAAAGACTGGACTTTGGATGAAGGTCATGTGACCTGACGAGTCCAGACTGAGCCTATTCCAGAGTGATGGGCGTGTCAGGGTGAGAAGGGAAGCGCATGAAGCGATGCTCCCATCATGCATAGTGTCCACTGTACAAGCCTCTGGAGACAGTGTCAAGATCTGGGGTCGCTTCAGTCGCTCAGGTCGAGACTCAGCAACGTTATGTGGCGATAAAATGAAGTCACATGACCACCTGAATGTACTGAATCACCAGGACATCACATCACATCTATGGAGTTTTTCTTTCTTAACTAATGGCACACGCCATATTCCAGGGCTCAGATTAAGCAAAGATTGGTTCTGGGCTTTCGGTCGTTTTTGTGCTGGATGTTTCTTCGTCTTCAGCTGTCCTATGGAGAGCTGCATGTTTCGTGTTAGAAGAGTATTTGGAGCTGTCCATCATTTCTAGTTCCGCAGCCCCCCCCCCCCCCCCCAAAAAAAAAGACAGATCCGCAGGATGGTCATGCCACCATCACCATGCTTCACCATGATTTTTGTGTTATTTTGGTAATAATAATTGTTCTTGTCATTGCTCTAAACAAATCATTAACACCTTGGTTTGATTTAAGGAAGCTTGGATTTTTGGAAAAAGGCTTCGTTCTAGCCAGCCTCCTTCACAGCCCAGATGAGTGAAGAATACCAGGGATTGTTGTCACATGCGGGAGGAAGTGTCCGGTACCTGCCTGCGGCAACTACATGTTTGCTGTGGGTCTCTTGGCAGCCTCTCCGACATGTTTTCAACTTGTCCTTCCGTCAATCTTGGAGGGCTGTCCTGTTCTTGGTACTGCTATTCTTCTGCACTTGTTGATGATGGCCTTCACAGAGTCCCATGCTACATCTAAAGTTTTGGAAATACTTTTCTTCCCTCTTCTGATCGATGTTTTTCAACAATAAAATAACCCATACAGTACATGCTTTGTAAGCTTTTTAACAAGCATTTGTTTTTGTTTTTTTTAGTTTTCTGAGGGATTAATGAGAACCATGTACAGTATCTCACAAAAGTAAGTACACCCCTGGCATTTCACCAAACCACTTTATTATACGTTCTGAAGGGACAATACCATAGAAATGAAACGTGGATCTACTTTAGAGTTGTCAATGTGCAGCTTGTATAGCAGTACAGATTTACCGTCCTACACTTTATAACACGTTATTGTCTAAATATGACTACCCCTTTAAGTGGACATGCCAAAACTGTGTCCAAAGTGTCAATATTTTGTGTGTGCGCCGTCGTTATCGAACACGGCCTTAATCCTCCTGGGCCTGGACTTCACCGGAGCTGCACGTGTTGTTGCTGGGATCCTCTTCCGCTCCACCATAATGATATCACGGAGCCGCCGGATGTTAGACACCTCCTACTTGAGGACGCCCGACGAGGTGCTCAAAAGGTCTGGAGACGCACTCAGCCACATGCACATGATGAATACGTCATGTGACTTTGCGCGGTTAAAGACTGTTTTGTCGCCAGCTATTTTGACAATAATACAGTAAATCTATACTGAAGATATAATGTTTGCTGAAATTAGCGCCGTTTGCTCACCTTTGTGAGTGGGTGTATATGATTAGTGCAGTTGGTGCTGATGATTATTATTCATTTTAAACACGAGTTTGAATGTGATTCTGAGCGCAGTTACATGCCTCATTAAAAATGCTGTGTCTACATACATACACGTATACAGCCAGATTACTGTTCATCTTGTAGGCTTTATTTTGCTAACCTTATCACATTAAAGCTGTGTTTACTTTTCTGTTTTTTTTTCCTAACATGTTGTATAGACTTTTTACATTAAAAAAAAACAAAAATAAAATAATTATATCCACTATATTCTCTTTCCGTGGTTTCCGTGACAGAGATGCGCAAGTGTGCACTATAAATATTTGGCAATGTGTGTATTTAACTCTTTCAGAGTTTCTGTACTAACCTTGGTCACCTACCTACAGCTGCTTTAACCAGTACTTTTTTCCTACCCAAACACCTGCGGTGTTACAGATGTTTCAGGCAAAACATTACGCAAATCTTTCCCCTTCCTTTCAAACAGTTTCAGTATCCTCTCTCCGTTAGAGAGTCGGGTTTGAGCCTACATTAGAACCGTGGACAGGTGGGTCAACTTCCTGAGTGCATTAGTAAAATAAGGGAGTCTAGAGCTGGGAGACGAGTGCGAGCGCGGAACAGACACTGAAAGGTCACGGTAGTGTCAGAGAAAGGGGCCGATAAAGAAAACACACAATACTCTCTCTTTCGATCGGTATGCGTCTGGCTTGCATCATCGTACTGCGGATGGGAAAGTCCCAGGTTTGATAGAGATTAACAGCTCAGACAGACATGTTAAGGCTGCCAACGGTCTACTTCGGCAGGATTCAAGACTAGATTTTGGTGCAGGCAGGGGTTTGTGGCCTGTCCCACTTCTCCTTGTCCTGACTAACTCAATTCTCTACTCTTTTTTTTCCCCCTTCATTACGGTCTCTTTGTCACATTCCCTTAATTTTTTCACTACTCCGTCATTCTCTGTATCGACCTCTAACCTTCGCCCTCTTCTTATAAAGATGAATCAATGCGTGATGTGTCTCGGCGCGGCACCCGAGCCAGATTACCTCGAAAGACAAACACGAGCGGGGAGGAACGCGTGTGCTCTTCACCTGCTTCTGTTACTCTGAAACACAAGGCTCCTGTGTAAGAGAAGCAGGGTAAGAGGACTCTCCTTACGAGACACGTAGCTGTGTGACGTGACCACTGACACCGTTTAGACTCGCTCAGCGACACGCACATCAAACAAGAGTTTTCTTGGATTACGGACCTTAACGGGCCAGACCTGAGGTCTTAGAGCCACATCGTTGTGAACTGGGTTTAATCTTAGCGCACGGTACAGACGGATGTGCTGGATGCTGAGTCACATCGCCATCGCCATGGAAACCAATGGACGAAAAAAGGAACAGCCGCGAGTTATATTAAGCACGGTGTTGAAGGTGTCTGTTGGGAAAGCGTTCGTGTACAGCGCGGTGATCAGACGAACTTTATGCACACTGCTTACTGATGAGCTGATTGTGATTGTCAAGAAAAGAAAATTGGATCAAAGGGTAAGACAGAGAGAGAGATTAAAAAAAAAAAAAAAAAAGAGAGAGTGATTCACTGTGAAATCCGAAAGAGAACACATCAGTGCAGAGAAGATAAGAGATCAGCTGTAATTCCCCCACTACCTCTAGAGAAAGGTCGCCGGTGCACACATCTGTCCTGCATCACGCCCACAAATGACAACGGCACCGTTTTAGAAGCTCTCCGACTGAACCAGTCTGTCAAAGTGCTGCTGGCGCTCCTCCAGCTTTGGATTTACATATGCAAGGGCGAAACAGTTCACATGTAAATGATGAACATGTGTCCATGGAGATGTTAAAACCTGCGTTTTTTTTTTTTAACCTTATGGCCAGATGACCGCTGCTGTCGCTCGATACGGGAAAAAGAGCTCTGACTAAGCGTTGTTTGTGCTGTGTTTCATCCTCACACATACTGAATCATATCAATCGATAAACGAACAAAACACTGGCAGCCAAAGTTCAACCACACACACACACACACACACACACACACACACACACACACACACACACCATAATCTCATATTCGAGTAACTTCACTGTTTGCCTTTCATACACCTTCAAAAAATAAATATATGTCTCACGTTTATTTCTTTCTTTCTGTATTTTCTTTTAGTTCTCTTATTATATCCCGTCCCTTTCTCTCTATGGCCCTGCGTTCTGGCACTGAGCAGCGACCCTGTTCAAGTGTGTGTTTATTGCATAGCTGCTGTGTGTGTGTGTGTGCATGCATGCGTGTGTTTGCTCTGCTGGGCCTGGTTTATGTAACAGACCCTCATGTGAGCCGTTTTGTGTGTGTGTGTGTGTGTGTGTGTGTGTGTGTGTGTGTGTGTGTGTGAGAGAGAGAGGCTGCTTGAAGTGGGGGGGGGGGGGGGGGGGGGGGAGCATCAGGTAAAACGGCTATGCAAATAACAAGCTCATTACGCAACAGGAACTGTTTGTGCAAAGGCGCACACACAAGCTCACACACACACACACACACACAACAACCAAGCCAACATGCACACACACGAAATATGTTATGTGATGAAATGCCCCACAGTCTGTCTCTCAGCCCCCGAACCTTGCCGCTCTGCGCACGCAAACCTCACTGTGAGGTCAGTGGATTGACAGGTTGCTATGGCAACCTCAAAAAAAAGAAATAAGGGTGGGAAATTTTTTTTCTTGAGGGTAGGGGTTGGGGGGGGGGGGGGGGGACGTTGCTGACGTGATGAGCTGGAATTATCCGAGGAGATGGGGAACGTGAACCTCCGGTCTGTCCTCTCCTTCTCTCTCTCTCTCTCCGTCTCGTCTCCGCATCGTTCGGAAAAAGCTGCAGAACCCCGGAGCTGCTTGCGCTCGAAACCTACCGGAGTCTCTTGTTTCCACTCCATCAATGCCAGCATTTCAGCCTCACGCGCGAAGACGTCAGTGCCTCGGGATTTGCATACTGAACATGTGCGTGCACGTGTCACTGTGCATTGTGTGTGTGTGTGTGTGTGTGTGTGTGTGTGTGTGTGTGTGGGTTTCTGAGGCAACGTCCTAATTTACTGCAAATGTTTGATAACAATCACCCTGCAAAAGTGCTTATCTGTTCTAATACTTGCACTACAAAGACATTAGCATTGGTGGGGAGGTGAAAATAAAAAAAAAAAAAATAATAAAAAAAACATTTTGTGATCCATACTCATCGGCCACTTTATTAGGAATACCTGCTCAACTACTCGCTAACACGACTATCTAATTGACCAATCGCAAGGCGGCGCCACACGGGGTGCTGCTCCTGTCGGCTAGGAACAGGAAACCGCGGCTACAGTTCGCATGGACTCACCGAAGTCGTACAACAGACGATTCGGTCTGACGAGTCTCACTTTCTGCTGGAAGGCCATAAGCCTCACGAAAGCATGAATCCATCCTGCCGTGTATCTATCTGCGGTTCAGGTTTCTGGCGGTGATGTAATGGTGTGGGGGGAGATTTTCTTGGGCCCATTAATACTAAACCACCTGAGTGTGGTTTAAATGCCGCAGCCTACCTGAGTGTTGTTGCTGACCGTCTTTCTTCCCTTCATGACCACAGGATGATGCGCCGTGTCACGAAGATAAAATTATCTCAGACGTTTTTTTTCTTGGACATGACACAGAGGTCACAGCTTTCACACGGCCTCCATGGTCACCGGGGTCTCGATTCGAACAGAGTGCTTTTGGGACGTGTTAGCACGGGAGAGTCGCATCATCAGAATGTGCAGCTGACAAATAAGCGGTGCAGCATCTCTCAGGAATGTTTTCGGCACCTTGTTGAATCTATGGCATGAAAAACTAAGAGACTGGTGGCTACACTAGCGAGGTGTACCTAATAAAGTGACCTATGAGTGTACATTATAATATAGACGTTTCCCTAGCAATTTCCCAGCCAAAAAAACGTCCTATTTTTTTTTTCATGAAAATCTTTTTGACATTTTTTTTTTATTAAAAATAAACAAAAACAAAACCGCGTTAATAAATACACCACAACATAGAAACGTCATCACAATGTCGTTATTTTATCATCATAAAGCCCAGCCTGAAATACTGAACTGTTCAGGTATCAGAGAGCTCTGAAATTATTATTATATAACAAAATGTGAAATAATGATTATGTTGGTCAATTGACTAATAAAAATAATAATAATAATAATAATAATAATGTTAACCCTCCTCCAGCACACATCCTGAATCCTACATGGTTTGGTTTTCACTATACAGTGTACATCACTGTATATAAGCGCATGTTACATAGTGTATACCTAATATCAGTGTAAAAAATAATCTGACATACATTCAGTCACATCATCGTGGAATGCGAGGTCATTTATCTAAGCGGTTTAGTCGAAGTTTTGAGACGGCAGTAACACTTGTAGTCGATACCTGGATGACGGGGTTCCCTCCCTCGAGCAGGGCGATGGCCAGCAGGATGCTCTCCTGAAAGATGCGGTCGCTGCTGGCGTTCATGATGAGGTCGATGACCAGGTCAGACGCCCCCTCTCTGTCCAGGTGGCACTGCACCTCGGCCAGGCTCAGCTCCCCACGGGCTCCCACCGAACCGCTAGCGGACGCTGGGGAGGGGCACAAGGAGGGCGGTTAGAGTAGGTCAGGATCACGCACCAGAGGCACACCTGTTTGCACAGGCTCTCGCTCTCTCTCTCTCCTTTACTGTTGAAATAACAAACACTCTCCTGGGATAAGACGAGGGTTCGAGTTTGAGCAAACCGAGTCGGTTTTGTGCAAAGATTTAAGGGCCTACATGTGCTTGTAATGTCCTGGTGTCCGCATACTTTTGGCCATAACGTGCATGTAGGCAAACTGACGAAGGAATAAATACCTGTGACTTAAAAATGACAGAATGTCTCGCCCTATCATCCGGAGGTCGCTAGTTCGAATCCCGGGTGGTGCTGTAACCTCTCGCAGCCGGAGGTCTAGAGAGAGCTGATTGGCCGAGCTCTCTCAGAGGGAGGGATGAGAGGTACTTAGTGCTCCCACATTAATCACGGCTCTACAGCCAGTCAGGGGCGTCTGTGAGCTCACGCAACGGAGGGAGTGGATAGCGCTGTCCTCCGAGTGTGTTACGCCGCCCCCAACGGTGCGCCAGCGAGCAGTTCGAAAAGATGCGGTCGGCTGGCGTCACGTGGTTCGGAGGAAACACGTGATAGTCTTCGGCCCTCCCGGCTGAGTGGTAGTAGTAGCCTTAATGTGGGAGCCCCCTAGTGACGGGGAGGAATTGGACACGACTAAATTAGGGAGAAAATCGGGGGAAAAAATCAAAAAAAAAAAAAAAAAAAAGACAGAATGTGCAAAACAGGCACCATGGCATACTGACATGATTTCAAGTTTTTAGCACACACACACACACACTTCCTGTAGCAGGTGCGTCTACAGGCTATTCCCGCAGGAAGTGTGGGCATCCTGCTCCTGTTGCCTGGGTAACTGCAGAGACGGCTCTGACTATGTAGGACACGCAACACAAAAACACCACGGGTGACAAGGGCAGGGAAGAACACACACACACACAGAGAGAGAGAGAGAGAGAGAGAGAGAGAGAGAGAGAAATAAACAGAAAGAGCTAAACAGAGAAATTGACCTGAAGTAAGGAACAGACAGACAAAAGGAACAGAGGGATGAAGGTGGAGATGAAGAGATAATGAAAGAGATAGATCATTTTGCTAGATAGAAAATTTAGGATTCTCTTTAAAACCTTTGTACACACACACACACACACACACACACACACACACACACACACACACACACACACATAAGGTGAGGACCTTCCATTGACGCAATTATCATTGTCACAAATTCATGCCTACACATACCACTAACTAAGTCGTTGTTGTTGGAACAAAAACATGTTGCCATGTGGGGACCGGCTAAATGTCCCCACGAAGTACTGTAGATGGTGTCAGATAGTCCTACGCCTGGAGAGACATTCACTATCAAAAAAAAAATCCCCCCCCTCCCCCCCCCCCCACACACACAAACAACACAAACACTTATTGTGGCGGTTCTACTGATAGAGTAATTACCGTGCCTGTTTAAGCAAAACTTTAGGCTCTTTTAGTTTTATTTTAAATCACACACACACACAATCATAATACTGGACAGAGTCCATCAACAGCCACAGACCTGCGGGGGCTTTACTCTGCGCCCCGGGGCCGAGGGGTCCGTTGCTGAAGGTGGTCAGGCTGTCCCTCCGTCCTCCTGGCTTGAAGTTGCCATAGTAACGGTTCACGAGGATTTGCCTCAGAGCTTCACCCTGGCGACGCAAGAGGAAGCCGAGTCAAACAGGGCCCACTTTAACTAGCACCAGCTGGCATCCTCGACATGTCACTTTGGGCCTTGTAGCTCATGGGATGCCAGGGTAAACAAACAAACAAACAAACAAACAAACAAGGACTATCTGGACTGGGGCTTTTCTATTCAAATTTGATGCTGATAAAAATCATACATTTATGATATTAATAAAGGAGAAACGAAACGCTATTAATCCTAAATGCGTGCTCCACATGACCTGTGACCTTTTGAAATGCTTAGAACAGGATTATAAAAAAGAGACCAGAAATCAGCTGAACAAACTCAGGACACCATCTCTACGCCTCAAGGATTTGGGCAGAACTCACTAAATCTGTGCCATGACCAGTCAGTTATTCACGCTCATACACGTGGCACTGTGAGTAAGAACTGTTAATATTCACTTGTAGCGCGAGAGCATGTGTCAAATTATTGATGTGGAATCTAATATCTTCCCAAAAGTGGTTGCAGTTCCTCATAACACACTTCCACCTCATGGAGATGTGTGGTCAGGTGGGGTGACTAGGGGATTTCCTCTCCTCGAGTCTCGTTACCAAGAGGTCACCGAGGATGAATGATGAGGTGAATATTTTTATCTCGCTCTCTAAAACAACACCAAAAAATAATAATAATAATAATAATCATCATTTAAACCTCGGTGATGCTTTTGGAGTCTTATGGCCATGAATAAATACTGCGATGAAACTGTGGTTGGACAAGTGTGACGATTTCTCAGAACTGTACGCAGGTCGGTTTTTTATCTCTTCTGTTAATACAGCGCTAATAAATCACCCGAGCCTCTTTTTCCATCGATGGCGTGTGACCGAAACACGCAAATATAGTGGAAACTGCACTAAACCCGGCACGCAAATACCGATGGGTGTTTTTTTTTTTTTTTTTCCTCTCGAAGGCAGTGTTAGGCAGTTAGTACGGTTAGCAGCCTGTGAGAGTGTGTGTGTGTGTGTGTGTGTGTGTGTGTGAATGGAGACATGCTGCTGGAGCAGGGAGGGGCCCGGGGGCCCGAGGGACCAGGGTCTCGGGTTCGAGCCATGCGACTACATACCCGTCTCTGATCCTCCATTTGCTTCTGCGGCTGGTTGGGATCAAGGTCCTGAGAGCAAGGCGGGTGAGCAGCAAGCCGAAAGGAGAAAGGAGGAGGAGGATGATGGACGGGGAGGAAAAAGGGGCGTCCAGGTGAAAAAAAAAAGAAAAAAAAAAAGAAAGGACGGGTTAATTCTATCCACATTAGTCATTTATTTAATGCCATGCTGGGGAGAAAAACAAAATAAAGAAGTGGGACAGATTTCATCATGCAGTTAAATGAAGGAAATGAGACATGTCTGTGTCAATATCTGTGTGTGTGTGTGTGTGTGGGTACATGTGGGTATGGTAAAGTTGGCCGTGTAAGGCAGAACAAACACTGGATTAAGTAATACACATGTATACATATACACACATACAATATATGTATATATGTGTACTTCTCTATAATTATTAATAATAATGACAATAATATAGAAAAAAATTTCTAAATAACCGTTGGACATTTTGGTCCATGATTTAATTTCCAATGAAAATTCCAGCCAAACAAGTCAAAAGCTAACAAGGTGTCCAGTACACAGGTGTGTGTGTGTGTGTGTGTGTGTGTGTGTGTGTGTGTGTGTGTGTAATTAGAATGAACAGCATTTGATTTTTAAAGTTAATGGGTTAACCTCCATAAAGGCAGCCAGGTGAAAGGTGAGAGAACAGATTAAAAATGGGAGAAAGGGGGAAAAAATGCTGCACTCTGGTTACATAATAAATTCTGTGAGCAACAAAAAAAACAACAAAAAAAAAACATGGCCACCCATAAAAGACAAACCGACCTACGGAAAGGTAAAGGGCAGAACATCACATGAACATCAGTGTAAAAAAGTAAGGGGTTGAATAGATGCGTGTGTGTGTGTGTGTGTGTGTGTGTGTGTGTGTGTGTGTAAGAGAGACGTGTTTAGCTTGTGTGCATCTATGCGTTCAGCGTGTTGATGAGGCTCCGCCAGAGCTCTGTGTGTGTGTGTCCAAATGTGCGAGACGCCTCTGTGTCAACATGAGCATCGCTGATAAGGGTTTGTGTGTGTGTGTGTGTGTGTGTGTGTGTGTGTTGGGGTTGTAGCGGTTAATGCGACGCATCTGCATAGATGCTATGGGACAAAACCGACTACTATCTGCAACGACCCATATTCCTTACGAAATATGGGTGTTGAACACACCTCGGCGAGGTTCTCTGGCTCAGGAGGAGGAACCAGCTAATGGAGACACAAAAAAACAAACAAAGAAAAAAAAAAAAAACAATCCAGATGTTAGATGATACACAGAGCAAACAACCTAGTCTAACCTCCTCATACCCGGCATGCAGAAGGTGTGCGTAAGAGTCTATTTCTTTTTAATTCACCTCATTAATCCAGTCGAGCCGTGACTAACTAATCGGAGAAACAATAAAAAAAAATAATAATAATAAATAAATCAATAAAAACAGAAACGCGCGTAATAACACACTAACCCCGGAAAGGAATCTCTCAGCCGGGCAAAACAAGCAAAACGAATCCTGCATCGACTCTCAGGAGCCCTCACCCTCAAGGTGCTATATTTGGAACAGGAGCGTCATGTGGCTTATATACCCGAGCCTCATCATGTAGGTCATCCGGGAGCGCGGACTCGAGGCGCAGCGGCCGTGCGGAAACACGAACGACCTGCCGCTTCCGCCTTCTTAAGCTGTTTAGTTATTTTGTTTTGTTTTTTCGTTTTCTTTGGCCTAAATCGGAATGTCGGGGTGCGAACGGTCCTGGATCTGTGCGTCCTGACCTTCGGGTATCGGCTTGGATTTATTAGCGTCAGACAACGCGTGGGTACAGACCTAGCGATTGTTTAGGCGGCGGCGTTGTTTAGCCTTGTGTTTGGTGTTGCAGATGTTGTGTTATCCAGTGCTGCCTGACCTGGGCTGCACCGCACCTTAACACAAACACACACACACACACACAAAGGTGCATGCCTCTGGAGGCGGGGTGTTGTTGCTTTCTTAAAATTCTTTTGGAGAAGAAGTATGTATGCAAATTCAGCACACAAAGCATGATGAGCTCTGAGTAATCCACGCTCCTGTCAGCGCCTCTCTAACGACCGAACAATCGCTCCCTGATCGAGGCATTCTTCAATCGTAGAGCTTTCAGTTGTACATAAGTAGGGAAGATTAACAGGTGATACCACAACACTACCCCATTATCTGTGAATTACAAATAAATTGGCTTTTTTTTTTCCCACGCTAGTTATGCCTCTGTGTGTGTGTGTGTGTGTGTGTGTGTGTGTGTGTGTTTATACTGTATTTAACAGGGTACAGATAATACTACCTACCTGATTATATGAAATGCATAAATATATATATATATGTATATCAGTTTGATGTAAGGATGTGTGTGGACATAAAGAGGATTAAAAAAAAAGGGACAAAAAAAAATTAAAGCTGTAAAAGTCCACAGAAATCATGCGAGGCGAGTACGACAGAACGAGACGGCAAAGCGAGAGCAAGCGCTACAGCATCTCGGGCCAAACATTCAACATGCGGCAAGAAAGTACTGAAAATGTGACATACACACACACACACACACACACACACACACACACACACACACACACTTGACCTGCTTGAAGAAGACGGACAACCAGCTGGTGCACGGCTTACGCTACTGATCTGACCACACACACACAAAACCTTTAAAAAAAAAAAAAAAAAAAAAGTGTGTCTTAATGCCAGCAGCAGCTTGCAGACGCCCCAGTGAATGGAAAGGGGTGAGGGGGGGTGAGAGGGGGGGGGGGGTGTAATAACAACCTGTGACGCACGACGCCACGCAGTTGAGTAATAACACTACCAGTCAGGAATCTCCCTTTGTGCAAGTTCGCATGAAGGGCTGAAAAGAAGAACCTTGTGATGTTAGCAAGGTGCGACTTACAAATGTCCCTTTTCGCATCCAGCCGCGCTCTTATCGCGCTTATCATCAGTTCAGAAGAAACGCAACTCGCGTAGCGTCTCGGACCGTTTTGCTCATTTCCTCCGCTGGTTCGAGCGAGATCTGGGGGCAGCGGAAGGTGGTAGATCGAGATGCATGCCACGGAACCGCTGGGCTGTGGTCACAGGGGGCGACACTGCACCCTGCGCCCCACACACACACACACACACACACACACACACATTCGAACCCCCGCGACGTTATGGCCTGGATTGTTTGACCCAACACCCCACCCCACCCTTTTTTTTAATGAGTTCTGCTCTCTACAGTTTACTAAACAAAAAAAAAATTATTCCACCCCAGGTTTGTTTTTTTTTATTGTCTGTGTGTGTGTGTGTCATCTTTATCAGCTTAATCTCTTTTCAGTTTCATTTCATTAATGAATACGTTAATTAGAAATAAAGATCTGATTTACGGCGTGAAGAAAGGTTCGAGATGATTTGCAGGTTTTCGAAGTGGAAGCCTGATCACCAGATGATTCGACACTTCGTTAGCTTTTAGCATCAAAGAAAAACAAATCGCATGAGGTGGGGAGAAAACAAAAAACACTGGCAAACACCGACTCTGATCGCTGCCAATTCTGACTTATTCGGACAGCGTTATTCCCATGAGTCACTCTGAATGATTCTGTAGATGCTGTTGAAGGGAATCAGTCCACACTTCTCTTTGTGCTTGTCATAAATAGGTCACAATACCCAGTGATATGAAAAGCTGTATCCTTGTATTGGGGGGGAAAAAAAAAAAAAAAGAAAAAGAAAAAGCTATACTGAAAGAATGAACGCTCACAATATGTTCTGGCGCTGAAGCCAAGCGTCGAGCAAGAAGCTTCTTCATGCTGATGTAATAATTCATGAGAATAAATCTAAACGAGACGGCAGAGAAGTCCGAGCCAAAGAACACTGCGGAGGCCGTGTGTTTTCATCCTGGGAAGACATTCCAGCACAAACAGGGGCATAATGGCCAGGGCAGCCTGTGCGTAACTTCTCAGTTATGCCAAACTGGCTCCATTTAAAACTGCCTGTGTGTGTGTGTGTGTGTGTGTGTGTGTGTGTGTGTGTGTGTGTGTGTGTGTGTGTGTGTGTGTGTGTGTGTGTGCGCGCGCTGGAAATACCCCACCATGACAGCGATATTGTATAAGAGAAGGGAACTGGAAGAGTTAACGAGTGAAGAAAAAAAGGGCTGTGAAATAAACCGGTGCTCAATCGTCTCATTTTGAGATTGTGTGTGTGTGTGTGTGTGTGTGTGTGTGTGTGTGTGTGTGTGTGTGTGTGTGTTCTGCATTTGCTAGTGTCTCTCAGTAAACCACTTCTGCCACATGTTTATTGGCAATTACAGTAGAAGGTCAAACATCAACCGGGAGACTGAATTCCAGGAAAAAAGAAAAATGCAAACGGCTCTTATGTAACCGCTGCCCAAGCACTGGCGGGTACCCAAGAATCGTGCAGTGTACAGGAAGGAAATTGGGACAAGGCCGCGCACACACACACACACACACACACACACACACGCGCGCATGCACATGCACATATGAGAATATCTACCCCTACTGGGCACGGATGGCACTACAGAGGCAGGGTTGAGCGCACACACACACACACACACACACACACACACACACACACACACACACACACAGCCAGGGGGATAAGATTACCCCGACTGAGATAGAGAGAAAGAAAGGGGGATGTGATAGTTTCACAATGATTGTAATCAGCTGGCTGAAGGATGACGCCTAACACACACCTGCACACAGCACACGGCCGCACCCCACTCTGCCTCATTATGGAACCCCAAAGTTCACAGAGTGGAGACACACACACACACACACACACACAGCTGACCTAAATCTGCATTATCCCAATCCATCTTACATCACTCACACACACACACACACACACACACACTCACACACACACTCACACTCACACTCACACAGCCTCCAGTCTGTGTTATGAGTGTGTGTTTGTACAGAGATGAGCGCACAGCCTCAATGACTACGCCGTCAGTGAAATGATGAAAACACATCAAGTGTGTCTATGGATATATGCGTGTGTGTGTGAACGTATTAAATCAATAAAGAGATGGAGAAACGCACACAAGCCCGGGTCCGGTCTATTCTTGAACTTCGTGGAGATGAGGTGATTAGCAAGAAATGTTCGAGGGCTAAAAGTGTTTTGGAACGAAAGAGGAAGACGGCAGGTTCCTTTCTGCTATTTCTAATCGCCGTTTAAGACTGAATGCAAATAAACGTTTTGTAAACTCTTTTCTTCAGAACTTGGGAGAAAAATAGATAAATAAAATGAAGTGTAATTATTACGATGGAGCCGTGACTAAAGAACACACCCCGATGAGCAGGACCGCTCGGTATTTGCTTTTGACATCGTTTCCCATGACGGTGTTTGTGGTTCATCGTGGAGGGCGGAGCCAACGGAGGAGTCTGGAAAAAGATCCTGGACTACAAGATCAAACTCCATTAGCTACTAATACTCGCTCACGTACAGCAACCTACGGAGACGAACCTTCAAAAAGTGGGAAGAATAAACTGAATGTTTATACCATAATGTCTAAAAAATAAAACAAAAAATAAAAAACATTTCTACTGTATGTCCTCACCGATCAGATCGCAGACCAGAGAACAAGTGAAACAACTAAATTAAACTAGTGAGGGGGAGGAAAAAATCTCTTCTACAGGATGTCTGAGTATCTTTAACATTTACAACTTTAATGCTATTTAAATCGTTTACTAAAAATCACAATGGAGGAAACGTAGACGTGTGATTTTTCTTAAAGCATTTTTTTGTGCCGCGCAAAACGTCCAGGAGATAAACCATGAGACGTCTCCATCGGTGCTTTCAAGAGTGCATGTATGTGAAAGAAATTTGAAAAAATGATGATGATAATTTTAAAAACAACCCTGAGTTTGGTCTATATTTGAACTTTGTGGAGATGAGAATCTTGAGCTAGGATTCTTGTCTTGGCCTCATCGAATGAAGAAGTGAAAATGTGTCACAGTGGGACGATTACAATATTTCTACAGCCCCTGGTTGACCTAGATAAAAGACATAAAAGAGATCTCTATTTCTAATAACTTTTCTAATATCCAGTACGTCTAATCTAGATAGCAGGAGGACAGAACTGACAAAACCTGAAGAAAAGAAAAAAAAGAAACCGAATGAGGCTAGAAGATCTCCTCTAAATCAGACTGATCATCATTTCATTATTATCTCCAAAGCTCAGTTCTTCTCAGGACACAGAATTCACTCCAAGCACAACTGCCGTGTTGTCCTGAAAACCATGACGACGGAGCCGTTACACAAACCTCGGGGTGTAAGGAGCGACGTGTGACTGAAGAGGCAGAAATGTGCAAATGTGTGAGTGTTACTATTACCTTTATTGCAAGATCATTCACCTCAGGTCGTGTACTTTGTGTCACATTTCACCCAGAAAGTGTCAAACTAACGCCCACACACACACACACACACACACACACACACACACACACACACACACACACACACACGACGCTTAACTTCCTCTCCGTATAGACAAAACATGCATTCGCAGAAAAAACACACACAAACACAAACATTGTGTGTTTGAGTAGCAAAATGTTTTAAACGTCATTATTTTAAAAACGTATTAAAGTTTTTTGGTTTTTAATCGGTATTGACGGATCAGAACCTGGTACGCGGTCGTAGTACAGGAGGGACGATCGGTGACCTGGTGACGAGGTCATGGGTGGCCAAGGCTCCAGGGGAGTGAAGGCTAGTGCGTCTGGCTCAATTCCAGAAAAAAAATAAAAAATAAAAAAAAAGCTAGTCCAGCACAAACTGCTGAAAAAGTTAGTGTCCTGGTCTGATGAATCATGTTTTCTTTACGGTTGGCTGGGCACGTGTGTGTCACACGGCACCAGGTTTCACTATGGCGAGCCGGCAGAGGCGGTGTGATGCTTCCGCCGATCTTTTCTTTCTGCTGGGAAACCTCGGGTTCATGTGAATGTCACTGAGACACGCTGCTGACCAAATACACCCCTTAACGGAAAAGGTGTTTGACCTGACCTTTAAATCCCCCAGATCGCAGTCTGACTGATCGTCTGTAGGATGTGCTGGACCAAGTCTGACCCGTGGAAACACCTTCTTGCAAACTTTGACAGATCTGCTGCTGATGCCTCGATACCAGGTACCACGTCACCCCGCAGTCCAGGCCTCGGCGGCTCAGGGAGGTTTTTAATGCCTCAAGGGGGACACAATATTAGAAACCTGGTTTTAATACAGTATTATTACTGATTGGTGCAAGTAATAACTATAACCTGGTTGTCCTGCTATGAATTTCTCATCATAGCAAAATATATTATTGATATTTCCACGTCCCAATGTCGCATAATTACAGACTCGAGTATTTAAGTGACTGAGCATTGAAATGGGAAGGAAGATCTCAGAGACATGGGGCGACTGATCTCACTGGCTCAGGTTATGAACTCAACTTTACCGTGTCTGCAGACTGACACCCACAAGAGACACTCGACTTCCTCTTGTACAGCAAAGACGTTCAAAGTCTCCTGCACACCCATTCACAGGTAGCATGATGATAAATGACACGTACATACACACACACACACACACACACACACATACACACACCACGCAGCTGCAGTCTTTCTCAAGTCATCTTTAAAGTGGTTTACTATAAACTCTCTATGATCGTCCATGACATTTCATTTTCGGGAGATAAGCTAATAACCCGAGACTTCAAGCTCACAAACGCGCAAACACACACACACATACACACACATACACACACATACACACACATACACACACATAGATCGAATCTGATTATAAATTTGTGTGTATGTTTGTGTGTGTATGACAGGCCACAAATGTACTTGTGTGTGCAAATGTCAAGCATTCTTTTATATCAGTGTTTAAAACTGTCTGAGAACTGGAGGAAAGGGAGACGGGTCGGTATAAAATAAACAAACAAACAAAAAAAAAACACAAGTTACTTTAGTGGTTACTTCAATGGTCTTGTGGGGAAATCTAGCAACAAGCACGCGCGTGCACTCGACACACACCAACAATTCACACAAACCCACATACACACATGCACAGACGCCAGAAAACAGCATTTTACAAAAACCCACACGCACATACACATGCATACGCACACGTACAAAGCAAAAAGACAAAAGGAACCGAAAAGAAAAAAAATAAAATAAAATAAAATAAAAAAAGACTAAAAGCGCTAAACTGGAAGGAGTACAGATAATACAGCAGGGGGTGAGAAGCAGAAGACAAAGAAACAACAAAAAGAGGGGGGAAAAAAGACAAAAGATCAACCTCAGCCACATCCAGCTCATCGTCAAAGGCAATCAGCTGCAAGAGAGAGAACACAAGCCTGGGGTTAGTGGGAGGGGGTGAGGCAGCACCAAACCCGAATGTGCATGCACCCCCGGGGGGGAACCTCAGGACATTAGTTAGGCAATTTAAGAAGCACAAATCCAAGTGTAAGTGTGCTTGGTCTAGAGAAGGAGGGTTTATATCACTAAGCGAGAGAATGCGATATCGCCAAGCCAGAGATAATGACATGAAACTGTGCAGCTCTCATTTTAGCCTTTGACACACACACACACACACAACTCTAGAACTCTGACATGCTTAGGTACACTTTCACCTACTAGAGATGTTCAAAAAAAAAAAAAAAAAAGAAAAAGAAAGAAAGAATTTTTTAATTTAAAAGAAGCAGAATATCAAAAATGTTATTTGGTCCAGATTAATTGTGAGGTTTAGTAGGATAAATCAGAAGCAGAATCGGGTTGAATGCCACGTCGTTTTACACATTTGTCTTGGTAATGTGGTGCAAACTGTTAACAAATACACATGTAAGGTTTAAATTGAAACGAGGGGGAAAACATGCATTTAAATTTGTATGTAGCAATTAATACATGTTGGATCCCTATATTAGCTCAGAGTAAACTGTCGAGAAAATCAGCTAGGATGATGGACAGGACACGCGGAGACCATCTACAGAATCTATAGACTGTCAGGTCATTGGTTACTGTTTAGCAGACAATCTACACATCATTTCTTGTCTCTTTCACCTCACTGCTCTAGAGTTCTTACATTTTAGTTTATTAGCTCCTTTCAAAAAAGAAAAAGAAAAAAAAAGCTTAATGTGAAATATAAAAAAAAGCTTATATTATTATAATAAAGTATTTCCTATTTTGAATTTTAACTTTTTTTACCCCCTATGTATTTATTTCTTTTCAGTAAACCCTCTCTGCTATGAACACGCGCCAGGCCACTGCTGAAACGCTCTGTGTTTGCTTTCAATGGTATCAGATGAAGGGGTATTTACTGATAGTTTTTTCTTCATTTTATGTGTGTAACCTCATATTTCTACCACAGGCAAACAGGATAGAGTCACACACGCACAGGCGAACAAACGCTCACGACAAAAGAAAAAACTAAACTGCAACGAAAGTAAAAGAAAACGTTTCAGTGGGTTAATATTTCTTAGAGGCGTGATTAGTTTTAGCACTGATTTTTATTTTTTTTTTTAAGATGATAAAAATAGATAAACAGCTTCTTTTGTATTCTGTATCCCTCGATTGAAAAACCATATGATTATTAAAGCTTTACGCGTTCAGTTCATACGGAGTCGACTGGTTTATAATCACGTGTTGTGGAAGAATACCGTACACATGACTTAACATTGTTGTACTGTGAAACGCTCCTGATGGTCTCTGGATGGTTTGTGGAGCGTCGCAGTGACTAAGAGAGATACTTTTTTTTTTTTTTTTTTTAACAATTCGATTTTTTCTTTCAAAACAAAGCATGATTGTTTAAAGACCTTTTCTTACTTCAGCCAATATCAGTTATTCTTCTCTAAAAGAGAGGAAGTTGCGACAGTGGCAGAGCTAGCCGAATATTGAGCCACCGTCATTACCCTGAATTTACTCCGCTAAACCACAGACTCTTGCTTGGTGATATAGCCCTCGGGTGCCTGATACTCGTGGACCGGACGAGGAGTTAGTGATTTAGAGAGATGAGTGTTTAGTGGGTCGTCTCGGTACGAGAATGACGATTAACTCCTGAGTTGACTCAGGCAGTTGGAAACCGTGGCCCTTCGCTAGCAGAGCTTTGACACACTTTATCTAGACCAAGGCTTTGTGATTTACGTTTATATTAGTCTCAGAACGTTCGTTCAGCCAAACAGGACGGATTATTAGTGATTACGACATGCTGCTGGGACTCGCCGAGTGTTAGGAGTCTTAAAAAAAAAAAAAAATTAGCTGACCTTGAAAACTGAACTGCTAGTGTAGAAGGGTTTTTTTTTTCTTTTTTTTTTCTTTTGTGCGTTGTAAGGAATGGTAACCCGCAAACCCACATCAAAGAATAAAACTGACGCTGCAATTGAAAAAGCTGTCAGGAAGATAAGAGAAAGAGTAGAATCCAGTTGTTGTTGTTTTTTTTTCGTATGCGCTGTGAGTGAGTGCATTTTTTACGGCGAAATTTTTTTCACGGTGATAAGATCTTGATGGAGTTTCGATTAATGAGAACCGGACCCCTGCGGTGTCCGTCGCCAAGGTGTCTTCTGTGCTTATACCTTCTCGCCGTAACCCCGGTCTTTGGTCATCATTTCCCTGAGAGTCTGAAGAACCTTAATGCACAAACGCTCCTCGTTTTCCTCTAACAGCTGCTTGGTGTGTTTTATTAGCCTGTGAGATGAACGAAGACAGACAGACAGACAGACAGACAGATGGAGAGAGAGAGAGAGAGAGACAGAGATTAACTGTGAAATACCTCTACAACCTAGAGAAATCCAGATGTTGCTGATGTATAAAAAAAAACAACAACAAAAAAAAAGCCAGAAAGAGCAGCTAGTTTATCATCATATTAACAATAAAAAATATATCTATTAAACATTTCTTTTTATTTTATTATATCTCAGAGCTCTATCTTTAAATATATCGAAACAAGCTGCCGATCATACGGCCCTGAAACGGTGTCATGGCTTACGAGCACGTGCAGATAGGTGTGTCCGTCTGAAACACGCCCGAACACACACACACACACACACACGTGTCAGTCCATGCTGTAAACACGTTCCAATCTGCGTGTTCATCCTACACACCTCTCAAGCATTTAATCCCATCAACACACACACAAACACACACACACACACACACACACACGTGCACACGTCTAATCCCAGAGAAAAACACGTCTACCAGAAAACCTCAGCCATGACGCAGACACTTGTTCACTCACTCTGTCTCTCTCTCTCTCTCTCTCTCTCTCTCACACACACGCACACGCACACACACACACACACACACACACAGTCAACACACTGATTACGATGTTGCACCTGCTCTCACACACACCTCCCTTATAGTTACTGTGTAATCAGCCATAAGTCTTTGGACAGGATGAGGATTATTATTGTTACTACTGGAATCTCAGTCTTACTTGGAGATAAAACCTCCGCTCTCGCACTTCCTCCGAGCCTCCGTGTTCTCGGGGAAGAGAAGCTCGGGTCTGTGAAGGACGTCCACGAGGACGGACAGCTCGGCCTGCACCAGGGGCCTTAAGCGGTCCTCCAGTGCAGAGACAATGTCCTAATAAACACAGAGAGAGAGAGAGAGAGAGAGAGAGAGAGAGAGAGAGAGACACACACACACAGTGGTGTAAAGGGGAAGTGTTGCTTATAGAATACTGTCTAATAGGACAAAATATTCATAACAGTCAAACACTACAATATATACAGTGTACAGGCTGTTTTTTTGTTTTTTGGACCATTATGGGATTAAATTGCAGATATTTCAAATCTAACATCTCACGGGTTTTAGGCATGAAGAAATATATTAAATAACAAAAAACCCCATTCCATCTACTGTTAGACTGAACTTCCAGCCTCCTAACACACAGTATGAGTGCAGATCAATCCCTTCTCTCCGTTATCACCCAGATGAAGATGGGTTCCTTGTGGAGTCTGGTTCCTCTCAAGGCTCCTTCCTGTCTCCATCTCGGGGTTTTTTTTTTTCTCCCTCAGCACCGTCGCCCTCGGCTCGATCATCAGGGACGACCTGACCGTTCTGATTCATACACGTTTTCTCACATTTCATACACATTTCCCTTTTCTTCTTGTGATTCTGTATAGGTGACAGTAACCTTTGTTAAAAAGCGCTCCACGAATACAATTGAATATAGTGGACTCTATAAACACGGTCAAGCTCTGGAGATATAAACGCAGGGACTGGCGAGGTGGTGAGGACGGCACTAAAGCGTCTAAATGTCTTCAATTATTTGGTGCAAACACAACAGTAAAACCTGCAGCGGCACCCTGCACCCACACCAAAGTAGCACTTGACACCCACTGGTCTAGTTAAAGGAGCAGTGACCAACGTCTGCTGTGGAGTCCTAAAAAGTTCTGGTATTTTATTTTGAAGACTGCGACTGAGACCAAATTAGGGCAGATGTGAGATAAGAGTAAAACCTGGTCTCAGCCCGAGAAAAGAAAACACGCAGCCCCCCCCCCTTACAGGACATGACGGGTAAAGGGAGGCGGATGTGCTTGAATAAATTACGATTAAATAAAACTATACATTATTAGGTGATCGACTGACCCTACACGCTTTACACACAGGGAGAAAAAAAAAAAAAAAAAAAAGTCTTTACTTGACCATCACCTTCCACAGATCTGAATCTGATCTGGTCGTCTGTAGGATGTGCTGGAGTCACAAGTCTAGAGAGATCAGCAGCTTCTTACAGCTTACAAGATGAAAAACAAATCTGCCGCTAATGTCTTGATACCAGATGCCACAGCACACCTTGAGAAGACTCGCCGTTTATTACTGACTAGATGTGCTTTGTGACTTCGTTCGTGTGCAATTTAATTGCGCGTTTTAAGAAAATGTGCGACGGCATCTGCTGAATTTTGTAATGAACTAAAACGTTTACGTGTTACCATGAAGTGAATGTGTATAAAAGAATTAAAGCAGCATCTGTTGAATTTTGAGATGAACTAATGATGTTTTTTTTTTTTTTCAAGGTCGACTTTTTTGATGACATGACGGAGTTTTCCAATTAAATTTAAAAGTAGCGCGTCTTCTCTTCCCGTTCGGTAGTTTTGGCGTGACGTGTGCGCAAACGGACGGACAAAATTCCCAAAAACATTTTGATTTGTTCTATTAATCGTCTTACTGTACGTCCCGCTCAAATTATTCTTTTCGCAAAATATCTTCCATGTACAGACACGCCCACTTGACAATTGATTTGAAAATATATTATTGATATTTCCACATCATAATGTCACATAATTACTGGCTCAAGCGTGTGACTGAGACATGGGGCAACTGAGCTCACGCAGGTTATGAACTCAACTTTAAGGTGTCTGCAAAGTGACACCCACAAAAGACACTCGACTTCCTCTATGAGTAGACGGTTTATAAAAAAACAAAAAATAACACACACACACACACACACACACACACACACACACACACACACACACACACACACACACATATCCCGTACACATTTACACAGGAGAAAGACATCCGCAAACTCATTCACAGGTGACAGTGACACGGATACGCACGTGCGCACACACAAACACAGGGACACACCCCAAAATTCTGACTTCTCACACTTCAAGTACGAAGGACAAGTCCAGGTATGCACACACACACTCACACACAATCTATTTTCACCTCTTTAACACACACACACTCATGCATATGCTATGACTTCCTGCGAAATAAAAACAGGCTTACGAGAAGGGAGGTGCTCTGATCAGAAATCATCTGCTTACACACGGTGTAGGGGGGGGGGGGGGGGGGGGGGGGTATGGCGGGGGGTGTGTCTATGTGTGTGCGCGCGTGTGAAACTTTATCCGGATGTGGAAATGAAGTTAGGGAGCGCTCCTGTCACTGACCTGGCACCGGCACTTTAGCTTCTTTTCAGTCTAATAATTGTGGTTATGAGTGAAGTCCTTCGACGTCAGGTTCTCAACGATGCTCTAAATTTCAAAAATCGCGATTTGAAAATGTAAATTATAAGGAGAATATGTTCCAGTATTGAGTATTTCAAAAAAAAAAACACAAAAGAAAACAAAAACAGATCAGTGTGTCCTGAACATAAAGGCGCTTGTAATGCTGAGAGGGTTTGACGGTGGCCTAATCCCTGGTTCACACCGTTTGACTTGAAGCAGAGGTACAGTATTATTAACATATTGCTGTGTTGTTCATCCCTGCAGCGTGTTTGCAGGCATGCGTGTGTGTGTGTAACTGTTAGACATGTTTGGTATGTTTGTCACGTACTGTACAGTGTAATGTTTGTGTCTCTGCACAAGCTGTGATGATGTTGGACTTAAATGATATAATAATTAATATAATAGAACATAATAATAATAATAATAATAATAAAATAAACAATAAAAAAAAAACACTGATTTGATGTCCAGTCCCGTATCTGCTGTATACTGGAGTGTTGGTGCTCACCTGCAGCCTCTCGATGATGTTCCTGTAGTCTTTAGACGCGCTGACGGTGGAGTCTCGCCTTGAAGCGTTGCGAGCCGACATCCTCCAGTTCAGGATGGTCTTCTGGACGACGTTGTTCGATTTTACGAACAGGTTGTTCACCTGGCTGTCCAGGTCCACCGGGATGGCGATCGCGCGACTTTTGGCTGCATGCGAGCGACACAAACGGGTTTGTAAACACTTACAACAGACACAGTGTACTTTTTTTTTTTTGGAATTTTTGTGAATGGTTCTTACCCACGTCCGAGAGGACTTTGATGCAGCCCTCCACTGATGCCTTCTGGGTGGGTGTGAGCCAGGTACAATGGTACACCCGGAAAACACCCTGCAAGAGCTGCACGAAGACGGGCTGGCGGGTCTGCCGTGAAGACAGAAACGAAATTTTATTTATTTATTTTTTTTAAAGGATACAGAAAAAACAGTTTGGACGGAAATCTCAAATGTGTGTGTGTGTGGGGGGGGAGGGGGGAGGAAACCGATGAACCAAATAATAAATAAATAAAGACAAGGACTTGCATCATCAAGATCATTAAACACGCCACTTTTAACACTGCCTCGATCACAAGCTACAAGGTTAAGGAACCATAAGCCACCTCACAACCACACAACTGCTAAATTTTACGTTCCACCAAAACCAAGACACAGACAAAATATCACTACAGGGCGAAACGTTTTTGGGAACCTGACCATCACTACCGGATGTGTGTGTGCTGTACATCCCACTCCAGAACCATGGACATGAACCAGAGTTGGGCTTCTTAGTGCCAATTAAATGACATTGCAAAGTTACAACATTTGATGACATTCTATATGTAATAATGTGATGGTAATAATGTGCCTTCGGCTTTGTGGCGAGTTTGGGGAGGAACCATGCATGCGTAGAAGTGATGGTCAGGCGTTCACACACGTTTTGGCCATGTAGTTTATGTGAAATAGTCTGTACAAAAACAAAACAAGAAATTCTACAGATTTATACGTATTATCTCTTCTTGGACAGATTTAATTTCATAAATAAACTTTTATATAACTTAATATATCATTTTGAACTCACAGCATGTCTAAATCTAAAAAAATAAAAAATAAAAAAAAATCACTGAAAACAATAAACTAATAAAAGCATTCTATAAATTATATAAAAGCAAACCAGAGTCGTCTGCTGAAACTAAATAAGAAATAAATTTAAGATGCTTGAGACCCGTGTGAGCTCAGTTAACTTCAGACAGGCTTACTAGAAGTGTGACTAACCAACACAGGGATGTCACCACACCATACTGTGCAATAGCCCTGTTGGTTTGCTCAGAAGGGAGGACCGTAACGACAGAGAGCAGCCGATGTCATCACCGCTCACTTCAGGGAAAGCAGTGATGTCATTTCTTGGTTGGAAAGGTTATTGGGGTCCTTTTTAATCGTCAGACATCGTTTCTTTCTTTCTTTTCTTTTTTTTTTTTTTTTATTAACAACCTCTAACCATGTCAGACAAATCACTATTCTGATTCACACTGAATAACTGATGACTTGAGTTTCTGGTTCAGAAAAGTACACACGGACGACTAAGACGTGTTTGATCGCTTTACCAGATGAATTAGGTTTGACTGTCAGTCTGTAGTATTTCTTTATGTGAAATTGAGAAAAGTGATTAAGAAAAAAAAAAAACACAAATTAAAAATGTTATCTATTATTTTAATCTATATGAGCAGCTTGTCTTCACAGGGAGTCATTTTGGCACCTTGTGTTTCGGGCCAGGCTTGCATAAAGTAAAGTTATGAGTCTGATTAAGAAGGACTGTAAACCTTGGGGGGGGGGGGGGGAATCTAGCACATTTCAATTGCGTTTTATAATGTATCCTTGAGAATGTGTCGGCTTTTTATTCAAGTGCTTTTCATCTTCATATGGGAAAAAAAAAAAAGCATTCCGCTGACTGAAGCTCTCCTGATCAGAAGCCAAAGAGCGAAAAAAAAAAAAAAAAAACTTCTTAGTGAAATCCTCATGAGCAGGAAACAGCTGTCAGCACATATGGAGTAAGTTCGATCCGGGGGAGTACCCAGACAAATAAGGCTCTTGAATGTGAAGTCTAATACTCCGGGGTCACCGTGCAGGAGGGACGAGTCCCCCGCTGGACCCTTAAGTGAAGTGACGACGACGGCGGCATCAACAACAACTCGACAGGAATAATCAGCCGTCTGGCATCCGTGCATGCACCCAGCCGAGGGTACGCATTGTGTAAAGAGACGTTTGTGTTTGTGCATGCGCACTCAAACTCACACTCACGTACACATACGGTAAAACCCATTTGGCTGCCATGCAAGACCTAACCACACCAGCAATGTTGTGAAACAGAAATGTGGGAAGTCTGGATCTGTAGAATAGCTCACACACAGACTTGCGTGAGCGTGTGTGTGTGTGCGTGTGTGTGTGTGTGTGTGTGTGTGTGCACCAGCTGCACAACCAAGTGTAACCAATGACTGGCTTGAGTGCTTTTGGAAAACTCCGTAATGCACAGCCTGAGTTCTTGGAAAGCTGTGACTCAATCCAAGTAGTCAGCCTTTTTCTAAAGAAATATGTGCATGTATGAGATGTGTGTGGTGCTCGTGTGTGAAGACATTTTATAGGATGTTTTTGTGTACGCGCGCGTGTGTGTGTGTGTGTGTGTGTGTGTGTGTGTGTGTGTGTGTGTGTGTGTGTGTGTGTGTGTGTGTGTGTATGTGTACGTGGTAGAGATCTGAGATATGTAAAGAAACACCAGGATGGGTTGTGGGGGCGTTTGGAGGAAGACGGGTTACTGGTACTTACATACATATGACGTGCCATCTAGATGGAGGGGCGGGGTCAAAGTAATCAAAATAGTTCTTTTTTAATTAAACAAAGTTAGGTCTTTAGGGAGATAAATGAATAAACTGCACATCACACAGGAACTGCACTTGAAGGCTTGAGATAAATATAGCAAAGGGAGGTAATAAGCTAGGCTCTTTGTAAGTCTACCAGGATATTCAAATGTCTCACAGAACAGAAAGTTGAGCCTCGGGTCGATTCAGAAGCGCCTGGAAGTGATTACCTGTAAACTAGTGCTCTGATCGGAAAAGGGAGAGCTGAAGAAAGTGGTGACGATGCTCATGACCGTCTCGGTGACATAGCGCTCCAACGTGGAGTCGGCGTGCTTGCGGTCGCTCGTGTTGTTGCAGACCTGCGAGCCGTAAATAACAACAACAAAGAAAATGGTGCGGAAATTAACGCAAAGCATTGGCCACGATGAGTAAAGTCAGAACGTGGTTCTGATTCACCCTTCCTGTGTCACCAATCGCAGCACAATGATGGAAAGGGCACATAAAACACCATGAGTGACTTTTGCAAAAGATTTGATGCTAGAATAAGCTCCGGGTCATGACTTTAAGGCAGAATCGGTGAGTAAACAGTTCCTTACAGATTAATGTATCGTTTTAAATTAAAATTGCTTTCCTCACAGTATGCTCATACTGCATCTTGCAAACAGGAATTTTATAAACACCAGTTTGGGCGGCAGGTTTTCTCTGAATTCTTAACTTTGGAACTAGAAATGCATCTTAAGACATACATATCTATCTTATTGCTACACAAATTTAAGCACAGCACCCATTAGCGGCCGCCCTTCCTGTTTTTCTCTTTTGAACTTTAAATAACCTATCGAAATCACATTATCAGATGAAAACTGATGCAAATTCATCACTACGTTTCTCTTCCCTGGTTGATTCATTTGCCTTAAAAATCTCTCTCACACACATCTCTCTTGTTCTATATTCTTACTGAAGAAAAGAAAAAAAAAGAAAGAAAGAAAAAGAAAATCAAGGCTCAGAAGCTGCTTTAGAGGTGATTACCCTGCATATATCAACCAGGAAGTTCTCAAAGAGCTTCCACATGTGGTTGCTTGTGTAGATCTCCTTCATCTCCACTTCTGTGTCTACGTAGCAGTGGTTTAGGAAGTCGATATATGCGATCTTCACCTGCAGGCAATCGAGACATTTGGAAATATTGGCTAAAACCCAAAGATGCGGTTGTTCTCGAACCAAAATTAGAGCAATACATGTAGAAACTGCGCGTGCAAAAACTGACTTAGAGAAACAAAATGTATTACGACAAGACAAAAATGCTATAGTGACACACACATATCACTTCTTGTGTGACAAAGTTTATTTAATGGAATTCCAGCTATTACCTTATAAGGATCTTATACTATTTGAAAGCTGGAAATAGTTTACTTCCTTAGATTTACTTTAATTCTTAATTATTATTTAAACTCACACGAAGTTCAAATCTCATCAAATCACGTTTCTAACTTTTTCACACGTTTGGCCTCTCAAAACCGAAGCTGGATGTCAATTACAGTACACGGAGAATTAAAGGTGGACGGGACGGTCTGACCTCAGGGATGCAGTCCTCATGGGTGACCACACGGACGATGTCGTCCAGGGGCAGCAGCGAGTTGCACTTGATCTCCGTGTAGACGTTCTTGCCCTCGGTGCACACGGCTAGCAGCTCCACCAGGTGGATGTGGTACATAAGCGGGCTGTTTTCGTCCATCCGGTCCCGCTCCGAACGCATCATCTGCACCAGCGTCTGGAACGAGGCTCTGTCGTTGTAAAACACCAACACGTCCTCTCCGGCATTCACCAGCTACCATGGGGAAGGGACGGGGAGGGGAGACGGAATTAGAGATGGGCGAGAATGGGTTAAGCGGGAAGGTTGACGAGAGTGAGAACAAAGCACCCGTAACCCACCTCTGCCATCACGATATCCTGGCACTTCTTGATGAACTTGTTCTCAGCCTTCACGATGGTCTGCAGGAACTTGAGGTACTGGACGTGCCGGCCGTGCGTCTCGATGCAGTGCACGAAGTGCTGCACCACGCGGTCGTTGATCTCGCTGCAGAGCTGAAAGTTATTCATGAAGATGTGCTGCATGGTGACGGCCTCTAGGATCTACACAGGGAGAGCAGGGTCACATCTAAGCACAGCTGGTGCTACAGTAACCTATGCAGTTTAATACAAGTGGTGTACAGTCAATTATCTACAAACTAAATTTTATAGACTACAAATTACTATAAGTAAATCATCTAAGAGGGGGTGCTACTATATTTCTAGATTTCTTATCATGACAGGTATTTAGTGCACTCATATGGCATGAAAAAGTATTCCAGCACAGAAGTTCTTATCAATCCTATCGGGCTTATCGGGACATGTCTCAGATGCTGGATAACCCGTAGGAGTTCCTCATGAAAGCCAACCAGGACTTTCTCCACATCCAGTACAGACGTTCACATTTTTTACATGGACTCACCCCAGGGTTGAGGAAAAGGTTAATGTGCTTGTGGAGCAGGGCTTGGTTCTGCTGGTTCCCAGCGCAGAAGTTCTGGAGGAACTCGTGAGCGAGCTTCATGATCTCCTGCATCCTGACGTCCTCGCCCTGCCGAACCGAACGCACTTCGTTATGACTGCGTTTAAGCTGTCGCGTTCATTTTCACGTGCAAACCGTACTCGAGTTTGATCTTACTTCGTCTGCTCGGCAGCAGGCCTTACCACATCCTGATACACACCAGACTCAGAGGAGATATTTTCTGACAGCAGAACTTTCTCACCTTCTCATAGGGGATCTGAAGTAGCTCGAGCACCACCGCGTGAGCTCCCATGTTCCTCAGCAGCCTTTGCTGCTGTTTCTTACTTTTCTTCCCGGATGCTCCCTCCTGAACACACAACTTGCTCAGCCTTAACAGGATCTTCACAAAGAAAGAGTGAGAACGAAAAGAGAGAGAGAGAGAGAGGTTTTCTTTTACTTACAAGAATAATAAGTTACAATTAGTCATCAGAGATCAATGACATTTCAACAAAATATCAACAGAAGGCGAACAAAACTATGAGTAAGAAAGAATGAGTAGGAATCGACAAGAGCGTGAAACGCAACAACAATACACAAGTGAATTGTTCTAAAAGCATGTGTTCGAATCAACTTATTATTTTTGGTTTTGAATGAAGGAGTTTAAGTGGTGGCCATAGGGCTGTAATAGCATGTAGCACAACTACCTCATCACTACGCGATGACGCTTGTCTTCCAGGGTTTGCAGGTGTGTGTGTGTGTGTGTGTGTGTGTGTGTGTGTGTGTGTGAGTGTTGACTATAGAAATGAGGCACATTTACCTCCTTGACAACCCGGTAATTATAGCTGCTAGTGCTCTCCGTTTTATTTTTCTCCGTGCCACTCGAGTCACCCTGCATAAAGGAGGGAAAACAAAAACAGTCCACTTTCAAACACAGTAATTATTCAACAGCAATCCAAACAGGGGTTCAGCCGTGCCAAAATCACCGGCTATGTGTTAAGTAAAAAAAATAAAAATAAATAAAAAGCAAAAGAAACAGCAACAAAATAAAGACTGGAATCGCCGGGGACCCCTGATACGATATCACGATGCCCAGGTACCGATTCAATTTATATCACGATTCTGTAACCCGATTTGATATAAATTCTAATTCTAAACAAGTTTAGCAAATAATGTGTTCCTATCACACAGGATGTTGTGCAGTCTGCCGACGTGTGCATACTCTAGAGTGCGCCACCTGTAGGATTATAAAGAAACTGCAGGAAAGTCGATGATGCAACTGAATCAATTTTTCCCTCCACCTGTATTAATTAATAAAGTGAATTCATTTACTGCGCTCAAATTCGGATTTCCTGGACAAATATTAAATACTTGCATCTATTCACAGTCAACAAATTTATAACAGTAAGGAATTTCGATCTGATCTGCTGATCATTTACGCTCCTGAGCATGATTAACTAGATGTTAATATATTTGGGTGATGTCAGGAATGAACCAATAGACTGGTATAAATTTTCGTCCATAAAGCTCAAACCTTCTTTTTGTGGTCGGATTCAGCCGGACCGTCGCCTCCATCCAGCGCGTCTTCCCCCTGGCGCTTGTACACCCACAGCTCAGACTTCTCCACAATGGAGCGCAGCTGGTCTAGGTCAGACTTTATCTGCTTGTAGTTATCTACGTCCTGACTAGTCACCAAGAGCTGGACCTGAAAGACGGAGGGGGGGGGGGAGACGTGTTTACACAAGAGGGTTCAAAAAGGAAATTTCCATTTCAGAAACAGGAAAGAAAAAGGGAAAAAGTGTTTTTTTGTGCGAGTGTTTCATTCAGACACTTACTGAGCCAACAATAGCACAAAACCTCTCTGAAAGCTGTGTGTGTGTCTGTCTGTGTGCGATATGTGTGTATACCTGCTTGAAAGCCATAAGCACTTCCTGTCTCTGGCTGAAGTGTCTGAAGAGTAGGTGTAAAGCCCCAGACACCAGCGGGGGATAGTCATGCATGGTGAGGTGCAGAAGAACCCTCAGGAACGTTCTGCCTCCGTGGTCATCGAGGTCTAGTGGTGTGTTCTCCTCGCTGAGCGGATAAAAGAACTCAAGAAGCGAACGCGCTACGTATATATATATACATATAGAAATAAATAATATGTGTAAAAAGAAACTGGGAATTGTTTATGGATTACAGCATCTTCATACCTTGCACCGAAGATCCCCTCGGCCTGCTCTTCGATCTTTTCAAAATCTAGCGCTGGATAAGACAAAAGGGACAGGAATATAAATAAAGTCGGAAGAAACGGAACCAAAAAAAGCTCTTGAGAGTCAATCACGCGGGTGAAGCTGTCACCTGGTATACTGTTTGGACCATCGCCATTAGCGGTAGCTGTAGTAGCAGTAGCATTAGCAGCACTAGCGTTACCATTAGCGTTAGGGTTAGGTAGGGTGTCGGTCTGAGCGTTGCTTCCATCAAACTCTTTTTTAAAAATGCACAGCAGGCAGGATATCCTGTAGTCCAGACGCACGTTCAGTATAAACTACAAAATGAAACAGAGAAAAAAACAAAAAATAAGACGATATACCATTTAATATTTATTCAAAAGCTCTTTCCCCCTTTAACAACTCACACCAGTACAACACTCATCACATAAACATAATTTACATACTGTACATATCTACGTACATAACACTCAGTGAACGGAAGCATATACTGTACATCACCTGGAGGATCTCGATGATCTTCAGCTTGGTGTCCATGACCAGGATGTCCTCCTTCTCAGGCTCCGTCTGGGTCTTGCCCACCTCTCCGTCTGGGGGTGCTGTAGGGGTGGTGGGCAGAAAGCCACCCCCCCGGAGTACAACCTGGGTCATCAGCTCCCCTACACCATGGATAGACCGCATAACGTTACTACCTGTAAAGACAAAGAGGCGTGCCACAGATCAGGTTAGGATAATAAAGTGTTAGGATAATAATTTTTTTTTTTTTTTTTTATGTAATTCCAAAACCCATAACATTTACTCGGGCGACCAGTTAAACGACACCTTTGTTCTCGTCGCCTTTTTCCATTTTGTTGATGGGATATATCGTGCTGACGTGCACGCAGTCCAATATGGCCAGCAGGATCTTGGTCAGACGCAGCAAGTCGCTGAAGCTGTAGAAGCCGAAGTAGATGAGGTTCCGCGCCAAGTTTACAACCTAGACAGGACATTTTATTTTAAATTACAAAAGCAAACAAACAAGAAAAAAAAAAAAAAAAGAGTCTAAAGGACTTATGGCAATATGGACACACATTAAATAACAAAGTGATCGGAACGGATATCACGATTCTATAACCCGATTTGATATGTTTTTTTTTTTTCGGATTCTCACAATTCTAAACATGTTTAGAAAATACTCTGTTCCTACCAAACAAAAAAACTTATTTTTTATTAAAAAATTGAAAAGAAAAACAAAATGGTTGAGGGATGACTGTGTTGAAAGAGTGAGCCTGTAGAAACTTACCTCGAAGGTGAGTTTGTTTTTCTCCTTGTCTGAGAAGGGAACGTTTTGGCAGACCACAATTCTTAGATAGTTCTCCACAAACTCCATAGTGAGAGCGAAACGCTCCTTAATCTCATCTCTGGTGGTGCCGTCATTATCATAACTACAAAAATATATATATATATATATAAAATCAATCAATCAATCAATCTCTATTTTTTTTCAAACAACAATGTCTAAAAATAAAAACGTGGATATAACCATAGATATAATGATTATGATTTGATAGAAAAAGGAAAAAAAAAACAATTATAAATTACTCATCGATGGCGATCTTGGAGGGGATCTCGGACCACAGTCGGGCGTATTTCACTGGCGTCACCGGTTCCTGGGGGTCACGATCCACATGCATGTGCAGCATGAGGCGGCAGAAGGAAGCACGCAGGTCGTAGGGCAGGTCCTCGTCTGACATGCAGCGCAGGATCAAGTCAACGTCCAGCTGACCTGAGATTTTGTTGATGGCCAGGTACTGGCGGTCGAGGCACATGCGGGCAAACAGGTTCAGCTGGTACCTGATGAGAGGAGAAAGAAGTACATAAGGACATTAAAAACCAGATGCTTATCTTTTGATGTACTGTCATTTCCATTTTTTAATATATCATATTTATGTTATTCCATTACTGTTGCTCAGTTTCTTTCTTGATTTCCTGCATCTCTACAGTATGTGATTCTGATCAACAACAACAACAAAAAAAAGAAAAAGAAATAAAAGAGAACACCCAATTTGACTTGAACTAATATTTACACATACAAGAGGTGTTCAAGTCAAACCGGGACTAATTGTTGCCTTTATTTTTCTTTTTTTGAGTAGTATATTTCTTTAATCTACTGTTTTTAATGTTTGTTTACTCGTCATGTGCACCACTCAGGCAGATATTACCTGTAGTAGCCGACAACCTCCTGGTCTTCCTTCTGGCCCTCCTTGGCATCCTGCGCCAACTCCCTGATGCTCTTGCTGCGGATTTCCTTCCCGCTGTCCTTCCAGAACAACCACACCTCTTCCACGTCTTCCTCCGACTCCAGCGGAGGCTCTCCCACGTTTATAGAATCAATCTCGAACCGAGACAAGACGAGTCTGAGAGAAAGTGAGGGAAATGAAGAAGACGTTCCACATGGTTGGTATTAAATTGAAACACAATGCCTAAGCCAGCAGGCACAGAGAAGATGGAAACATCCCAATAGAGAACATTTTTCATGTTTTAATGGACATTAAACTGAATAAGAGGATAAAGAGGTATACAGATGAAACAGCTATATAGACGTGTTCAAGTTTATATACACTGGTCATGACTACTGTGTAAATGCCATGGCAATAATGGGTTTGGAATGATTTCTTTGAATTTATGTTAGAATGTGTTTTTGTTTTTAAATATTAACACTCCAACTCAGATTATTAATCAGTGGTGTTGAAAGTCCCAAATTGTGTTTTTGCTAAGCACAAGGTCCCTCAATTTCAATCATCCTGTGCTGATGATGATGATTATGATGATGGACTTCTGCTGGTAGCTTGAGCTCAGTGAAGATCTGAGAAAGAGGACAGAAGATTTACTAAAACCAGGAAAGTCTCTCAGAGCCATTTCAGTTTTTGAGAGGTGGAGGCACTTTTCCAAGGTCTAGAAGAAGACCGAAACCGTCACCCTCAGCTGAGAGCAAACTGGTTCACATGGTAAGGAACAGCCCAGGAACCACCAAAGCTCAGGTCTGCCATGAACTAGTGCTAAAACACCAGTGTCCCAGTCCACAGTCGAGCCAGTTATTGCATAACCATGAACTAAAAGGAAGAAGTCCCTGCTCCAAAATCCACACCTTCGTTGACTGCTCGGCTGGTCCCGCCATCTCTCAGAGATCAGGGAAAGACATACCTGTACATCTAGACGGTTTTCTGTTCTGGCACCTACTGTAGGTGCTGGAATTACCTTTCTCTAGATGTCCATACAGCTAATGACCTTTCTGTTTCTTCTGACTGCAACTGTACCTTTCTTATTATCTCTGGGTTTGGAGGTAGTGATGTCTGCTGAGCTTGCATGACATACCTTTAATATACAGTATGTGCGTAACAATTTACACATTCAGGTACACTATTTTCCCAACTAAGAACTCACTTGGTTTCTATGAGAATGTCGGCATTAGCTGGGTCCAGCACCGCATTACATATCAGCTCCTGTGTGACAGGGATGGACTTATTCATTGACACACACAGATCAGAGAGGTAATCCAGAAACCTGTGTGCATGCATACAAACACACAAACAAGAAACACACACAAGAGAACGATATTTATAATGATCTGACCTCTTATTTGAATCAAATCTATCAACATGGGTCCTATACGGAGCTCTGCTGGAGAATGTTCTTCTGCTCAAGATCAGGTTTCATAATCGAATCTACGCAATAATGGAGGTATTTTTCTTCTCAAAACTGATTTATTTGAACTATAAAATCACAAAACAGACGATCATCATTGTGTTTGATTATACACACTTCAATCATAGGCAGTGTTTATTAGTTTTTGTCCCCTTCACCTTCCTCCTGGACTAAGCACAAACCCGCTCTGCACCTTCGCCCCTCACCTCGGCTCACGGTTCTTTCTCACGAGGCTGACGAAGGTGTCGATCTCTGCTGCGGTGATGTGCTTCTCCAGCAGCTTGCGGTTGTTATGTAGGAGCGCCGTGATGGTGTCCTCGGCCAGCACGTCGTAGCCGATCTGTTTCTGCATGAACCGGAACTGCTTGGCAATGTATTCCTGCAGCAAGGAGTCACGGGAGTCAAGCAGGTCAAATGGCAATACGACAGGGCAGAGCAGTTACAACTGCAAAGCGAGCGCACACTGCAAGGCTAACCCTGATTGGTCCTCAGTATGTCCTCAGGTCTGTCTGATGAACAGCATCGGCTATAGAGACTTTTATGTCCTGATACGACTCGTAAAGAGCCTCATTTTTGTACTATTTGACATTTGCGATTTGGTTCTTCGGGTACTGTGCGACGTGAGCGAAGGCTTACTGTAGCTTGAGTTGCAATTTCCTTGAAACATGTATATCTGCAGGCTTGCTTTCTCTTTCTATGTTGCTCTCAGTGCCCAATACTAGGGCATTTATTCATTTTATTTGCACTGTGTGGTGCCGTGATTCTGTGCGGTGCGGTGGCAATGCATGAAGTGGCATTATGACTGGGACTGGGACTACCTAGACACTACTGACTCGATTTTGTACATTCCAACCAATATATTTTCTGTTTTTGCTGTTGTGGTTTCACAGAGTGTTTTCTAAACCATTAGCGTGACTAAAACGCTATTTAAATAATTATCATTACACATTATTAGTGTATGGGGCTCCCCCCTCAGGTCTGGGGTTGAGATTTCTATTCGCTGGTAAGCATGTGGAGTTCTGGCCTTTTGAGTTATTGTTTGTTTTATATGTTTTTTTTTAATAGAACAAAAAAATAAAAAGTATGTAATAGTGTGCACAAATAAATGATGAGGGCAATGAGCTTTATATATAAAACCTTATAAGGGAAACTGACCACTAAAAACACTTGATTGTTTTTACCAAAAATTTATTCATTTTTTTTTTATTTTGTAGTATCTAAATTTATATTATTATAATTTATATAATTAATATTTATATAAACATTTTTCTTTGTTAGATAAGGATCACTACCGCATATACAGTACTGCGTAAAAGTTTTTTTCACTCTCGTTTTTGGAAAGTTTTTGTCTCTCATTTCCAGTCCAGTCGCCGTACCTGAGCAGTTTCAAAGAAATGTTTTTTTTTTGTTTGTTTGTTAAGCCACACAGTGACCTATGAATCATTCCAAGCATGAAAACCCATCGAACTTAACGCATTAACCAGTGAGAAACAGGTGCAGATGATGACGAATAATCAGGCTGGTGATTGGTATACTGCTGTCGCTGAATGCTCCATGGTTTCTGCTGAAGTTGTTACATAAACAACAAATTTTTCTTTATTACATCTTTCACAACAAAAATCTTTGTCCGTATTTCTTTCATTTAAAATACATTATTTAATTTTATTTAATATGAACACGACATTTGCACCGTACTGTAGCGTACCTACAGATGTTAAAACTATTCTCTGTAATATTCTACAGCACCGGACACGAGGTTAACGACACACTACCAGATGCAGTCAGACTCGGGAGCTCCTCGAGACAGAGACTAGATGACCTAGACAGCCTGACCTGGACAATACAGAAAGTCTTCAACACGATAACCTCTATGAAAAAGTACCATGCCCGAACCTAACAATCCTGGCTCATACGATTCCCTCAAAGCCGCATCTGTTAGACAGGGCATCAATTCTGGTGTATGAAGTGAAGTTCAGAAAACAGTGCTGTTTTTGGAGTGTGTGAACAAAATCATGCTGCCAGACAACAGCCTATTCTGTGAGTGACAAACTGGAAGTATTTACATGCTTAGAGTCTATTTTTGTTCATTTTTAGATGCATGTTTCCAATATTAGTATGTGGACTTCATGCTAGTGTAACAGGCTGTGCCAACATGACCATGTGAGGGAAAAAACCTCATCATGACACGTTTTGCTTGGATCAAAAACTAAAAACAATGTAACCCCCCCGAAAAATATATCATTTTAAAGAACTGTGACTCCATCAGACTCAGACATGTTAGCTCTAAAACTTAGTCTTTCTGTGTAATCTTCTGAGGTTTATTATCTATAAATGAATCACTCTTATCACATTTACGTGTAAACTGACAATCTCACACCTTCAGTAGATTTGAAGAAGAAGAAAAAAATATTTAACCTCCACAAACAGAACCTAACCAAGGCAGCGTTATCTTGAACGCTTGTACTGTGGAGTCGTGTACGAGATGAAACGCTCTATGTGTTTGAAAAGACGACGTGACGTGCGGATGCTCGTCAAAAAAAACACGTGTTAATAACTTAACGAAATATAAGGCATTAAGTATAGACATCCACCTGGTTCTTCCTGTAGTCCTGCTGTGAATGGCGGAGCACTCGGTAGCACAGCCGACAGATGTGCCTAAAAGGTGCGTGTCTCTGATCGCCGAGCTCCTCCAATCGGAGCATGGGCCCGTCGCCACTGTCGGTGAACGGAGCCTGCAGGAGCTTAAAGATCTGCAGGGGAGAAGAGAAGACAAGGAACAACAATAACACCATCATCATGGGCAAAGTGACTTTTTGATGTGATATCTGTCCACATTTTGCGAACATTTGATTTACGAATTTCCTCAGATACGAACGCGCCCCGGTTCTACCAACATTCGTAAATACGAACAAATTGCAGAAGTATTCGTGTCAAAAGTCACTTTGTCGGACAAATCCGACTTACGAACATGCTACTCGTTCATAAGTAGGGGACGACCTGTACACTAAAGAACAGCTCTACCTGTTTCAGGATGTTTTGTTCCCGCATAAGTTTCTGCCGTTCGCGGTTTGGTTTGTTGACCATTATCTCCAGCACGTCTTGACCGCTGTTAGGAATGTCCACCACAAAGAACACCAAGTCCTCGAGCAGCTTGGTCACAAACCTGCGCAGACACAGAGGAAACAGAAACAAAAGAAAGAGACGCGAGACTGTCAACTTATCTTCCTATTAGAATTCACATTTTGTCTAAACTATTCTGTGCAAGAGTAACAAGAACGTTTTGATTATGATTTTATATTTTTATATTTTAGGAGTATAGTTATCTTAATGCTACAATATTATTAACTTATAATCATCATGAGAAGCCTTTTAGAAACACTTTATAAACCAATTACAAAACCATATCCTAACTTACAGTATTTGTAAACTCCAACAAGAGGATATCATGCGTGCATGGACTTATCTGAAGTAAAAATAAAACATATTTAGAAATGCCTGTCTTGTTTATATACTCTGATATAATTCTGATGTGATCGCTCCCTGACGATCTCTTTCAAAATGCTGGTTTCAATTTGGACAAATTCCAACATGGCCGGCCCTCAAGACCTGAAAATGGCTCATGACCCATTCATTCCGAGACAAAAACTTTATTACTCAGGTTACACACACACACACACACACACACACACACACACACACACACACACACACACACACACACACACCTGTTGTTGGGAACATCCTAGGCCAATGGTTATTTGGCGATACAGTGATTTTTTTTATTTATTGCTCAGAGCAGAGTTATTGCTGTAGTGATTGAGATGAGCAGGTGGGTATTAAAGAGGAATTACACATTTGAGTAGATTTATCGATGACACACAGACACACACGCACACCTTTGCTCACCTTTTATAAACAGGACATAAACCACTAAGCTGGTCAGGTATAACAAATATGAAGAGAATGAAATTACAAACCGGACCAAAAGTGATTCAGTACTGTAACATGTTAAACGTTTTTAATTTATCTTATAATTATATACTAATCAATCTTGTTTAGTCTGATCTTGTAATGATAAGTCAGCCATTTAAATTCTTGGAGCAGCTGAGCCTGGTGTTTAAACCTGTAAAATAACCCCCCCTCCCCCTCCCCCCACCAAAAGAAATAAATCTGGGTGCTCTGAGTATTTAACACTTGATTACTGGTATAAACATGTGACCGACTGCATCATGGGAGATTTTTTTTTTTATCTTTCCCAACTCTATCCTGACATGCCTCAGGCTCCTACCTCCTTTCGTTCTGTGTAATGGTGCCCTTCTCCAGTTTGCCAGCGATAGACGCCAACACTTTACTGGCATCGTTGGCAAAGTCCAAGTCCCTGACCTCCGCGGGGGGGACGGGCACGATAGCAAAGGCCTCCTTGTCTTCCTTGATGGCAGATGTGCCAATCTAGATGGAGCAGGGACAACAGATTTCATTCAGAAAACCTGGTTTAAGGTTAATCTGTTTTTTTAATCTAATCTTAGTCATCCAAGCAATAACATGCTAACGCACCCGAAGCATGACGGGTTTTTCTTCCTCTTTGTCGATGGGGTTGTTGGTGCTGTGGACCCATGTGTTTGTGCACAGGTGACGCAATCGCACGTACGAGTTCCTGAAGGAAGAAGCAGAATTACTAACTCGTTATTAATTGTTTTTTAAACCTTTAATATCAAAAATATTAATATAATCACATTTTAATCACAATTCATTACTACTGAATTACAAAAGACCCAACTTATACTGCCTGACAAATATCTGATAAGAAAACTACTGCATGAAAAAAAAAAAAAAAAAACACAATACACAATAACTAAAAAAAATTTTTTTTTTAAAAGATGCTATCAAGTGAGGCAAGCAGCAGCAGCACAGCGAGTTACTGCTTGAACAAGCAAAGCACAGATCCGCTCCATGCTTCTGTCCTCAAGGCAGGAGGTCGTGACCTAACACACAACACTGGTAAACAACGTGTCTAAAGTTTTCCCTTCGTGCACTTAATTAGGTTACACGGTGCTTTACATATAGGGTTATTCATAAACACGTTAGCTTGTGGAAATGAACTGAAGCGACATTATTAATATATATATTTTTTTTAATCTTCTGAGATGTTTATTGTGCACGGTGCCAAAATCCTTACAGGAAGAGACAGCTGAGGAATAAAAAGGTATTTCAGAAGCATTTAGATTCATCAAGCTTTTGGCGTATTTCACGGTTGCCTGAGGGAAAGCCACCCAGTGTAGAGGAGGCAGTCATGTGAGAGAGTCTCTGAGCATCATTAAGTAAAGAACACATGGGGTGAGGAGGCAGAAAGCCCTCTCAGAGGCCCGCACTCGCGGTGCGACGCATGTGACTCGGATTGAAATTCCGTCGCGAAGACGAGACAATCGAGGCAGAAAATTCAGGCACAAGAGATAAGCGGTGCCGTGTGACCGACGGGCCGCTCGCGCTCACTGAGCAAACAGGGCTTACGAGCAGCGGAGCATCAAGGTCAGCTAGGGTAGATAATTAATGAACTATTTTGACCTACGCCTGACTTTGCTATTGAACTTTCCTGTGCTTTCAGGATCCATCACGGGACCATCCACATGCTTTTTAAACACATTTCCTCTAAAAGGGGTTTTTTAGTGTGAAATTCTTCAGAAGCTGAAATTACCGGCAAAATGAGTTCAGACAGGCCCCGAGATCGGCTAATGTGTGTGTATTTAGGCAAATGTTAGTTGCACAATCCTTATGTAAACTCTCTGAGAATTTATGGCACTTGCTCAAACACACACACTCACACACTCACACCTGCCAGTTATCAAAGCCTGTATTGTTCTGATCCTGCACCTCTGCGTCGGCGTGCAAACACATCCTCTGGAGGAACTACAGCGCCTCCCAGCACTGACCAACCTCACTATGATTTTCTTTTTCTTTCTTTTTTTTTTTTTTCTTTGCTAAGTTGGCAGTTAAACAGTCACACATACACAGAGTGACCCTAACTAACCCTCTGCCTCATCTTTAATCAGTCATGGAATTGAGAAAAAAATATATATATATGTAAAGACACACACACACACACACACACACACACACACACACACACACACACACACACACACACACACACACACACACAAGGAAACTGTGCACCGGGCCACCAGCACGGACATCAGACACTGGCTGTATTTAGGCCAGGTTGCGTAATGAGCCATCTCATCAACAGGCTTACCTTTGTGTGCCCGTGTGTGTGTGTGTGTGTGTGTGTGTGTGTGTGTGCATGCGTATACTCTGTGGCCACTTGCATTAATTAGTCACGCCTAAATCTCTTCTTTGTGCCGTGAGGCGGTATTTTGCACGACAGACGTTCAGATTACAACGTGACACAGACGCGCACACCATTTTTCTTATCTTATCAACTCAGACCACACTGATCTCTCTCCCACACACACGCACACACACACACGCACAATCATGACTAAGCTTATCAAAGCATCTACTAGCCACAGTAGATCGTAAAATCTAGTGCTCAGAGCGTAAACGGAAGGACGAGAGGAACTACAGCAGTATTAATAGTCCAGTATGCTGACAGCTCTCGAGCCTTGTACAGACTTCAGCTTAGTTTTCATGCTATTCACACACACAAACACACACACACACACACACACATGCAATGCCTCACATATTAGTAAGGCAAAAAAAAAAAAACCCTTGTGCATGTAATATTCTTGCCCTTGCATGCCCTGTCCAGAAATAATTAAAAGATGACAATCATTTAACTTTTTTTTGTTTTTTAATCAGAGTTTCTTATGATCTTAAATTGATCAGAAAGATTTGAACGTGGGACCGAGGCAGGTTAAACTGTGATGTTCAGGAATGGGACGCAGAGTTGTGGCCCCCGAATCCTGATCAGCTGCACTCGGAGCAGGGAATCTGGTTCGAATTCGACAGTGGTGCTGCAACACAGGGGCCGACTGCGTCACATGCACACACACACACACACACACACGCAGCGTACATGCTTTCCAGATGATCTGCTGTATAAATACAGCGTGTTGCGTAACATCTGGCCTGCGCCTGGCATCGGGAGACGAGACGAATTTAAACAGGATGAAACAGAGCTGGGATGCTGACCGCGGCTTCCGGCCCACTCTGAAGGTGGGACTTTCCTGTCTGCTTTTTCACATGATGAGGTCAGAATTCAGTGGAAGCCTTAATTAGGGTGTGTGCTTGTAAATACACATGCCGTCTCTCTCTCACTCACTCACTCTCTCTCTCTCTCTCTCCCACACACGGGTGTTGTATTCCAGCAACAGGCACAATGATGCATGTAACCCGCCGTGCTGATAAGCTGGAAGCGCGTATCGGTAAATGTGTGTGTGTGTGTTTACTGTGTGTGTGTGTGTGTGTGTGTGTGTGTATATACAAGGTTGTTTTGTGTGTAGCTTTCTGACGTTAAGTAAAATATGAGTCACTGGTGTTCGGGAGACAAATAAACCCATGGCACGAGGTAATGGAAGTCACAAGATCAGAGCCGTTCCTACAGACTTGTGCAACCACGTTAATATTGCAACATAGACGCACACAAAGACACACAAACAACCGAATAATGGCTCAAAAAGTTTCTAAATTATAAACACATGAATTTAGACTTAACTGTACACCTCGTACTCTGCTACTTTAACAGCTACAAATAAAAAACAATAGTAATAATAGCAATAATAATAATAATAATAATAATAATAATAATAATAATAGTAATAATAACGTGCCAGTATCTCAATATTTTCACATTAAAGCACTGCTAGTGTAATAAAAGTGACACACTGATGACAGGACTTGAGTCAAAGACAGAGTTGAGACAGTCAACTCCCATCAATTAACAGTTTAAAAGCAATACTAATAATATTATGATTAATAATAATAACTACCCTGTATTTCATGGTGTATTTTTGAAACGTGCAAATATCCACAGCTAATGCGATTTCTTTACTTGAGCCAAAAAACGGTAATGCTATACTAGTCAACCATCCTTCCTTCCTTCCCTTCATCCACACATCTGCCTCTCTCTCTCTCTCTCTCTCTCTCTCTCTTAGCGCGTCACTTTAGCTAACACAGAGACTGAACTTCAAGGTTGTGTCAACTGAAAACTTGCTGATGAGAAACTAACAAAAAAATAAATAAATAAAAAATGAGAAAAAGAATTCTCACTCGGCTCGAAGAGGGTCAGAACTGTCAATTATAGATATCCGTGTGGAGATGGTTATGGGTGTAGGCCTGTGTAGGAGGAGAGAAAAACCCTTGCCACGGGACCTGCAGCACCGAATACATGTACGTTCTCGTGTTACTGAGCCCTCGCTCGGTTTCCCTCGGACACGCCGTATCCCCGATTAACCCCCCCGACATCTCAGCAGCTACCAGGCACTCCAGACAACCCACGCAGAACATTAAAAATAATAATAATAAAAAAAAAAAACTATAACTTTATTTTCAAAATAATCAATATTTCAATGCCTTAAAAAGAATCAGGATGAATGAGTGACTGTTGGAAAGACTGCTGAACATTTTGTAAATTATAAATGAGTTGTGGAGTTTAGTGAAATGGTAAGGTGAGGTTTGTACCTGGGTACCAGGGAGTCCCCTCCTCTAAGAGTGGTAGGGTCCAGCTCAAAGATAGAGGAGATGTCATTGCCGTCGGGGACAGAAATGAGGGTGTACATGACCTTCTCGTTGGGCGTGCGCAGACGAGCTCGTAAAGCCTCGTGCTCCAAGTCCAGCTGAGACAGAAGACACTATTATCATGGAAACTAAGCAACCAAGAGGTCAGCGAGCAGCAATGACGTAACACACACACACACACACACACACACGCGCACACACCACGCACACACAGAGCCATTCATACATCAAGATCACATTAATGATCCTATTCAACTAAATATATAATTATAATGACATTAACCTGTATGTATGAGACTGTGCCACTTTCTGAACAGGCTAAGCCTAGTCTTTGACATGAGAACTTAATTCTGTAAAACACAATGTCTCCGGGCAACAACAATAACAAAAAAAAAAACACATCCTTAGTAGCTAAAACAAAACTGATAACTATATCTTGGTGGCCTTGATGAACAAAAACGGCCTTTGCTTTCACTCTGGTTCCAGTGGCTCCAGGAAGGTGTTTGATTGAGGAGTAGTGTCATACTGTCATCTCCAGGCAGGCCGCGGTACTGCAGGCAATATTTTTCTGCATAACACCATCTAGTGTTTATAGTATAGTGACATCCATCCAACGAGTGTCTACTGAGCCACTGGCTAAATAAAAAAATGTAATTAAATAAAAAATAAATCTATTTATCACTTGTTTGATTAATAGGCGAGTCTAACAAAATTGAAAGCAAGACCTGTATGAACACTCTTTAAAAGGCTTTTTTTTTTTACTGTGCTATGCAAGTATGTAGTTGTTCTTTTTGTGAGTAAAGTGTTTTTATTTAGCTTTCCAGAAGACACCGAACATAATTCAATTTACAAACCATACATTTACAACATGGATAACACGAGAGCCAAACTGGGCACAAAAACAAATAACTTAAGAAAACAAAGAGAGATAGAGAATAAATAAATAAATAAATAAATAAATAAATAGGATATATTTTTTACTTAAATCTCGTTAACCAAATATTTGTGACTCAAAATTTCACCCAAGCACATCACACACTCTCAATGGATGACATGATGTTGCACAAACTTACGCCTAAAATGTACAAAAATAAAAAAGAAATAAAATGGCACATACAGACAATACGATATACTGCACAAACACAACGAATACGCATTAGCATTTAGCTATGTGCAAAGAATGCTGCGCTTCATTACAGTGCACAGAGCTAGGTGTAGGAGCGAAACAAAGAACGATATATAAAATGGGGGAATCTGAGCGCAAACGGATTCTAACTGACCAACAGAAAGTACCTGAAAGTTAAAGGGGATAAAATCACCCGCCTGGAGCAGAAAACAAGATCCAGCACATCGTTCAGATAAGGATTCAAAGGGAACAGGGCATAAAGTTTAGAAATGAAAGAGGATTATAAATTGATGGTGTGCAGGTACAGTACTTACTGAGGAACGAGACTCTTGAGACTCCTCCTCGTAGTCCGGATTCACCTGAAACCACATGTGCACAATGAGAATGCAAACACTTTCACAAGCCTGAGCGAAAAGTAACCACTAACCACAGGGCCTCACAATGGGCACTATGGCAAAAATAGTCACATCCTTCACTTGTCTGAATATAAACGCAAAAATTAGTTTCTCTCTTCTGTCACATGCCTCACTTCATAAAATTAGCTAAATCATTAAGAAAATGTTAATTAATTTATTATTAGATTAAGAGTAAAAATCCATCAATAAACATATAAGATCGTTAGATATTTACTGTATGCTTTTTTCTCTTGAAGAATTACATGGAAAATATGGTCCACATAAACTTTTACATAAATAGCACTAATATTTTGTCTTGCTGCTACAAGTCTGATGCTACCTGATGACTGCAGAGAAACAATCAGACAGTTAACTTTATTAACTAATGCTAACTAGCTAATGTTAACAGGTTCTGGCACAGCAGTTACACTTTTACATAGATAGAAGTAAACATATCCGTCGTGTTGCTTGACCTTAGCGCAGCTATTGAAACCATTCATTACACTAATATAGTTTAGAAAATGGCCCTCAGGTTGAAGATGTAGATGTAAAGGTGACTTTTCGACGCATTCAGAAGTTTGATGTTCCACAAGGTTCAGTTTAGTTTTTTTCCCCTCTATGCATCCTTTAAGGAATATAATTCATTAAGCATGGTAGTAGTTTCCACTGTTATGCTGATGACACAAAGTTGTTTAATTCATCAAAACCAGATGAGAGACACCAGCTTAATAAAGCTGAGCAATGTGTGAAGGACATTAGACACTGATTGTTATTATCCTTCTGAGTAATTCTGACACAACATAAGTACTGGTACTAAAGTAAGCTTTCTGTTCACACAGTTTCTGTTTCATCATGTGCAGTAGTATAAAACCACTGTGTGATTATTGATTCCAGTCACTCACTTGAAGCTCATTTTGATATTACTAGAATAATGCTTGTTCATTTCATGAATATATTCACATATACATTACCACACAGTGAAATTCTTTCTTAGCATATGCCAGCGTGACTGGGGTCAGAGTGCAGGATCAGCCATGATACAGCGCCCCTGGAGCAGATAGGGTTAAGGGCCTTGCTCAAAGGCCCAACAATAGCAACCTGGTGGAGCTGGGGCTCTTTACCAAAACTAGCCATTATGACCACATCATCCCTACCTTTTCTATAACACACTGGCTTCCAGTAAAATTTCAAACTGATTTAAAAATGCTACTATCGACCTATAAAGCACTGAGTGGTGTTTCATCACCGCTGAGGGAACTGCTGGTTTTCTATAATCCCCCACGCCTACATTAATTAAAGATGCAGGCTATTTGTTGGTACCAGTCTTTTTCTAATTACAGCCCACAGTTATGAAATAGCCTTCCCACTAATGTTCGGGACTCAAATACAGCCTCAGTGTTTAAGTTTAGACTGAAAATCTATTGGTTTACTCGAGCCTTTTGTGAATAGTTTTTACTTCGGTAAAGGAGCAAATCTGTGGGACCGCATGGGCATAAAGTCTTAGGGTGAACTGGTAGGTTTGGGTGCAGTGTTCCCCCACTCTCATGAGTCTCTCTCTACCTGTCAAGATACACATGGGACTCCTGAGACACCAGTGATCTGCCCTCTGGTGCTTAAAAATACACTCAATATTCATGAAGATGGCTTTGGACATAAATTGCCACAAACAGTTTTGTACGAAAGTCTACATCAAGGAAACAGTTGATGACCTCAACGAACCTGACTTTATATTAACTAAAACACATTTATTACACTTATAGCAGAGTTATTGTGTAAAGCTGCTTTGCGACAATGTCAATTGTTAAAAGCGCTATATAAATAAAATTGACTTGACTTGACTTATAGAAAGGCGTATATGACTTATATGGCTACACTATTTGGTATCACCCAAATAAGAATGGGTTCCCTTTTGAGTCTGGTTCCTCTCAAGCCTTCTTCCTTTTTGGATAAAGGTTAAAGTTAAAACGTTTAAATAGCCATGGCTGAATCACCTATGAAGTGCTACGGAGCTTGACAGACTTCCTGGAGAGTTTGACACTCTGTGTTTAATTGTGGTGAGAGAGAGAGAGAGAGAGAGTAAGAGAGACCACAAGCGAGAGTATCCGGAAACATAACACACCTCACTGCTCGCCTCTGCAGCCAGGTAGTGTCCTGTGGCCAAGTGCTTAAACCTGAACAGGCTGTTCCAGTAACCAGCGCCACCTCGGCATGGGTCATGCTGAACCACCTGAATTTGTGAGACCATGAGAAACTGAGAATAAAAGAGCTGCATGGAGACTAAATTAAAAGACATTTAAATGTAAAAATTAAATGCCCTTGTGTCCCTTGACGACCAAATGCATCCGTTACACACCTCTACTTCCCACAACGCCTTGCTGCTGGTGGCGGAAGTGGCAGACTGGCGCCCGGTGGTTCTGAGAAAGACGTAGTGCTTCTTCCTGTAGTCGTCACATGTTAGGAACTTCTCCTGTTCAGCATGAAACAGTCGCACCACATCACCCTGTTCAAAGGAAGAAAAAAAAAGCCCTATGAAAGAGGCAAGTCCAGCAGAACCAGACCACATTTTTCAGCTCCTATCCATGATGTTAAAAGTAATTAACTTTATAGTAAATAAATGTATTATCTTCCAGCATATTTTAAGTTTCCATTCAGATTTTACTGTGCTTTGCATTACATACCCCTTTCAGAATGGCCTCCTTGTTGTCACTCCATTTCATAAACAGGACTATTTTCCAGCTAGTGTTGCAGTTTACTGAATTCACCTGAACAGTGTGAGACAGGGACTCAGTTAGAGGTTTTTAATCATGGCACTGACAATCACACTCTTTTGGAGCACTCACAAAGAGAAGCAATAGCTCTGCAAAGGACAAAATTTTGCCTTTAAAATATAGTAATTTGAGGAAGTGCGTAAAAAGGAAATGTAGGGTCAGTAGCTACACATTAGCATGAGGAGGCAGAACATATATGCTGCGACCAAGAAACAAAAGCTAATCGGCATTTGAATTTAAATAAGCCAATTTTTAAGAACCTTTGACGCATCTCATGGTCAGGAAAGAGCTGTTACTGTGCTTCAGAAGGATGAAACGATTATTCTGTGAAACGACAAGGATACTGCTAAAATGGAATTGGGTTAAGACGCTGGGAGGATAGTGCTGAACCCTCAGCTAAAAAGGAACGGAAAATAAGAAATGTGTTCAGAAGAACATCACGAACAAACGTGATCAGAGATCACTTTAAGCACTTTCATGTAATAAATGGATACACATACACACAGTGTGCTGAGAAATCACAGGATTGGGACTAAACAGCTTTGAGTCCATGAGAAAACCACTTGTTAGTGAGACTCGTCAGAAAAAAAGGCTTCCGTTTGCTAGGGAACTTTTTTTTTTTTTAGAAGGTCATGTGACCTGATGAGTCCAGATTGAGCCTATTCCGGAGTGATGGATGCATCAGTGTAACAAGGGAGGCGCATAATGCGATGCACCCATCATGCATAGTGTCCACTGTACAAGCTTCTGGAGATGATTTGGGGTTGCTTCAGTTGCTCAGGTCTACATTGCTCAACAATGTTACGTTGCAATAAAATGAAGTCAGCTGATGACCTGAATGTACTGAATCACCAGGTTGCCACATCAATGGACATTTTCTTCCCTGACGGCATGGGCATATTCCAGGAAAGAGTGGTTCTGGGAGCACGAGGAATCATTTTCACACATGAGGTGGACACCAGAGTCATGAGCTTAACTCCATTTAAAAATTTTAAAACGTTGAGTGGTTCGACTCCTTCATCAGTAGAACAAGATCTTTAAAACTCTAAACGGAAATAAATGTTGACATCGCAAGAGGTTGTGAAAGCAACACCACAACAAATGTGTACCATAATTAAAGGTGATCAAACAAAATATTACTGAGACATTTTTTGGCCAGACATTGTAGACCACAAGAAGAGGGCCAGACCTCGTTGCACCCTAGATTGTCCACCAGCTGATGGCTGCTGGCGTGTAGAGGCTGTCCAGCATTTACAGGGTTTAACACCACTTTGTCTCCAATCACCACCTGCAGAGAAACATACACAGTTTTCAATTTCTTGAAAATGATCATAAATTTGAAAGGACAAAGCGTCACAAAACCAACTCCTATAGAATAGTGCAAAAACTGGAAGATGTCATCAGGTTTCTGCAAAAACTATAACTATAAAATATCACTATTTCACCTCTGTCATCTTTCACCATGTGGTTCTCTCATGGGGAAACCTGGGGAACCAGGGGATGCATTACTGTGTGTCACGTTCCTGGAACGTCTATCGAGTTGATATTTACAAAACTAACAGAAAAAACACTGAATAAAAAAAAAAAACTTGACTGGCTGATCAGAATTGGATAGGAAAAAAACATTACACACATTCCAGAACTATTTAGAATTCATGGCTGCACTGTCTCTGGCAAACGTACATACGAGAACGGGAAGCGCTTGCTGAATCTGCGTGCTGAATCGTACAGAGGTTGATCTGAGAACAGCCCAAACACAACTAGAAACTCATTTATTAACCATCCTAATTACCTCCTGCTCTGATGAACATACAGTTTTTTGCAGTTTTACTTGTCTTCTTGCTCAAAACACTGATATAAAGAGACTTGTGTTCATTAAACACGGCATACTTTATCACTTTACCACGCACTTGGACTTGAGCTTAATACACGACCCAAGACTGGCCAGAATTTATATTAACATCTGGGATTGTGTTCGTTTAGAGGACTCTTACAGCCTACACATCAGGATCATGTAAAAATGTGCAATCTGTTCTCTATACAACAGACACCAGTATTCACACACACACACACACACACACACACACACACACACACACACACACACACACACACACACACACACACACACACACACACCCGTTGTGTCTCATTTTCTGATTGCCCAGTATGAATGATTGTTGAGTAGCTCAATCTGTTCCAGCTCTCATGACACGTCACCTGGGTAACCAGGTGTGGGCAGTCAAAATTCTGGACCGGCTGATCATCTTCGAAAATTTGACCAAAGAATTGCTCAGGATAACTTGTTAAGTTGACTCATATGTGCTTAAACAGAAAAGACCACACTGGAGCTGAGCTATACTGCTTTAGGCATTTGGCAATGCTGTTCCTGCTATAACGCTATGATATGACTCAAATAATTTACTTAAACCATACATGTGAAAAGCAAAATATGTGCAGAACTATACAAGTTATATAGAAGTTTTTTGTGACAACACAGAAGCATACTACACCTGTGTGCTCATAGAGAACGAGACAGTTATACCTTGGATTGTGAGCATAATTTGTTCCCGGAAGCAGGCTTGCATATCAAAGCACTCATATATCAAAGCAAATCTCCCCCATTAGAAATAATGGTAAATAATAATTTATTTACAAATTTTTGCTCGTCTTGCAAAACACTCGTGGACCAAGTTACTCGCAATCCAAGATTCTTCTGTTCCTCATTAGTTAAAAAACACAGTTCACAGTAGAACACCTTGCTTCAATCCTGTAAGCTTTTTACTGCAAATGGTCAAACTCCATATAAGAACACAATTACATACAATAAACCCAGTCAGTCAAGCAGGTCGCCAGTGGGAAATGGAAACTGAGTCTCAATATGAACGCAGAACTTTCTCAGAATACACATTTCTTATTAGGACATGTTAACTATGCTGACGCAGTGAGATAAATAAAGAGCAGACTCAATACAAAAGGATAATTTTAAACATTTGCTGAAACACTACTGCAAATGGCAAAAAAGAAAACAGGCTAAAATGGATCTGAACAAGCACTGAGACTGAACCCTACAGTGAGGTTATTCAGTTTCTTGTGCAGTAGAATGAACCTGGTCGGCTCACAATGGCTCGCTGCAGTGCACCCGACCTGCTCCCTGTGGATTAGACACAGAGTGTTCCCTAAAGAATAAAGCACCTGGAGTTACTTACACTGTCTCCTATAGATCGGAGTTTGTAGAAAGGCTGGATGTAGAACCAGGAGCCCTCGTTTCCAGCCGAGTCCAAAGTGACACGCATGGCATTTTTCTCCAACAGAGCAGGTAGGCGCTTATTTACAGTCAAGTATTTATTGCTTTTCAGATGCAACAACTGCGGAAAAGAAGCAGCAATTTGTCAAACACACACACGTGAAATTCATAGGAAGTGAATATATTTTTGATCAGACGTTATTAAGTGTCTGGTTGACCGGTTAACCTGAATGACGTTGCCGTACTGAATGACCGTCCCCAGCAGCTTCCTGTTCTCAGATTCATTCTGTTTCTTCTCCAGATCAGCTGCATGCTGTCAGACATACGCACATGTTTAATTTCAACAACTTCAACTTGTCGGCCTGAAAGAACTTTAATCAAAATATCACTAAAGATAAGGGTTTATTTTTAGGGGTTTTGGCTAACTACAGAATACTTCTTCCATGTACGCTAGCATTCCTCACTGCAGTTCTTGCTAAGCATTAAGTGCATGGTTCTTCTTTGTGGTATGTGAAAAGTGGCAACACACACTAAGAACCCTCCAAAGCCATGGTGTGTCACGTTGCACTTAGGACAACAGACTTCCCCTGACTTCCTGTGTATGTGAACATGGCTGAACAGAGCAAGTATGTGCCACGTCAGGGGTCAAATCCCCACAGTTTTAATAAGATTATTCTCACGGATCAAAATAAGTGTTGTTGTTGTTTTGAATCTGTTTGAGTGCATGTGTAACTCACATGTAGTTTGTTGAGAAGGACCGTGTCTGTAGTGCTGTTGCCTCCAGGTTTTGCTGCTTTCCAGAATTGTTTCTGTGCTGAGTATCTATTCATAGGACATAGCTTGAAGAGACAGTCTGTAGATAGAAGAGGAAAAAACATCACACACTATTGAAACATATACACATGCATATAAACATACACCTATACTGCACATGTACACACATATATACACAGTAGATAGAGAGAGAGAGAGAGAGAGAGAGAGAGAGAGAGAGAGAGAGACACAGAGAGAGAGAGAGATGCACACAAACGCGTGCGCACACACACACAATCAGCCAAAAAAATTTATTCACACTTTAGAAAAATAATTGTATAAAGAATTGTACCTTGTATAAATATTTTAATACTAAATTTATTGCTATACATTTTATATTGATATCTATACATACACACACTGCATGATAATAAAGTCGACCACCAAAATTCACGAGGGTTACGTGCCTAGTTGTGAAAAACCATGAATTTTGGATGTGGACAAAAAAATGCCTATAAACGCCTATTTTTATAGTTTAAACCCTAAATATGATCCCGAAATACTTTAATTTCATTTCAAACCCAGTGGGTGTAAAAACAGTGATTTTACATTTAACCCTTACACAGTGGGTTCTCTTCAGGGGAAAGGATTGAAGTCATTTTGATCTCACAAGTACAAAGTTTAATGGCTGCAACACAGTTTTATTATGTGTCATGGGAAACTGATTTTTGTTCCCCAATTGCAACAAAAATACCAAAAAAAAAACAAAAAAAAAACATTCCTGCTGTAGGCATCATTTTAACTGATGCGGTTTTACAGAATCAAAAGTGTTCGGTTCATGTCGTTTATGGAAAGAACAGCGTTAAACCCAATGCTACAAAAGAAAACAAAGAAAATGGTATCATAGCTCGAGTTTGTAACGTCATTACACTATAAGGTATAAAGAACCTAAAGACAAAGGAATTTCTAGAAGAAAAATAGCACAGGAGTTTCAGGCAGGCTGAACACACACACACACACACACACACACACACACACACACATCTCTGAATCCTGAATCCTCTACCCCTAATAAGAAGCTACACACAGGGCCTCTGTTTCTGCCATCTCCCTGTGTATCAGTGTTTCAGTCATGTTCTGTCTCTTTAAACGAGGGCATGACCTTATTACTTTCACAAAGACAATGCAGAGAGAATGCAGAGTTACCTGGAAGTGGAGGTGATCTTAGCAAAGAGGAAAAGAGAGGAATGAGCTTAAGTGAGATGGGGATAAAAATAGCTGCTGCTGCTCTACAATAGCACTCCTGATGTACTGATACAGAGAGAAAGCGTGGTAGGAGCGACGGATGTGTGTGGAAAATAAGCAGAACATTAACAGAGAAGGGCATGGAGGATTTTTTTCTCTCTTTTTGCTCCAGTGGAAAGTTAAGCTGCAAGGAAAGCACACAGAATAATAAATTTATACCCCCTCCCTAAAAAAAAAAAAAAAAGTCGTCTTTTTTTTTTTTAGGGGTCAGTCCACAAGAGAACGAGGAAGAGGGAGAAGATAGTATGTGCGAGATGGTAAACGATAATGTCCTAATGTTATACCGCGTTCGTTCATCCATTTGTTTGTTCATTATCTTATCTTGTGTCATGGTGGATATGGAGCCTAACATGAGAACACTGTGAGACAGGAAGTCACCCAGGATACGATGGTACATCACCACGATAGCATCCTGTTTGTATTCTGTATTTCACTTCTAATTCTGACAAATCCCAAACCTTCTCCCATTTACAGCAGTAAACACTACTGTCAGGGTGTGCCACGCTGCATCTCCAGCAAAAACACGCTTTTCGATGGATGGATGGATGGATGGATGGATGGATGGATGGATGCTTTATTGATCCAGAGGGAAAACCCAGTTCACTATGATGAACTTTGAGGTTACACTCATGAAATTAATTTTTTTTTGGGGGGGAAAAAACCTTAAACATAATGATTGCACTAAAACTATAGACTGTATGTCCAACAAACAAATAGATAAATGCAGTCCATGGCTAATTCTGGCACACTAGCACCACCTAGCTGTAGTCCAGTTATGCTCCCATGATTTCCAGGATTTTTTCCTACATGATGCGATTACCAGTCGGGTATCATCATTGCTAAAGCTTAGGAACATTTTATCTGTAGCTGATGCAGAAAAGCTGGTTCATGCATTCATGTCCTCCAGACTGGACCATTGTAATGGGTTAGGGTTAGCCACCATTACTAGGTGGCTGTCCTGCATCCTCATTAAACAAACTACACTTAGTCCAAAATGCCGCCGCCAGGGTTCTGACCAGATCAAGAAAATATGATCATATAACCCCAATATTATCATCCCTGCACTGGCTACCTAGTCAGTTTAGAATTAATGACAAACTAGCATTACTTACGTACAAAGCTCTAAATGGTTCAGCTCCAGCCAGTCTTATGATACGTTACAATCCACCACGTTTCTTAAAATCACAATCACAATCAAAATTAAAATCACTCTTCTGGCTTCTGGTAGTTCCCAGAATATTAAAATCTACACAGGGGGTAAAGCGTTCTTATATTTAGCTTCTAAGCTTTGGAAGAGCCTTCCTGACAGTGTTCGGGGCTCAGACACGGTTTCTCAGTTTAAATGTCGACTCAAGACGCATCTCTTTAATCTGGCATACACGTAATTCATCCCATAACCTCGTACTCCAGTACATCTACCCTGAATGGCAACTACACTAATTCTTTCCACCTGCTCTTTATTCTTCTACCCATCACACATGATGTTATATAATCCCTGCTCTACGTTATCACCCAGATGAGGATGGGTTCCCTGTTGAGTCTGGTTCCTCTCAAGGTTTCTTCCTACTGCCATCTCAGGGAGTTTTTCCTTGCCGCTGTCGCCGTCACCTTTGGCTTGCTCATTGGGGACAATCTCATTATTATCTAGACACATTAGGTTAGGATATTAAACATCTGAAGGTTTGAAAATGGGAAATTTTCAAACAAACCCACTTGGATCAGTTGTTCCCTCTTTACTTTAATCTGCTCGGGGGATATTCCTCAGGTCTTTTTCCTCAAAGTACAGTATTTTCAAAAAGCGGGAAACCATCTAAGCATTAGCCCACAGCCTAGGTAAAACCACCCTAGCTTAAATGCTAATGGTTAATGAGCAACCATAATGGCTAGCTGAATCAATCTGTCGCCAGTCTGGTGGAAGAAAAAGACGAGTGAGAGGGCAGGAGGGAATCAAAGTGCATGCAATATTGTAAGCTTATATCAACCCAGAACGAGGAATTATACAACCCGGGAGGAAGAGAGCACTTGAGCAGTAAATGGAGGCTCCCTTGGAAACCAGGCTCGTTTTAAAAGTGACATAAGTGGCCTATTAATGCTGCGAGTGATCTGAAGGTTGTAGCACCAACACAGTTCCTGCTGCTCGAGCAAACAGACGGTCATAACGGGGTATACATGGGCTACTAGGAGGTAGTGTGAGTAAGTGTGTGTGTTGTGTGTGTGTGTGTGTGTGTGTGTGTGTGTGTGTGTGTGTGTCATCTTAACTGAAGCAGGTGTTCACCATATACAAACATAAAGCATCAAGGAAATATGCTTTGTTTTGATTTCCTGTGTGTATATAGACATTCATACATATATTCATACTCGCATACGTGTGTGTGTGTGTGTGTTTTTGTGTGTTTGTGTGCGTGTGTGCAGCTTCTTTTATATTATATTCATATATTCATATTATTTTACTGATATCGAAATTCTAAATAATAAATGAATGTAACTCATCAGGACCTGTGTGTGCATGTGTATAAAACGCTGATACACACTGCACCTGGAACACCATAAAAGGGCTGTTTTTAAACGTGTAAACCTCAGCTTACTACCTACACCTACACCGCCACACCTCAGTGACCAAACAGGAAACGCATCAGCTCTACAGATCCTTCGACCCCAATGGTTCTTTGCATCTGCGCTGTGACAGACGTGAATATGCTGAGAATCGGTGCACTGAAAATCGCTTTGCACCAAATCTCTAAAATGTCAGTTTGGTTAACTTCTATCTGCCGACGAGACGAAAAAAAATAGCCTGGATAATCCTGCACTGGTGGAGCTGTGGTAACTAGCAAGAAATAATGGAGATCTCGTTCTGTATTAGCTCACACGGAGCAAAGCTAAACATTAGTAACGCAAGAGAAGAACTGGTATCGCGATTTTAGTGCAAATAGCATTGGATACAATTTCGTGTTAATTGTATCCCTTTGCCTTTAACGTCATCCCGTGTGTTCTTAAATGTTTCAAACACGACTATGAATACCTTGATCAATAACTTGTACTGTTTTTTTTTTCTTTCCTTTTTTTATTTTAAATAGATTGACTTATTAATAAAAGGTCCGTCACATTCAGTTTATAAAACCTCATTAAGTTATGACAAAAGCGTTACGGAGATCAAAAACATTTGACATGTTCATTCATAAATCTTTCAGGTGGCAGTCGCGCGTTTCCTGCTACGACGACTTCCGCTGCATGGAGCCGTGTAGACATGTGACAAGACATGTGACAAGGGCCTGTTGTAGGTTATGAGAAAATATGAATTCACAATGTCAAACGATCCTATGGAGTTCAATTTCGTCTCTGCTGAATGTGTACTCCCTCTAGCCCTCGGGCCATCTGGGCACAGCTGAGCACAAGTGTATCAGTGTTGTCGGAGCACAAGACTGGCATTGTTCGAGCTACTGTCTCTCCAACAGGCCTGAGCTGACAGTTCCTCGCTTGCAGCAAGCGGAGGCGAAAAAGGAATTCAAAAAGGTAGGAGAGACACGATTCAGTTATAAAGTGTAATGATGCTTGAGCACTGAGCCTCCTGGACTGCTCAGGGTTTCGTATGCCACAGTGCGACTTGTACCTTTGTGTGGTTTTCACAGGTGCCTTAGTGCCCGAGTCGAGTGACACCCAGACGCACTTATCAAAACAGGAACTTTTTCCTGCCATTTGCATAGTGGATCTGTCACACTCATCAGCTCGCCACAGGTTATAAGCACAAGCACAGCTGCAGAACTGCAGGACAGGTTTCATTTGCTTGTGTACAGAACAGAACAGTTAAAGGAGTTAAAAACTCCCTTTATTTCTCTATATAATCCACTGATACACTAATACAATTATCCCAGTGTTTCACTAGTGCTTGGATACCATCAAGGTAGAGAGTTCTCTCAGTACTCCGGAGCCATGATCGATATGCCTGCTTCACATCTGAAACGCCGGCCACCTCGGCCAGGATCGTCGTTCACAGACGAACGGCATTGTTTTTAAAACATTTGTACCGTTCAAGTGTTTTACGGTGGCTAAGTAAGTATGGTCGCCACCATACTGGGCTTGAAGTCGATCACGTTTACACCTTCATTCCCCCCAAGATGTCATCACAAGTCCGAGTTTGACTTGAACGCCCCTCGAATGCCTTCCATTAATTCCACAGTGTAATGCTTTCCCTACAAACGACGTAATGCTTTGCCTAATGTTTGAAAATGCAATATCCTAGACAGACTTTGGAGAACTAAATTAAATATTTCAGATCACCACTTCATATTCATCATTACCGCAGTGGTGTGTCTGCAGGTTGTGCAGGTTAACATTACTGTTACTGGTTAACATTCAATTTTATCAGAAATGCACATGCTGAAATTCAAGCCTGTTTAAATATGTCCCCACTGATGCTTTTTGCTGGGGACAAAAACAGGTAGTGCTGAGGTGTAAGAGAAACTGAATAACGCTGTGGTCAATCCTGCACACATGGTGATGAGAAGTATCTCTCACTCATGCCCAAATCTTACACAAGCTCTTTCGGCTCAAGCCAAAGTTCGGCAGTTCATACAGTACGTAGCCGAAAGTGTGACATGACACAGGATGGACTAAAATGCCTTCACGACACTTTAGTCTGACAGGTTGAATGTCATCATGTTAAGTTGGTGTTAACGTTTAAACATTTGAATTTTGTTTTTTTTGCAATCATATGTCTCAGGAAAAGAACATATAAAAACTATTCTTCTAAACGTTTAAAATCATATGACTAGTTGCTGGTCTTGTGTTTCGCTGGATGAGAACAGACCCTGCACTGCCTCCATTCCTCCACACACTTTTTTATCTTTCTGAACCTCTCCAGATGCACTAACACTAAGTAGAATTATTCTTAAACATCCCATAGCTTTGCAAAAGCATATTTATTGGTCCATTAGGCTTAATCCTCTGTTTTTGCCCCTATAAGGCTGGGTTACAGCAGAGAAGCTTTCTGCGTTCGTACACCGAGGCAGAGAGACGCAGGACTATGTACATCAAAGCCCAGACTGATCACTCACTGGAGCGTGAGAGTTCAGTCCAGTGTGGCGAGAGACGCTTTTCCTCCTTTTGGTTCTCCATAACGTACTCTCAGGTCACAGAAAAGAGAACACTGAGGTACTTTATAAAAAATAATTTAAAAAAGCACACAGTGAATAATACTACTGTACTACTGGATGTAGGCTGGTTTAAAAAAGTGCAGTTTAGAGGGATTAGGGAAACAGACACTATTTCAAACATGACGTGTGTTTTGTGAGCATTTCAACGCGGTTTAGCTCTGTCTTTCATCAGCACTGGCTTCTAGCTGGCAATACTGGTAAAGACCGGGTTTGTGAAGAAATAATATTTTACACGAGATTTGTTTCTGACTGCTTTCTCTTCCTTGCTGTCAGATTTTTAACTCGTGCTCTTTAGGCAGCTGTCTGAGCTTCTTACAACAACAACAAAAATAATGATAATAATTTTTTAAAAATCCTGTCCATATCAAAGAATTGAAGCACTGAAGCAAAACTGGTCATAGCATTAGCACTGGGCGATACTGAAATAATCTCTTGCTTTTTTAACTTTATGGATGATTGTGCTTTTGATTTAGTTTTAAGCGCTTACATTATGAAATTTAAAGATCACACGTTTTATTTATTAGGATGGACTTTGGGGGGGGAATAGTAACAGTACTACCTATAGCAAATACTACAAACAAGATTTCTTGTTTTAAATAGGAGAAATAAAAAAAACAGAGGAAAACAGAATTTGCAATACAGCCGTGGACAAAGGTTTTGAGAATGACACAAATGTTAATTTTCACTGCTGCTCTGTGTTTTAGATCTTTAGATCTTTAATCTTAAATTTATGAAAGACTAGGGTTGGGTATAATTTCATTTTTTTATTATTTTTTTTACGATACCGATGCCTAAACCCTGGGAAAAAAAAATGGTGGATAACATTAAAGAATGCATAGAAAATGCCAAGAAATACATAAATAAATTTTAGTAGTATATAAAACTACTAATAACTAATAACCCAAGTACAATAATTTAACATTTATATCAGTAAAGTAGCTGGTATTCTTGATCTGCGACAAACCTTCAAATTTCTTTTTTCTTTTGCAGATATATGACCATATCTACCTCATCTGGCAATATATGACACCTCTCTTGACTCTGCTAGTGTTGGTCTGACTGGGGTCGGGGATGCACTGGGGTGTAACCCTTTGCTTTTAACTTAATCCCGTGTGTTCTTAAATGTTTCATTATGTGTCCCTACTTAACCACCTATAGTAGAAAGACATCTGTTGTATGTCTTGGTGTCAGAATCCTTTGTTGTGGAATACAGGTACACTTTAGAATGTTTAGCTTTAGGGGATTATAATTTAAGTGTGTTAAAATTACCGTGTTACCGCATCCTGAATTCTGGCCACAGCTGTAGTTCAGGAGTATGAATTAAAATTAGTGAAGGTCCGGTCAATAAAATGAGCTTTGAGCCGAGGTCTGAATTGCATGGGTTTTTTATATTCAGACCTCTATACATGCAGTCTTTGTAAGTATATAAAAATTGCAAAATTCCATAATTCAATAATATTTATTGTCAAATATCAGAAACTATGTTAAACATGTGGACAGTTTGGTCTTTGATGTTCTTGTACTTTCCATAGAAATACGAAGAAATGTAGAAAGTAATCAAAAGTTCCACATGATTAGTGTTTAATGCTAAATGTGAAAGGACTCTGGTTGCTCCGTCATACTGAGCTCTCACCCTCACCTCAGACTGCTTTGGATAGGTTTGCTCTAGGTTTACACTGTTTTGTCTCATGGTGGTGCTTCACATTACTGCTTGTTATTTGCACCGTGGTTTCAGAACAAATAAGACAAACCGATGCTAAACTTCCTGCAGAAAGAATAAACACATATCGTTCTGTCCATTCATCTATCAAGTTTCAGTTTTCATAGTCTACTTTCCATTTCTTGTAGTAAGCCATGCTCTGTCGCACTTTCGTTTCTGTTTCTTCTGCACATGTTGTCTATACCCGCTAAACATTTGCGTATAGCCACGCCCACCTCAAGGGGGGTTAAAAGTACTTGTTTAGTGGTATATTAATTATTTGCATTCATCAGAGACGCATCAGGGTCCGGATAGAACTTTTACTCGGTCTGACATTTAGTGATGCCTGCTGTTATTATTTTTGCTGAACTTTTTAAACTACAGAATAGATGCAGCCCATGTTTTTTCGTAACATGGCAACTGGGAAGCCAACTCAGGGTTTTATTCCCAAATCTGAGTTTCTTCCTTGTGATGTCAAAACAACATGGCTGCTCTTAGCATCAGAATGAAACATAGTAAGAACTTCCTACCTGTATATGAGTTAAACTGTATATACAACTATTATCTTTAAAATCAGTAACAGAGACATGTTTGTTTGGTTCACTGTAGAAAAATTATCTTTCTAACAAAATATAAGAATAAGCCCTAGCGGTTTCCCTTTTCATCTGTTGAACTCGTTGTAATCAGAAATTATAGAATTCTGACCAGTGGCATTACTGCTTGGAATTATGGGAGTCTGTCCGAGTGTTTCAAGTTCACGTATTTGAACAGAGAAAACACCTGAGAATGAGCGAAAGTAGTGTTAAAACACAGACCCCATGACGTCTGTCTCATAGCTAGAATTTCTCCTCATCTCAAGTCACTGCTGCACCGTGTCGCTACGCAGCCAAATAAGGCGCTAAAGACGGTAAAATGGGGACATCCTTTCAAGAGTGATGAAAAACTAAATCCCAGACTCTCTCTCGCTCTCTCTCTTAGGCATAAACAGTCACACTCTCTCACACACGCTCGTTCACAGACACATTCAAATACTTGTTCTGCTTGTGCCTACATCATCCCACACACCACTAACACACACAAGGACGTACAAACACAAACACATTCTCCCCACATACAACTGTGTGACAGAAAAGCAAACCTGATCCTGTAGATTTTCCTTTTCTTTTTTTTTCTTTTTTTATCTCGCACTGACCGATGTCTAAAACCAAGATACACACAACACATCTGTCTGAGTTGCTATAAATCATTCAAGGCGTGGTGCCCCAGAGCGGTTTCCATTAATGATCTGACTCAGCTCTGGACAATACATCATCATCATCGTGATCATCAGCATCAGCAGCAAGTGAGATCAGAGGCAGGTTTAATGAAGCATGCACCATCACACACACACTGCCTAAAAGCACACACACTGATCAAATCACCAAAATTCAGCAGAAATGAGCTGCAAAATGAGATCCAGGTAGAGGTTTGTTAGCTCAGTTCACTTTAAAACACCCCTTAAATTATAGCAAAAACAAACCTGCTGGTTAAGGTTTCTGTGCAGAACAGACGTAAACGCTGTTGATAAATCAGTTTTCAAGTCCTTTGGAGCTCTCAGGTCTCTCCAGCCCAGAAAAACCCACACAGATGTTCTCTTGTCTTCCCACTCACTCCTTTCTGGAGGTTCTGTACAGTTTAATTCCTATGGCTGTTTCCAGTTGAAACATTTGTCAGCAACTTCTACATAGGGTTGGGTCCCGAAACCCGGTGCCAATATAATAACCGACCGAATCAGAACGCGGATTTCGCTTCCTCACTTCGGCGATCGACTGTGGGGTACTTGTCCTCTGGTTCTCTGAAATGGGTGTAAGAAGCATCATCAAATTGTGGGGACAAGGTGTTGGACTCTGGATCAAAAGGTCCCAGATTCAAACCCCAGCAGCATCAAGTTGCCACTATTACAGGCTCAGGTGTATATGGAGATAAAAATGTAAGTCGCTCTGGACAAGGTCGTCTGCCAAATGCCATGGATGATGGAAAAACTCGAACGTGAACGTGAGTCGGAAATCTCCAATAATTCAAATCCAACTTATCTTTGTAGTAACACGAGTGTTCGTACTGTTTTCACAGCCCGACTTAAAATGAATGAGACCATCCATGTGAATACAGTGATTACACTTACTCTGACGGCGCAGGTAGTGTTAGCTCAATAAGCTAAAAGCGCTTTTATTAAAATGCTAAACACATTGCTATATTACACAACTAAGAAGCCTGACACAGCCACCTCGAAAATTGTGTGTAAAAGGGGAAAACCTAATGAAACATTTGAGGACACACGAAATGAAGTTAAAAGCAGAGGGATGATCAACTTGTGGACATCAGCTGGCTGTGTGTGTGTGTGTGTGTGTGTGTGTGTGTGTGTGTGTGTGTGTGTGTGTGTGTGTGTATGTCCCAAAGCCCAGTCAGACTGACAACAGCAGAGTCGTCAGTCTTATGTACACTTTAAACTTTTAAAGTATTGTTTATTTTATTTATTTATGAATTTTTTAAAGGCTTTCTTTAATGTTATTCCAAAATTCTTTTTTTTTTAAATGCCTGGGATTAAATCCTAGCCTTGTGTAGGCAGCCTGGGTACAGAATACACACATCATTACTCAGAGCCATTCTTCCTAATCAATAGATGGAACAAGAAAAGCCAAAAAACTAGCTAATTAAGCATTTAGCAACTAATCACATAGACCAAAACAGATACAACACAGACTTTTTTTTTTCTGCTATCAGGGCGAAGCAGACATGGGGCTGGTGGGAGTGTGATGGAAATATCAATGATATGTAAAGAATGCACAGAAGTTTTACAATTTGTATCAAAAATGAGTCACACTCAATCTATTTACTACTACCTCATAAATAAATAAAAAATTATAGCACCTTGAGATACTAAAAACAAAAAGAGCAACACCGTGTCAGGAAATCACAAAATGAGCAACATCCAAGAGCAAGCTAGCAAGACAAGCTAAATCACACAAACAAAATTAAGCAGATATTTTAAGATCCATTTGACCTAGATTTTTTTCAATAATACAACAAAAGCAAACCATATAATGTAGTACATGGGGCAGCGGTGGCTCAAATGGTGAGCACTCGGTTACTGATCAAAATGTCAGCGGCTTAAGCTGCCACTTACCCCAGGTGCTCTAGAACTGTCCTGGCTGACCCTGGTCTCTGACCTCAGTTTCCTGACTGCCATATGCAACAAAAACAACATTTCACTATGCTCTAAGGTACATCTGACGATTTATCCAATCATGATCCTAATACAGTACATTATGTGTAACGTATAGTACCAGTCAATGTTTTTTTGTAGAACAATACTGGATTTTTTTCAAAACTTTGAAATAACACTTATGTCATTAGATGATTAAGCAGCAGCAACAACAAGAAGTCAGTTGTTATTTCAAGCTGCTCTGGAACAGTTCTTGCAAAACAGTATTGTTGATGTCTGCACTGTCCCAGCCAAGCCACCATCCTTCTCCTCCTCGCAAATCTTGTGAGACGCAGCGTCCATTTAGAAAACCAGTTTAGGGAACTGGATGTGTCTCGATGCAAAGGCGACGACATTCACCTGTTTGTACAGCCACAGAGCATCGGGATGCAGCTGAACATATTCCTGCTGTAAGAAAAACAAATGCTCTGTTCGGTGGAAAACTCCAGCGCTTTTCTCCTCTTTGGCAGTTTTAGCAGCAGTTTTATTACTGTGCTGATTACGATACAGCGCCACCATACAGGCGTTCGCAGTTGACAAAATGACAGAAATCGACAGAGTGAAATGGGTGTCTTCCATGTAGACACCCACCAGAGTTTTGTCAAGAGCTGCATAGAAACTTGACAGAGACTTGTAATTCCCTACGCAGGATAAAACCCTGCTCTGCTTGTATACATGCACGAAGGCACATGAAATGCTTTTTGGGACTGGTAAAAGTATGGAATAAATATGAGAGACAGACACATAAAAAGTTACGTTTTCGTTTTGAAGTGCGCCTGACTTACGGCACTGCGCGTATTTCTGAGAATTTATTTATGCAAATTTACATGACGTGTATGAAACCATTGATCGCCATCTTTCAAACTGCTGTCCAACGTGAACTTGACTTTCATTAAAAAGTGTTCTCTGCCACCTTATGTCTCTTTTCATTATTATTTGCAGAGTGTGTGACTGGCAGCTCTGTGTCCATGTTTATTTTGCAAATATTATAAAATGAAAAAAATATCATTAAAATTTGCACGGTAAACAACTTCCAGTTTTTGAAGGGGATTTCTCCTGCATGACTTGTCACTAAATAAATACTTGAATCATCACTTAAACAGTCAGCCATTAAAATGATTACATATTCTTTAAGATAACATATAAGCTGACTGCATCTTTAATCGTTCTTTACTGGTAACTAATTATAAAAGTATGCACCAAAGTCAAAGCCAAAACCTGTTTTGACACCTACTATTATAGAACAACAGGAAACCGTGATTTACATCACAAGCTAGAGTCAGCACGAAATTAAGCAAAGACGTTTTCATTTCTCCTTCCTTCATAAAAGTGCCAAAGGCGTGGTTGTGTGTCGAATGCCACATACATTGTTCCAATAACTTACCGGTTTGCTTGCCTTTAGATGTTTAAAATAAGGCAGGCTGGAGCTCGTAAAATGTGGATCAAACACACGCACATAAACACTAAGCCTTCTACATCTTCTACTATAGTACATGATTAAAACTAACACGAAAGGTCATGTGAAACGATCCCGGAGAACTGTGCCGTTCCAGTGCTAAAGCAACAATTACATTCCCTTATAACGCTCCGGCATTTCCATACAGTAACTACCGCCATCCAACAATTAAGGTATCCCAAAATTATAATAAATAAATAAATAAATAAATAAATAACATCTAGACCTTAATCAGTGGACCCTTACAACCATCAAAACACTACTCCTGAGACTGCATGAACAAGATTAATGAGGTTTAGTGCCTTGGTAACAATGTGGAGATGATGCCATGGTCACACGTCATTGGTCAAATAAATTGGGAAGAAAGCACAACGTCTCACTGGTTCTCACTTATGAAAAAAAAAAATTGTTATGATTTGTTGCCGGGCCGCACAGAAAGATTAAATAGATATAAAATATATATATGATTTTATTTCGATTTTATTGACTATCAGAGACTGCAGTGTGTTTTATTTTCAAAAATGATCAGATCGTCTCCCATTCGCTTCCGTCTGCACATTGCAACATGTGATTCGCATGCTCCAAGCCCGCTCTGCATAATAGATGCATGACTCAAAAGTGTGTTTGAAGCAACTTTGAATTAAAATCAAGCCTTAATATCCTGAAATCGCCAAGAAAGCACTAAAAATCCTACTTCCATTTCCAATAACTAATCTTTGTGAGACCCAGTTTTCTGCAGTGACGGAAACGAAAATGAAATTACGGAGCAGACAGAACATGGGGAATACACTTCAGGTGACACTGTCCCCAGTCACTTCTGGATGGGAACGTCCCGGCACACGGAAAGAAGCTCAGCGCTCACACCGTTACTGTGTTATGGTATGTTGTATATATTATGTGCGTTATTATGCTTTGTTAAGAGAGAAAACCGTCTTACATAAAAAACTGGTCCTTGGTGCAAAAAAAAATTGGGGGATCACTGGTCTAGACAATCTGCTCAAGTTCAAACCGAGCACCAGAATGGGGAAGAAAGGTGATGGTCAGACAGATGCAGAACCATTTACAGAGGGTTTACAAAGAACAGTCTGAAAAATTATCCAGTGAGCAGAAGCGATCTGCCTTGTTCATTTTAGAGGACAGAGGAGGACAGCCAGACTGGCATTTCAAATAACATCTCTGATGTTAAGATGCTCATAATAGAGCATCTCTGAACGCACAGGTTAAACCTTGAAGTAGATGTGCTACACTGGGAGAACACCATACTGGGTGCCACCGCTGTCAGCTGAGAACAAGAAACTGATGCTGCAGTTCACATGAGCTCACGAAAATTTGACAACAGAAGATGGTCTGATGAATAATCTCTGCTGCAACATTCAGACGGTAAGGTCAGAATATGGCGTAAAAAACAAAATGAACTGGTTCAGACTGGTGGTGGTGTAATGGTGTGGTTGGGGGAGCTGGGGGATTTCTTGGCACACTTTGGCCTCCTCAGTACCAACTGACCACAGGATATCGTGCCATTTCAAACAGCTATGATCTCATTTTGGCTCAGACTGGTTTCGTGAACATGAGCTCACTGTACTGAAATGGCTGCAGAGTCACCAGATCGCTATCCAACCTCTGGAATGTGGTGGAACGGGAGATTCGCATCATCGATGTGCAGCTGACAAATCGAGTGATGCTCTCATGTCAATGTGGAGCAATATCTAAGAAATGTTAGAGTAAAACCTATTCAATCTGTGCCATGAAGAATTGAGGGGGTCAACCCATGGTATACCTAATAAAGTGGCCAGTCTACTTTAAAAAAATAAGATTAAAAAAACACTCACTTGTAAGAGTTAGTATCAGTCTTTTAACCAACCATCAGCACTAAACACACAGAAGGAAGAAGGAATCATGACTAATCTACAGCATTAGTAGAGAGACAGGGGCAGAGTACAGGGGCTGCAGGGTGACAAGACAGAGGAGCGGTATGGCCTACTCATACTCAGTAGCCTACAAGGGGCCTAGGTGAGAGGAAGGTTAATGAGCTGCTAGCTAGCCTCATTTTTCTACTCAGCACATTAGTTCACATCTTGGCTCTTCACACACACATACCATAACTCTCCTAACTTCTAATGAATGAAATACTTAGCGTGTCAGGAATAACACACTACAGAGCCGGCTGTTATGCCAAAATCATGCACATCTGGAAGATTTTCATACGTGTTATTCTGCAGATCCTACAGTGATTACAAGGCTTAAATTATTAAACTCACAAACGCTGTTGATCTGTCAGATTTAATGCTGTGGAACAAGTTACTTCCTCTTCTCATTTATGTTATAGCTGTTATAGCCGTTACTCTTTTAACAGCTTCAGATTCTCTCTCTCTCTCGTCACCTCTGTCATGTCTTCTGGTCTGGTCTGGTCATTTTACAGGGAAATCGGAAAGCATAAACGCCTCTGTCCTGAAGACCTTCGTGTGCTGAAAAGCGTCACTCAGCACAAAAACTCAAGGCTCCTTCTATAAATGTTAAACAAATGTCTTCTAATGAAAAAATGTCACCACATCAACCTTTTCAGAGACATTTTTTATTATTAGTCTAAGATGATGCAGAGTGTCTGCTGTACAAGTCCCTGAGTATGAGCTGTTACTATAGAAACAACAAGGTATCAGAATAAATGCATTAATATAAACCTGCTGTTCATGCTATAGCCGAAACGACTTGTGTGCTAATATTAAAATAAGGCACTCCTTTAGACCAATTAGATGTGGGCACTTAACCTGTATCGCATGATATCATTGAACCTAAACGGGACATGTTCCCATGGCAATAAACATTGCGCAGATAATTAGAGAAAAATTCCATAATGTGCAAGAATTCTCCAATATATGGCAAGGGGTTATCCAACTTGTAAATGGAGCAGAGAAAATGTGAACAAAAGGCCACAAAAATAACTTTAGCTCTTATCTGTGTTCTGTGAAAATATTCAGAGCCTCTCTTATTATTCTCACAATGTTCAATGTGGAGGGGAAAAAAAAAGTATCAGGCAAATATACAGGAATATATAAAAAGTCTTCTGCGTTACACCCTTACCGACAGAAGCATGAAAATCTGCATGAAGCGTGAAAATCAGAAATGTGCACTATACACCCAGGAGCAAATGTATCCTACAGACGCTAGGAGACTGATGAGGTGGCAGCAGGAGATAGGGATGAGCAAGCTGTAGCTTTGTATCAGCAACTCCAACACTTCTAAACCTTTTGTTAATAGACACTACTGGAGCACCATGAAGCACAAAGCTTTTTCTATGGAGCTCAAATGAAACAATGAGAGAGAGAGAGAGAGAGAGAGAGAGAGAGAGAGAGAGAGAGAGAGAGAGAGAGAGAGAGAAAATCCCCAAAACAGTTACAGCAGGTGCTCAATGGAAATGAAACTGGAAACAAAAGCCAAGCATGTGTGTAAGAAGAGAGGAAGAGAGAGTTAGAGAGACGGACAGGAAGTTTGTTCAGTCTTACCTCTGAACTTCTTAGGAGGGCTGTTAAGATCTCCAGATTCTGGCTGAACAACACAGCGGTCGTCCACTAGGCTGCGGCCAGAAGACAAAAAAACAGACTCGTTACAAACGTTGCAGAGAAATCATTCAGCATCAGCAGCCTTCAGCCAGATACGTGGATAAATAAAGCAGAGATCTAGAACTAATTTCTTTGTAAAATGTAATACATCAGATTAATGGCAGAGTGAAAAGAGCCTGCAGTTATTAAATGATGTTGTTTTTCATTTCTGGCTTATTATATCAAACCAGTAATACCTCTTATTCCACCTCTTACACGATATAACAGGCAGGGAAAGTAGGGCTGGGCGATGTGTTGACATGTCGCTATCACGATTAAATGATTTACCGACATCGTACAATTTTTAGATGACAAAAACTGGTCTGTAGCACCCGATTTAGTGTTTAGAATCGGTAAAATTGTTCTTTATTATGAGGACTTTTGAGATATTAAAAAAAAAGCAGACTCAGAAAGGACAGATGCACTCAATGTACACAGCTGGCAATTTTACATCGGCAGGTCTGTGGGAAGGACAAGGACGTAAGGACCCAGCTTTGGGTTGAGAGAGTCTTAGTCTAATCCATAAGTGAAAAACGATGGCTCGAGGCAATTATTATGTTATTCAGCCATCCACCTGGGCCAATTGTGTGCCTGTGTGCTGCGCTTATATGACGGTACAACACTACTGAGGCACATGACATCACACCTAGCATAGTGAAAGCCAGGACCTAGGTTTCTAATCATCATGCCTGGTGTTATGCATGGTGTTAACATGACACTGAGGGGTTAGTGATATAAACAGTGAACATACACACACACACACACACAATTATCCTGCATCATCCCTGGTCACTATCACCTGGTGAAGGCAGCAACAGTGTTTTAAGCTCCTCGCGCTGGGTGTCGTGCGCCTTCCATACCACCCATAGTGCAAATCACAAACAGAAGTTTCTGACGTCTCTCTCTGTCTCTCTCTCTCTCTCTCTCATCCCACAGATTTCACAAACGGATGACCAACACATAGGCATGGACAGACATGTACACCTACACAAACACCCACACTTCATTCCACTGGCAGAGCGTCGCAGGCCAGGTGGCTCATTACAGCCTGTCTTGTGTGAGGTCAGTCAATGGCACAGAGAAAGAGCCACACAGCTCTAAATATAGCTCCAGCTTCTTTCTGTCTCTTTCTATCTTTCTCTCTCTCTCTCTCATATATAAATATATACACACACACACACACACACATATACACAAGAGGGAGAGAACTGATTACTGGGCAAAATCATGAGGCGTGTCTTTCTGACAAATGAGTGCTGTTAAGCTGAAATTCTTCAGCTTCACACATGTAGTTTTGTTATCACTGAGGAGGAGTGACATGAGGCAGTGCTGTGTCAATGAGTGCGTTTGCGTGTGTGTGTGTGTGTGTTGCCAGAGGGGGTCATTGAAAAATACCCTAGACTTGTAAAGGGGTGAATTTGAACAACACAATGTGACAGGGTGTGATTAAGCCCAATGGGAAGGCGCCTTTAGCTTGGAAGAAAAAAGGCACTGAAACTAAGATTTCGGTTTGAGTCACATTAAAAAGCAAACGTACAGTAAAACTCAATCAGGAGACCTTTTAGATGCCTAATTAACCATCATAATCTCTCATGTAAGGTGAGTCATGTATTCCTTAAATGCGGGTGATATGATGATAATGGAAGCACAAATTATCTAAGTGTAAACCGTGGTAAGTGTACGGACACACGTATCTCTTTATTTATTTGTACCACCATATAACAGTCCCTATAAGCTTATAAATATCCTTAAACATCCATCGACATCCACATTTCTGAGTCTTCTCCTACCCTTACTTTTTTATTACTATTTTAAATAAAATAATCGCCTGATACTTCATATTTTGCGATTGTTTTCTCTCCTCTAAGAGAAGAGCCTCAAAATGTGCCAAGGTGTGTCAGTTCATGATTTAACACACTAGGGAAATTTCTTTTAAAGGAAAAACAAGAAGCAATATATAATGATACCTAATTAGCTGCATTTAGCTGAGCTCCCAAACATCACAGCTGATTATGTCTGTTTAACTGATATTTATTTCAAAGCAGTCAAAAACATGCCTGAGACACCTAATCATCTGTGTTTCTCTGAATCGGGTTCAAAACTCCTAATCGGTATGTAAGCCAGCACCTCTCCGGCTAAAAATAAAATCCTGGTGTACAGGCCTAATCTACTGAGCCACTGCCACCGTTTGGGTTGATTTCAAATGAAGAAAAGCAGGGCAGCACAGGACAGCAATAGAGAACAAAGGCAGAGGCAGAACATACCCCAGGGTGCTGATGAAGCCATTGGTGGAGCCCTCCGCGTACAGGGAGCAGATGTCCCCAATATGGAGAAAGCTAGACATCTTGTCTGACATTTTTCTCAGCTTTTAGGTCCGCCTATTGGATAAAACAGAGACGGCAGGATTTTATTCATATAAATATAACAATCGAACAGGGCATGCAAATTACCTTCCCAGTGTACCATTTTAATAATCTTACAATCAAAGTATACATGGATTTATGATCACTAAGGTAAGGAGTGAGTGTACGATCATGCAAATGAGGTGGTCATAAGTAGGTTATGACGATCCATGGCTTTTTCCGGCGAGAGCACACAAAACTGCAGGGATAAAATCTAGAACATCGCTACCTTCCATTTTGAGGTGGCCTAGTTTTAAAGAGAACTTGCACAGAACTCAAGGTCTGTTCACTGTCAAAGTCGGGGGGCTGCTGCGGGAAACCCGGCCTCACCCGACCGATACTTACAAGCAGCTGGGGAAAAAAATAACAGATCGGAATACAGAGACAAGTCGATTAACTGGTTCGAGGTTCTAAAAGCTTTTAGTCTAAGCAAACTTGCAATACATGACAAGGTGGGGAGTTTTTTTTTTTTTTTTTTTTGCAACTCTTTGGCTAGACCAGAAATTCAAAATTCAAAGATAAACAGATTCAGTTCAAGATTGCACAATTGTAAGGAGTCCAACTTTTGTGAAGTGTTTGTTTGTTAAACTCTCTTTTAGCACAGAAGGAAATGGGAGGACACTAGACGCAAGTTCAACCGTTACCCTCAGCCACAGACGTGCAGCCTGCAGAGAGCTAGAGCAACGGTCATAAACCACGGTTAAAATGACATGCTCCTGTAAATCACAATAATTAAGGTCTCTTATAAAGTGGCAAGAGAGCCACTGTGTGTAGCATTGCAGCTCCAGAGTCCCCAGGTCACGGTTAATGCTCTGGTTAGCACATGTTCTTCGTGTGTCCTTACAAGTTTCATCCGACGTTCCCTGGTTTGCTCCCAAATCCAAAAGCATGTACTGGTTCTGGAGTGATGGAACGGTTGTGCTAGTTGCCAGTGAGCTCTATTCAGGGCATATCTCTACCCTACACACAGTGTTCCCAGGATAGCCTCTGGGTTCACTGCAACCGTGATGAGGATGCAGTGCTTACAAAAGTATTAATGCAAGATGCATTTTGAACATCTGAACACATATGTGCAAACACAGATTATGCATAATAAGATCATCATCTTCAATCAGAGTTTGATCCTGGTCAGATCAGGGTCACACTGCATCTGGAGGCGATCCCTGAACCACCGAGATACTAGGCAGAAGAACATCCTTGAGAGCATATAACATCGCTTATATCAATTAATGAATTATGGTATTATGTTTTGTTTTTGTAACGAGCGCGCATGCTGCCTTGTAGACATCAGATCTCAACAAGTGATCTCCAACAGGTGATCTCCCAGTCCCAAGGAGAACAGAGTGCAATCACCTCACACACGCAAGAGAAGATAAATCAGATACAGAAATAAGTGGGTTTAAGACAGAGCACGTGTTCACACTGAATGTAGAAGTAGTGTTGAATAGTGTTGAAAAATAATCAGGGCGACCAAACACACCCTCGCAAACACAAACATTCACAGAGAGTTTTTCTTTTGTTTTGTTTTTTTAAAAGCAGCTGTTTGATCAATGGCACGCGCTCGAAATCACCATGCCAACACTTCCGTTTTCCACACGGCTTACATTCTTCATCACACAGCATGGGGACAATGAGATGCTCCTGAGACAAGCTCGAACCAGAGCCACATGCCTCCCTGCAGAACTTACTGCGGTGTGCGAAGCTCCCAGGGACACCTGATTTTACTAATCAGCTACTTAAGAGCCTTTCATTAATTGATTTGGGTACCATAGAGCAGGGAAGGGAAAACACTAAAATGGCAGGACAGGTGGTCCTTCAGCACTGGAGTTGAGACCCGTTGCTGTAGTGACACCTACTCACGGAGAGGGATGGAGAGCCTGAGGCGTGATTTACATCCACCCGTGGGCCAGGAGCTTTATGACTACTCAACCCAGATAGACAGATAGATAGATGGATGGATAGATGGATAGATAAACACATACACGTGCTGCACTTCTTCATACCTGTCTTGAAAGGTCACGTGTGCGCACGCGCTCGATCAGGCTCGCGCACTGGCTTTTAAACGAATTTAAATCTTTTGGGTCAACGAACTTTTTTTCCCCAACCGTCACCCCTGACGAGAGCCACATAACGCATTAAAACACCTCAGTTCACCTAAATAAAATCGAGAAAGAGGTAGAAAGCGCTCTGCTGGCTTCCTTACGACACGTGTAATCATACATAAATACATAAACACATAAACACACAAACACACATGCAGCTTGCTGAAAATGACTTAAATCCTGTGCGCGAGTCCATCAGCTGAGCGCTGAACTTTTACCTCCTGCGGATGGAGAGGCTGTCAGAACAAAAGACGGAGCACACTTCAGTCAGGGAGAGACCCAGTCCGGACTGGTTCCGCCGCTCGGTAAGTCCATGGTCGGTGACAAAAACCGTAAATTAAATAAAAACCCACGGCGTGTCGCGAGACGGCTGAGTTTCTGTCCGCGCGCGCTCCGCCGCTCACTCTCCAACCTCCACGAGCCGGGGAAAGCTCCGCCCACTCGCTCTCGCGCTCTCTCTCTCTCTCTCGGCCTCTGTGCGCCTGTCGATGGGAAATGTAGTCCAGTGCGCAGGTGTAACGCAATATTACCCTCCCCGTTTAATTCACATACATGTGTTTAGAGTTTTCACATTTTCACTGCAGTGGTTCATTTCCATCCTGGGAAAACCGGTCATGTTTGAAGGTTTTGTCTGTACATTGGGTCAGAAGCCGCTCTTTTAATTCAATCTTTACATTTCATACACTGGAGGACCAGAAACCAGTCTCAGAAAGAAAAAAAAAATCTACTTGTCTGTATGTCTGTCCAGGCAGATTTGTCACAGCATCACACAAAACTCTAGTTTGACAGAATTCGATTAAACTTCGCCAGTCCTTCAGTATTTGTCCAAAGTTTAACCGGCACCATAAATGAAATCAAAATGTTGCGAAATGATAACGAGATTATGAACAGTTATGTGTGGGATTTAATCATCTACTTTAAAATAAGCTACTAATGCGCCACTGCCTCAATGTAAACAAGCACCTGCGCCAATAGATATTAATTAGAAAAGATAAAGTGAATGTTTTGACTGGGATTAGTTCATATTTCCACTTTGGCCGAAATAACAGCGCTGAAGTGAATATAAGTGAATTTTATATACAACGCCGGAGTCGTTTTAAGACAAAACTTCATCTTTATCCGATCTACTTTGTCCATTTCTCATCTGTGATTCTCTCTCCGATTACCGAACAGCGAGTGTGTTTGTCTGACAACGAAAGAAGTACAACTTAGTGTAAACAAAGGCGTCAGATACTCAACCTTACAGAACATGATTTCTGTGTATTAATTAGTTCTGCTGTACAGAAAGACGCACAGACATGTATGTGGACTTCAACCCGAAATAATAATAATAATAATAATAATAATAATAATAATAATATCACAGATTACATTAAAGATCAGCAGATTATTATTCTGCTTAACCTTTTAACTCTTTCTACAGACTCTTTAACCGCCAATGTCAGGTACTTACACTAGTATTTCCTATTAACCACATCATACACACACACACATACACACCTAACATTTTTGAAAGGTAGGAAGAAACCTATACAGACACAAGGAAACTACCAAAGAAGGAACCAGACACCCTGGAGTTGCATGATGTTCAAATGTGCCGCTAATTGCAGCCAGTGATCGCTCAGAGGGTTAACGCACTGAGTTATCTGAGTATCTGCTCCAGGTGTGCGAAGAGCGCACATCTGTGTCCCCCAAGACTCCATATATTTAACAAAAGTTAGCATTTTTAAGGAAAAACATGTTTTTGTTTTTTTTTTGCATTTTCTCCACATGCTCTGGTTTCCTCCCACAGTCTAACGACCAAAGCTGTGTCCACATTGTCTGTAGTGAACGAGTGGGTGTGTGAGTGAGTGTGGCTTGTGATGTGTGAGGGTTGGCACCACATGCAGGGCGTCCCCTGCCTTGAGTTCCCTTTGATAGGTTCCAGAGCTCCTGTGACCCGAGACAGGAAAAGTAGTAGAGATAATGCGCATTGAACATAAAAGTAGAACTTCAAGCAAAACTGCATATACTTCATTGTGGATTTATTATTTCGAACACATGCACATGTTCGCCGTATATTCCCATTGGCTCCTGACTTTTCGCTCATCCTAATTTCTCTCTATTTATTAAAAGAGGTTTATTGGATTTATTTTTGTTACTTAGGCAAGGTGGACCCTGCGCCATCGTCTTCTGTCCACACACTCATCGCTCTTTTCATCTCATTTTGTCCTGCAAGATGCTGCTCAAACCCGGAGGCTCATTTCTCTGCCTGTCAATTCCACTTTTCATGTCAAGTTTATAACAGTCTGACCCACAAACCAAGTTGGTGATCTACTTTTTTTTTTTTTCCTACCTGGCCTAAAAAAGAAACACTTTTTTTTTTTGTTCAATCATTCATTAGACGTTTGACTCAGTTTTTGTGGGGAGTTTTGCTGCAGACTTAAAGACATTCTTTTCAAATAAATGAGTAAAATAAGTAAATAAATGAAAAAAAAAAATATCAGGAACTGTAACAAAGTAATAATTCATAAGTAACCATGTAGTTGGGTGAGTCAAAAGTGATCCGCGCTCTGGTTATATTGGAATTTTCTGTTGGTTGCACTTGTCTTATCAGCGCTTTTCGTCCAAGGCACCTGTCTCACATGTCCCCCTCACTCTGCAGGTGTAAAATGAATGCAGTGATTAGTTTTTTTTTGTGTGTGTGTGTGTGTGGTCTGAGTTTGCCTGGTGCAGAAACAACTCACAGAAGAGCAGAAACAGAAGCTGTTTAATATGTACGAACAGAATTCTGACCGATAATCTAAGGACAGTAGAAGTTTCTTAACGTGAATTGTTATCGTTGACGAGTCATGGATTCATCACTACGAGTCTGAGAGTAAACCGCAGAGTATGGAACTGGAAACATCCTCAATCACTGACCAAGAAAAAGTTCAAAGATCAGCCATCAGCTGGAAAATTCATCAATGCTCGCAGTTTTCTGGGATTCTTGAGGGGCCAGAAGTATTGGAACAGTATCAGGAAAAAGGTTCAACAATCTACAGCGAGCCCCTTATTGAAGAGCAAAAGACTCAACTTTGGATTAAACACAGAGGGCCGATATCCGAGGGTGTCGTGATCTTGCACTTTTGTCCAGACTGTCGTCACTCTTGGTTTTAAGGTGTTAATGTTATTTTGAGTGACCGTATAGTCCTGATCTCGCTTCATCAGACTTTCGCCTGTTCGGTCTCCTGAAAGCAGCCATATCAGGAGGAGGATTCACTTCAGATGAAGAAGTGAAGACAGCGGTGCATTCGTGGCTCGCAGCTCAGAATAATTCTTTTAGCAGGGTGTACAAAAGCTTCGCGACAGACCGACAAAGTGCATTGAAAAGCAAGGAGATTACATCATAAAATGATGTATCTGTCTCTTCTCAAATTTTATTCAAATAAATTCTACACCGAGATAGTGCGGATCATTTTAGACTCACTCTTTTAGAAATGGCCCTGGGTCAGGGGTAGCTGAGTGGTTAAGGCATTGGACTATTCTTCGGAAGGTCCTGGGTTCAAATCCCACAACCACCAAGTTGTCCCTGTTGCAAAAATAGTTAAACGCTTTCATAACCTCATATTAAACTCCTACATAAAGAAGAACCTAGAATAGGTTCATACTGTATAATAAAAAGGTGTGCCCCATGACATCATGGAAAAGGAACGTTCCAAGCCATATCAGTCTTTGAACTGAACTTGTAACTTAAGTAAATACTGTACCCCAATTTTCACTGTAAGTTTACCAGGGTCGCCCCTTCTTTTGCATCTACAGTAAGCGATTTATCCAGGACATGGTCATGGTGGATCCAGAGCCTACCCTGGGAAAACTGGGTTTATCACAAGCTGGATGGGATGGTGCTTCATCACATGGGATTACACACACACACACTCGCAGAGGAAGCCCAGGTAGAGAACATGCAACACTGTACACGCACCGTACCTGTTACCCTTTATTATCTTACCACGTTCAATCCATGTTCTTGACCTATATATAGTGTGTACAGTATAAGTGTGTGTGCGTGTGTTTCCTGCTGTCTTGTGTTGTGTATTATCGAGTGTTTGTGATGTGACGTAAGATGGCCCAGGTCTTTCAGATGCAAATATTCACAGATGGTTTGACTCTCACTGACGCAGCTGCTGCACTGTAGCTGATTTCCACTAAAATGGATGCACATGGTAGGGCACTTTGATCAGGTACTCGGCGTGTACACGCGCATACACACACACACACGGACACACACACACACACTCCTCTTCTCCTTATTAGACATGAAGGAAAGGTACTCGAACTGTGAAAAGAATTCCTTACACACATCCAGGTCTACTATGGTGGAGAGAAGAGTGTGATAATCATCCTGTGAGGTAATATGAGCATACACTCAGAGGCGCAGTAGAATTTTGGATCATCTAGTCAGTTACACCAACAATTATACTTTTTTTTTTTTTACTGTCTTTTTTTTTTTTTTTTTTCTTTCTCACGATAAAGCACGTGGGCAAAATGTCATGCTCAGAGTTTGAATCCCAAAAGTCATAAGCATTAATGGCCAGGTGTCAAAGAGAGCAAAACTGGGTCAGCACTCTAAGTGGGAGGGACGGTGAGGTGCCACTTTCTCTTTTGTCAGTGGCCAGGCATAAATGTGTCTCATTTTGAGCTCACGTATGTGTAAGAGGGCAGGTAGCGCTTTTCTCTGTGCCCCCTCCATTCAGCAGCTGCCATGTGACGGAGAGAGAGCTAGCACCTAGATGAAATTAGGTGTAAAACCGATTAGAAGACGTCGAGCACTCTACGGTGATGAGACTCTGAACACATTTTAATGGTGCGCCCGTTTTAAAAAGTCCACACATCAGTGAATGACGAACCCGGCCCGAGGTGGCTCAGAGCCCACTGCAGTCGTTCCCGTGAACATTCAGCGAGTGGAACGCTAAATCAATGTCACCACCACTTCTGGAAGAGATGCATTTGTCTCTGCGAACCGTACACAGATTCATTCACCAACACCCGAACTAGACTGGGAGTTATTTCCACATCGCCCATACAGTCCTGACCTCACTCAAAGCCAATTCCACAAGTCTGGTACATTAAAGGAGTTCCTGGGAGGCTATGGTTCCAGACGTGAAGCAGGCTGTATGATCATGGTTCCGGCCTACTGAGAAAACGTTCTACCTTGATGATATCCAAACTAAGTGTATTAGTGTAGCATGGGATTCTCACAGAGAAATAAAGAGAGTTTTTTATTCTCATTACTAGTCCCGGTTTGACTTGAACGCCACTCCTAATACTACCCCTACTACTATACACTGTTTTCGTTTGTATGGCACAACAGCATCAAAGTCTGTATACATTTTGGACCACAGCTTAGTGAACAGAAACCCTGTTGAATAACACTTCTGCTAATTAGAATGGAAAATGTTCGCTACTTGTCCTACTCATTCCATGGGTTCCATAGGAGAGACAGGAGCCACCATTTGTGGCTCTGATGCAGCTGTTGCTTAATTCAAGAGCGTCTGGCGAAGAATAATGACCTGTAATCAGTTAGTCCTGTTCATCTATCTAAACAAGCCTGTTTTGTGGGTAATAGCCCTGAACTCACACACAGCTTATTGGAGAAGTTGGTCTACAAGACACTAAACTGACTAAATGGACTGACTCACTGTGAATACTGGCAACAGTTTTCTGTAATGCAGTGCAGTCTTGTTATTTAAGAATATTCCTTCTGTTTGTTTATATATTATAGATCTTATTAATAGGAGTAAATGCTTGGGTTGAATTAGGGGTCACTGTCTAAAGATACAGTATGAGCACAGGATGGAAACGCAAGTGATATGAATTCCCTGGAAACCTGCAGCCATCTGAAACATTTGCAAATGAAATAAAGATGTAGTAGATGGTTCACTCTGTACGTTTAACAGACTGTCTGATTGGTTGTCTGGGGTAATCTGCTTTGTATACAATATCGGGTAATGCTCAAGACAAATTGAATTAGCTAATCGCAGCGAGGAAGGACCTGCTAAACTCTTTTAGCGAGAAGCTCCCTGGTATAAAGGCAATTCTCTGATGATTTGTGAAAAGGAAGAGAACATGAGCTTTTTGGGTTTCTCCCTTATAAACTCATGTCTGTGTGGATCCTGGAGAAGAGGAACAATCCCACCTGTCACAGCAGGGTGAATGGTGCTTTTGGAAGGAGAATGAAGACAGTAACTGTATATCTGTTGTTGATGGTGTTCTGTAGGGGTGGGGGGGGGGTGGGGGGGACAGGCTTGCTTTGATCTCTAATCTCTAATCCGTCTCACTGCCCTAGTTATTGTTCCAGTGGTGCGAGGTGATAATAAAACACCAGCTCAGCTCAGAGCGTCCACTATTCAAACATGTCTGACCTGAAATCAGCTACGCATGTTTATGTATTTGTATTCATCAGAATATTACATCCATAAAGACTGATCCTTTACTATAGATTTTTTTTTTTTCCCTGAGCATTCATTTGCATGCTGCAGTTAGCAGGAAGCAACGGTTCAGGAAACTTCGTGTGATAACGGACAACACCGTCATGAACCATGCAATACTAATAAAATAACATAAAAAAAAAAACAACGTGAAGCAACATTAACCTACCTTCATTTTATACAAACTTCATTTTCATCATACTTTGTTTGATTGCATGGCCCTGTTGCATACTGAACCATCATGATGTCTGGATATTTTACGGTGCAATAACACTTATCTGTTATATGTGAAATAGCATGCTTCAAGATTTTCGAACTTCTTCTTTCTTTAAAAAATGGCAAAATCCTGCGAAGTCAATTCAAACAAACAAACAAACAAACAAACAAACAAACAAAAACATGTTTTATAGGAGACGAGCAAACTGGAGTATCCAAAAGAAACCCACCAAGCACAGAGACAACATGTGGACTCCATGCACTCAGGACCAGAGGTGAGATCCAAACCCTCAGTGATGTGCATAATAAACATTCTATTCCAGAACAAACCCTCTTTTCAACTAATGTCCTGTAAATACACCACCTCGCCCAAAAAAAGTCATTTAATTCCTTTCATCCTTATGCCCAAAGAACCGCTCTCACACTCTGAGTCCTGGAATGAAAAAACAGGAAAGAAAAAAACGTTGCTGAGTCTCGACCTGAGCAACTGAAGCGACCCCAGATCATAACACTGTCTCCAAAGACTACAGTGGACACTATGCACGATGGGAGCATCGCTTCATGCGCTTCCCTTCTTACACTGACACGCCCATCACTCTGGAATAGGTTCAGTCTGGACTCATCAGGTCACCTGACCTTTTTCCACTGTTCCAAGGTCAAATAGTTATGCCGAACCCTCTGGATGTATAGAAATGCTCTTACTTTCACTATTATGCATAGTTATGGTTTTACTGTTGATTGTTTTCCATGCAAATTCATCACATGTTTAAGTGATCTCTGATCAGGACTTTTTTAACCACATTTCTTCCACAAAGATGCCGCTCCAACTCTTTCCTTCCAGGGTTTGATAATGTATTGTAGGGTTCTTAACCGAGTTTCAGATCTCCTTAGTTGTTTTCTTTGCTTGATGTAGCCCAATAATTAGACTTTTCTGAAAAGGTGACATGTTTTGGCCAGGTAGTGTACAGTATAATGCCTACAATAGTTATCACAGTTACATCATAATAATCAAAAGTGAAGATCAATTACAACTTTGTTGCTTAACCTAGAGTATTTATCTGCAAGATTGAAGAATCACATCTCCAGAGCTTTGGCACAGTTGGGTGATTTATGCAATTTGGATATCAATGATCATAAAGAAGTTGAATCTTTGTGCCCATTTTAATGTCATGAATAAAGTCGTCCTGCAATGTTTCAACAGACTGATGCTGGATCAGTGCTGCCTGTGTTATCATGGAGTGTCTACAACATGCTGATTGTTCAATAAGCCGAAAGGCTTAGTGTGGAGGTGAGTGTGTTCTGCCCTACACCACAAAGTTGTACTTCACTAAAAATAAAAGACAATTATACAGCGATAATGGCTTTGGTTGTCCCTGGGGAAACGTTCTTATTACAGCAGCATTAGTCGCTTTGCTCTAATTATCCACTGTGGCTCAGTGCTCGGACTGCACTTCAGATTCACGCCTTGATGACTGATAAGCCTTCGATTAGATTCCTTTTCAGGGAAACGGATCTGAAAAAGACAAATGCATAAACGCCTAAAAACCATAAACGTCACGGAGTGCAGGCGGGGCAAGTCAGCTTGAGTGTTATGATGATCGAAATCATTGTGGAGTAAACAGAATGAAGAAAGTCATTAAAGTCCAGAACGACATGTAGAGAATCTGTATACGTGTGTGTGTGTGTGTGAGTGAGCGAGCATTTAAGCCATGATCTTCGTCATGTCTCTGGGAGGAAATCACTGACGTGTTTGAAACATATTTCTCCTTAAATGGACAGAACCGTGCCTAAAATGTAGCCCTGGAGAAGCTTGTGCATGCTGTAAAAGCAAGGTTGTGTATCGATGTAGGAGTTAAACCTCTATATTAGAGTTTGGTTTTGGCTATAGAGGCCCACTTGGGCTGATCTTTTACTAAAACAGCTCTTGAAACCTTGGTGTGGTAATCCATACAGTATCTCCCACTCGCTAATGTGGTAACTATGGAAACATGTTACTGTGGCGTTCTCCTAAGTTCTGAGGGGGGTTCAGAGCTCAGATAAGAGATAGAGAGATGGAAAGGCAAATAAACATGGAGGAAAAATCTTATAAAACTGAGCTAATATAGAATATCTCATAAATATTCATATTTTACACACACACACACACATACAGATTATTGCAGACTAACTACAGGGCAAATTAGGGATGCAATTAAATACTCATATATTATTCCACTTGAAGAGTAAATATAATGTAACTATAATACATTCTAAATAGGTACAAATATATACACATCTACAATATACAACAAAATACACACAAAAAAATCTTATATACAGTGCATAGGACAAGCACAACAAAGCTCTGTGATAAATACACACTTAGATGTTGCCATACACTCATCATGAACCTGAACATATAATTTTAATATTGGGTTTTCAATGATTTCTTTGGTCTTTTTTCTGGGGCAGAATGACTGTATACATACAGTCGTCAATACCGCCGTTTCCTGTATACAGGGGGCCCAGGAAACTTAGGGCACAAGTACACAGAGTACACTCTGGATGGGGTGCCAATACATCGCAGGGCACACTCACAGACACAAACTCACAAAGACATTCACACACTACGAGCAATTTGGAAATGCCAATTATCCTAATCTGCATGCCTTCGGCCGGTGAGAGGAAACTGAAATACCTGGGGGAAACTCAACAAGCGCGGGAGAAAATGCAAACTCCATGCACACGGACCCAAAGCAGGAATCAAGCTCTCAATCCTGGAGGCGCAAGGCGACACTGTTAACCTCTAAGCCACCGTGCACAAGAATCACAAGAATCACAAGAATTAGCACCACAAGGTTTCAAGTCAGAAATGTCTCTCAGTTTCCCAAGGTCTGGAAGAAAACCCAAACTAATACACACAGCTGTGAGGAAACTGGTCCAGGTGGTCAGGAACAACCCGGGAACCACCAGGGTGCAAGCCTGGCATGAACTGGAAGCTGTTGGAACATCAGTCTACAATCGAGGCATCTTTACATCTCCATGGACTGAAAGGATGTGCTACAAGAAAGAAGCTCCTGCTTCAAAGCCCACACCTTCAAGCTCAACGAAATGTTTGTAGCTGACCACAATGTCAAAGAACAAGCTTTCTGGAGGGATGTTTGACCAGAGGTGTGTTTGGAGGAGTAAAGGTGATGCATTCACACTCCAAGAACACTGTAGCAGCTCTTACAGTAAGTGTGTTGGTGGTAGTGCCGTGCTTTGGCTGCTGAGGGAACTGGTGCTCTGCAAAAATGGATGGAATCATGAGGAAGGAAAACTCTTCAGAAGAACCTCAACTCATCAGCTAGATGGTGGGAATTTGGACAAAACTGAAAGTTCCAACAGGACAAAGTCCCGAAACACACACTAAAGCTGGATGTGGACAGGACAAAGCAGGATTTTAAGCTGCTGGAGAAGAATTGTAAAAATTCTATCCTTAAACTCTTAAGATTTGAATGGCCTCCTCATATGAATAAATAAATTAAATGCTGTGTTTAAAATGATTGGGATTTCTTCTAGTGCAATTATTCATCCCCAGAAAAAAGATCAGTTAAAATGCATTAAAAGTGCAATATGTCCATGACATGCATATAAACATTCACTCAGTAAAAGCCTGTTTAGGGTTTAAATTCGATCACTAGTTAGTTTTTTTTTGTTTGAGAAATAGAAATAACAATTTTGCTGGAAATGCTTTGGCCACCAGTGTCGCTTTCTAAATGATTTACACCAAAAGTCACTTCCATTTACTGGATGATCTCGAGAAAGAGCAACAGTTGTGCCACATGTACTTGGCCGTCTAAAGACAGAAATAAAATTGAACTAGAGAAATACCTGGAGAATTTGTGAATTAAGGGAAAACTGCCATAGGTTTCCTGAGATACGACCATGCACCTCTCTTGGGCGTGTAAATCTGTGTAATTGTAGCAAAGGGGCGGGGTTTGGCCTGGCTTCATTACACAGAATGTAATGTGATCCCTTGCTTTGAGTGGAAGTGTAACGTGGCTGCTTCTTTGCCAGATATCTCAGGAACTGTCAGTGCTAGACTGTTCTTTTTTTTTTTTGGGGGGGGGGGGGGGGAGGGGGGGGGGATTGTTTAAGTGAGAAATTAATTGGCAGGCCCCCAAACAAACCCTCATAACTCCCCAAAACCTTCACCTGTAACCTTTGCAGTACTCAGGAGACCTGGCTGAACATTTTGATATACTGTAAGATTTATGCAAAATTGCCAGAGCATCGGAGAGCGAGGGAAATGTAGATATTTCTTTGATTCACTCCCTGTACATTCTAGATGGAAGTTTATTTTCCATTCAGGAAATGTAGAGCAAGTCTTAAGTCAATTTGGAATTGACAACCGTGGAAAACCGTGGCCCCGATTCCTCAGAAAAGTAATAGCACTCCACCCGTATGACCTGCATTTTTGTCCAAAGTTTTTGCACTAAAAGAGTAATGATAGTAGGCTTGCCCCAGGTGATTTCTGGTTAGAGTTTCATTTATTATAAAAGCGGATATAACGTTTTTATATATATAAATTATTAGCACTGGATTTAAATGGGAAAGCAGTTTGACTGAAAAATCCTGCAGAAAATGAATAAAAATTTTAACGAATAAAGTATCATCCTTTATCAATTGATTTCAAACATAACCAGAAACTCAAAACCTTAAATCACTCCCTCATCTCTTGCTCTTACTTTCATTATGAGTGCCATCATGACAAAGTGACACCTAATCTCAAAAAGATCTGCGGGTGGTTCCTACCCGGAAGTTTGAGAACCATCCCAGCCGATTCCCAGAACTGGGAATTTGTAAACCGTTCAGTTCCCACTCTGTGCTCCTATAGAAACAGGTACGTCTGTATCCAGGTCATGTGACACGTAACTCGCACACAATGGAACTATTTTACTAATTATCTGACTTTCTTTTATCTAAAGGCACCAGGTCTAAATTCACAGTCCTTGGATGAATATCAAATGTCAGAGGACAGAATACAGCGAAACGAGATCCAGCTGAGGATCCAGCACCTCTGGTGTGGCTGCAGGTGCCGCTCCTGTCAGCCAGGCGGCCTTCATTAGTTCTCCACAACGTGCTGTGTAATCTCGTCACAATTATCACCAGTCACGACAGACGGGAAGAAAGTAAACAGAGAGAGAGACAGGTGTGCAGACAGCAAAACGCTTGTACAGTCACATGCAGGATGCAACGCTAAGCGCAAAAAATTAGCTTACATTTGACACTGACATAGCACGCTGGTTTTCAGTACCTCTTGTTCCTGTTTATTTGTAGTCAACTAAAAGACCGGCCATGATGACAACTTAACACTTATCTGGTTCTCAAAGCTAAATTTGTAGCTCAAAATGCATAGATAGTTCATGAATGTTTCACAGTTGATCTTTGCTCTTCTTCAGTGCTAGAGCAGCAATCTCTCAAAGGAAAGCAAAACCGCTAATCTCACTGACCAACCCGGCAGCAGTAAAAATAGACTCGACCATCTGACATTAAACACCATCATATCTAACAAACTAGCAGAACTAGTGATGGTCTGTTTGAAAGTGAACTAACAGATAGCTAACCAGATAGCTAACTAGCATAAGGGTACTGGTTTTACAGGGCGTAATCCTGGTATCTCTATCTTGGGGTCAATCTAAATATGACATCACGCTAAGACCTTTTCAAATGAGCTTTGAACAAATATATCTGACAAATGACTTGCTTAACGTGGTGATTATGCAAATAATTATTAGACAAAACTAACTTTATTAAAATATATATTGATTGATTGCCCTGAAAGAACTTCAAAAAGCTGCAGAAAGATTTTTCAACTGAGGCCGTGACAGTTTTTCCAGTTTGACCCGAATTAATTTCCTTTGACAGGCACTTTTTTTTAAAGTTATTAAGTCTAAGGTGACCGTAAAAAAAGGCTTGTCAGCAAAAATGTTCAAACGGATAAGACTACCGGAGAAATGCTAAAATGATCTCATGCACAGACGCCGGAAGAATCTCCACTCAGGCGTAGATTTCTAATCGATGAATCAATCTCTGGCACAGAATTTGAAAAGTAAATGCTTAAACAAAGAAATAAAAAAGAGGTATTCTGTAGCAATAAAACAGAAATAGAGTAATATACTGAGACACCCTGATTAGGATTAGATATCATGAGGATTAAACGGAAAGAGCGTAGAAATAAAATAAGGATAATCTTAAAATAACATCAGCCAGTTGTGGTGACAAGCTAATAAAGGCCCAGCGGACGAGATCTGGCGCGAGCACGCCGACATCTGGTTTCTCATCAGAGACGTAACCCGTTTCCGACATGACAGGCTGCCCGTTTCTATTCCTGCCGCTGTCGCTCTTGCCGTTCCGCTCGCTGCTCCCTTCGTACTTCCTACCAATCAGGTCCGTCTGATGGCTTTGAAGACGCTCTTCACGCCGAGAGCCTCTTGATTAGACTTGATTTGATTGTGTGAGGCTTTGATTAGGAGGCGGCAGACTCTCTGTGGAGTTTCAGACGGCGGGAAGGATGTAAGAAGGCGTTGAGCACCGCAATCAGAAAGTATGAACGGGGTTAAAATGTTAAAATAGCTTAAAATGAACGTTAATAAATAAACATATCACAGGGACACTATATTGCAGTACAACAGCACAAATTGGTGAAAATGGGCAGTTTAAAGGGGCAGTGTGTGATTTTAATTTTTTTTTTTTTTTTTTTAGCCCTCTCGCGCCTGTGAGGCGAATTACAGTACGGGAGGTGGACATCAAAATATTATTATTGCTAAAAAAAAAAAAATAATGTAATGAAAACGAACGTTTGTCGTGAACTTAGAACTTCTCTATATTTATTCCACCTGAAGCAACACTTCTCTAATGAGCCGCTGGAGACTAACCCATTGGACTATGGTTCGGAAGGTCTCCACGACCACCAAGTTGTCCCTGTTGGGCCCTTGAGCAAGGTCCTTAACCCTCAACAGCTCAGATGTATAATGAGATAAAAATGTAAGTCGCTCAGGATGAGGGCGTCTGCCAAATCCTAGATGTAAACGTTCCTTGAGGACGGCAATCACCTCATCGTCAGGGGCGGATCTACCGGGGTGGCACGGGGTGTCAATTGCCACCCCAGCACTAGTGTCCTAGTGTTCTAAAAATAAAAGAGTTTTTTAATTTATCTGACGTTCCAATCCAGATGTCAGGTTCAAGTCAATCACACATCAGCCTTCATTTCATTATTATAGGACAATGTAAAAATGTGCACCCTGGTGTATAGCGTTCCTTGAATCCACCAAAACCATGCAAGCATGCTTGCTTCAGTGTTGCCATCCCTCATAATGTTAATGCCACCACATGAATAATTTTCTAGATCCGCCCCTGCTCATCGTCATCTTTGAAACACCTGCCACAGGACAGTTTCTTCGAGTGATGGAAGAGGAAAAAGTCACTGGGTGCCAGCTCGGTGGAGTAGGAGGGATTAGGCAGAATTTCGTACCCCAACTCAACCAGTTTGTTTTGAATCTCTTTCTCATCGTTTCCCTTCAGAAACCAAATAACGGCAGGCAGTTAATTTCTTTTCAACCGGACGCACCATTTTGGTTTTGACCATCCGGCGGCATCGTGCGGAACTAACTTGTTTCTGGAGGCATCATTTTGGCAAATATATTTCTATACGATAATACAAATTTCACGACCGCCGCTCGCACAATAGCTATGAAGAAATGAACAAGTTTCCCGCATCGCCAAATCACCGCACTGGGTCGCTGGTTAAAATGAAAGATTCATGAGTTGCTGTGTGAAATAAATAAGAGTAAAGCAGCACTGATTACAGCTGTGGAGGTCATAATGATATCAATTGCATGGCAATAATGTAATATACAATATTTATTAAGGGTTATTCTGAATATTATACAGTAATTTAGGTGTAGGAGCGCTTTCAGAAATTACACACTGAATCTTTAACCCCTGAAACCATATGCAAATTCAATCAAATTTCAAACCTGAACTCTATTGCACTCCGACTTAAATATTACCCCGAGAAAAAAAGTGGCGCTCCTTTTTATAAACATTCGCACCTCTGTAATGTTTAATGTGGGCCACCCCAATGCCACAGCGCTCTTGACACATTGTCCCATATAGACCTCCAGCCATTTCTGCTTTAAATTAAATTCCCAGCATGGAGTGTCCAAGTGCACGAGGCTTGTGAGCCACTCTGCCTAAATAAACCACTGGCCCAGTTTTCAATGGGGCTGAAGTTAAAAAACAGTAACCCCCAGCAGACATCATTCGGGAGGTTTGTTTTGAAACAGCGGGAGTTAATGACCCGTTTATAAGGCAGCAGAAAACTTGAGAAGAAAAATCTGGAAATAGACTCTGATGCTCTGGTTACATAAATTACAGTTTAATGAAAATAAATTTGACACAGTTTCCCCTTCAGGCAAAATGCAATCAGTCAGCTAGGACAGTGTTTTTAATTCGACACTGCAAACAAGTAACGTAAGCTCAGTGCCAACAGTTTAGCATCTTAATCCCCTTGACTATCTGTAAGACATCCGATATTTGTTACCGTGACACTACATATTTATTTGGCTATTACGAAGAGTGTTCAAGTCAAACCGGGACTTTTGATTGCGCAGAATAACAGAACACAGTTATGAGATAAAAACTCTTATTTATTTCTCTCTATAATCCCCTGATACACTAACACACCTATCCCAATGTTTCACTAGTGCTCTCAGTATGCTGGAGCCATGATCGGACTGAAACGCCGGCCTCCCAGGAAATCCATTAATAAGCCAAACATGCGGAAATGGCTTGGAGTGAGATCAGGACTGTTTGGGCGACGTGGCAATACTCCCAGCCGAGTTCCTGTAACGTGCATGTGGTGTTGGTGAATGATTGTGGGTACAGGTCACACTGACAGACGCGTCTCTTCTGTAAGTCGGCGATGTCGATTTTCAAGGATCAGGTCCAAGTTCATGGGAACGACTACAGTGGGCTCGGAGACACCTCGGCCAGCATCATCGTTCACAGACGTACGTACAGACGTCTATAAAACGTTTACAATATTCTAATGTTTTACTGCTGCTAAGAGCCTCCTGAATTTGAATTGAATTTCACCACAGGTCCCGGTTTGACTTGAACGCCCCTAAAAGTCATACACACGTTTAAATTGTCATCTTCAGGATGAAACGTTTGGGGGTATTTCAGGTAACATGAAAAGCTGTATTCTAAAAACAATGCATACGCCAAAAAAGACGGTCCGGTGTGGGAACGACTTTGTAGCTTCGAACAAGAACAAGCGAGAACAAGAATTCAAATTCAAAAACTAATTTTATTCGTCACAGAAATAAAAAAAAGAAATAAAATACATATAAATTAAGCTAAGATAAGAATAATATATCTATCGAAGACAAAATATACTGTAGAATATGAGCAGCGGCGGATCTAGAAAATTATTCATGGGGTGGCAAGGGGGTGGCATTAACATTATGAGGGGTGGCAACACTGAAGCAAGTGTTGCCACATGGTTTTTGTGGATTCAAGGTTCTTATTCGGCGTATACACCAGGGTGCACATTTTTACATTGTCCTATAAAAATGAATTAAAGGCTGATGTGTGATTGACTTGAACCTGATATCTGGTTTGGAACGTCAGCTAAATAAAAAAAAAACTCTTTTATTTTTAGAACACTAGGACACTAGTGCTGGGGTGGCAAATGGGATGGCAAGGCTTTTTCTTAGGGTGGCACCGCGGTAGATCCGCCCCTGAATATGAGAAAAATATAAGAAAACCTAGCTGTACAAATATGGAGAAGAAATGATTCTGTATTCTGTTAATGCAAAAGAAATGGAAAAAGAAATGGATAAAAGGTATGATGTAGTATACATTTTTATACCTAAAAAACTTCAGGATGTGCTGTTACAGGAAAATAATCACCTTTGTTGCAGTAACAGTAACTTTGCTTCTCCTTTCCACACTCATTTACCTTCAAGGCGTCCTCTACCACGACGGTGGATGGGATTATATTTCCTGAACTTGGATATTCGGTTTGCTATCGCGGCCTCGGGTTCGTGCTCCCTGATGGACAGAACACACCGAGACGTCTCACAGATCCCCCGAGCCACTAAAATCGATCATGCCGATGCCAGCTCTGAGGGCGACGTGACGGTTAAACTGAAGGTCGCTCCATCAGCAGTGCAAGATTTCTGCTTTCAGCGGCCAACAATGGCAGTGAAACGCTGCCCACACTCGCCGTCCAATCGATATCGCACATTCTGTTGCCATAGAGACTTAGGAGACTTGCTTACTCACTCGATGCAATGAGTCATGAAACAGAAGTCAAATTTCCAGAGGGTCTATCACAGAGCAGTCGGGATCGTTTCTCCTCGGGCACCGTCAGAGGAGACGAGGTTCCTCGCGCACTGAAGAGGAAACACCAACGATACGCTAAGCCCGGACCGGATTTTTTCTGGGTGGGCCGTAAAAGCGTCAGCAAGTAACAGAGCAGCAGTGAGACGAGAACTATTTTCACAAATCATTCACAGCTGCAGCTCTCGAGTCTCTGTTTCTCGCATGATTGAATCATTTACAGGAAAATGACTTTGGGGAGACTGAAAGGCCCTCGCAGGCCGGGGCCAAGACCATGCGCTCGTGTTCTGAGGAAGACATTTAACCGACAGCAGAGAGGAAGTTAATAAACACATCTCATAATGGCTTTGCAGAAAACAGCTGGGGGGGAAAAAACCTCAATAAAACCCCATTAACACCAACCACGAAGGACGAGAGACAGCTTAGTGCCAAGCCGTAATTGCACAGCTTTAATAAATAAACAAACAAACAAACAGACAGACAGACAGACAGACAGACAGGCCTAATGCATGGACTCAATGTATGCAGAATAAAACAAAACATATAATTCAATACATAAGTTATGGCACCCCTGACTTATCCAAAGCTTGATGATTATTACAAATAAGATGTTCTTGATGTTGCCCTGTGACGGATTGGCACCCTGTCCAGGCTGTACCCCGCCTTGTGCCCCCAAGTCTCCTGGGATAGGCTCCAGGCCCCCCCGCGACCCTGAATACAGGATTAAGCGGTATAGATGATGAGTGAGTGATGTTCTTGATCTTCAGTGGAGGTGGCTCAGTCGGTTAATGCTGGGTTACTGATTGGAAGGTTGGGGGTTCGAGCCCCAGCACCGCCAAATTGCTTGACGGAATTATTGTATATAATTAAAAATTAAATAATAAAAACGTATAGTACAGGGGTCAGGGTTAAGGCATTGGACTACAGCTCGGCAGGTCCCAGGCTCAAATCCGACGACCTACAGTATAATTTGGCCCCTGAGCAAGGCCCTTAACTGTTCAAATGTGTAATGAAAAAATACAAATGTACTGTAAGTCGCTTTGGATAAGGGTGTCTGCCAAATCCTTACGGATAAATGATCTCATAGCGAAGTCTCATGTCCTCAAACTGACCTGATGAAGGAATAAATAACAAGCCGCGTGCTGAAGGAATGGTCCAGTTGGGGGACGCTGCAATGAACAAACCTTGACTGTGGATTAATACTGTAAGATTATAAGCAAGCAAGCGGTCATGATGGACGATCCTGAAAAAAGGAAGAGGATGAGCTCCGTCTGAGAGTCTGCTCCTTCCGTCATGTCAAGAAGTTTTCAGTTTTCACTCCCGCCTCTGGCTCGCACGTTACAGATCTAAACTCTCTGCAGTACATCTGGATTTCGGCAGCTGACTCCGACTCGAACTGAACATCTGGAACATAAATCTCTCAACCCGAAATGTTCTTCGGACTCAATCTGGGCCATCGCTGTTATTATAGGAAACTGTTAAGATTTTAATAACGTGATTTGAAACAGGAAGATTTGAGCAGGAAAGTAAAAACATTTTTGTTACTGTAAAGCGAAAAACGAAAGCAAATTCTACAGCTGACTTACAGTACGTGTATTTAATCCTAGGAGTTACTGATGAGACTATATGACTGACTAATGAGCTGAGAGTGGGTTGAAATGGTTCACCTATGGGATAAAAGTTGCAAAGTCGTGATTAAGACGCTGGACGTTACTTGGCGTTATTTACTCTCCGCTCTCAGGCCGATGCGCGTCTCGTCGTGTCGTGTTCTGGTCTGGTTTCTGGAGCTCTGCTCTGCATCTCCGATCTCCGGGCTAATTAACCCAGATGAGGATATTAATATCGCCGCTGAGATGGAAGTGTGTGCGGGCTCAAAGTGGGACAGAGACGTACATGGAGGAGAGAGAGAGAGAGAGAGAGACAGAACGGATTTAAGAATGACGACTCTGTGAAGTGGGTCGCTCTGGGCCCCTCCTCCGTGTGGCGCTGGGGAGCGAGCGCTGTTACTATATCCAAACACCCAGAGGCTCTTTTTAATTGCTCTTCACCCCTGAGCTTCATCTCAAGTGGAAAGAACTGGTAAAGGGGAAAGTGGCGGTTTTTAATCTCGCTCAAGAGATGGATCGTACGAGCGGAAACCTGGACTGGTGTTTACAGAGGAACATCAGAAATGTAGACCAGCAAGTTCACACACATTCCAGTTTAAAGATAGATTTATGCGGAAGTAGAATTTGCACTTGAGAGAATGTAAATGTATTTATTATGCTTCTGAGCGGAATTTTTTATTTTTATTTTTTTAAAATAAAAATAAATGAATTTTGTGAAACATATTAAGAAATCAGGGTTACAGCTAAAGATTCTGAATTCTCTGAAATCTAAATGACCAGTCTGGGAATTGTACTTTTTTTTTTTTCTTCAGAAAGTTTAGTTATCAGTTCAGAAATCCTGTGTTCATTTAGAATTTTCTGAACTCTATAATAACAATTCGAGAGCAATTGGGCACTTTTCAGAAATGTAACTTTCCAGTTACCAGAACTTTACAAAAGCTGTGACTTTACACATTATTCTGCTCATGACTGGACGCGCTCTCTACATTCCACTGCAGTTCTTTTTAGTTTATTATATTTTTATTTTATTCAGCTCATTTTTTTTTCTACATTTTTCTCCATTTCTATTTCATTTGTAAAATTTCTCTTATTTCATCCTTTATATTCTCACTGAAAACTCTACTTTCTTAGTTTTTTATTTTTAGGTCATCATCAGTCGTATAAGCGTTTCACTTCATATCATCCTGTGCATGTCTGCGTATGTGACGAATAACATTTGAATTTGAAGTTTTAGAATTTAGAATTTTCCTAAAGAAAAGTTAAACTTAGAATTAAAGTTAGGAATATGGAATTTTCTTAAATTTCCGTCTTTACAGCGCAAGTTTTTTTTTTTTTTTTTCATTAATGAGCGTATAATGCCAGGCTTTAATCATATTCATGCTATGAAACATTTCCTATCGTTACTGACCAAGCATTCAATCTGGCTGAAAGCCACAAGGCACGAGAAGAGCATGAGGTCATGTACACAGTAACAGCGGCGCTACCCACCGTACCACCGTTAGCAAAGGAAAACTGTGTGGGTTTTTACAAAGAAATGACGACTGAGTCTCAGAACACAAACCGAGTCTCTGCAGCAGCATTTAATTATGACTGTTTTATAAGACAACACTGTAACTTCAAATGTAAACATTACTGACATAACTGGTCGTAACGATGCATGAACGACGCGTCCGAGTCACTTCTGCCCTGTACTCTCAGTGCAGGACTGAAACGTCTAAAGGAAGGAAGCCAGTGCAGCTCTGCGCACCACACACACACTCTTTCCTCCGGAGGTCTCCTGCAGCGGGAGCCTCACATCTCTGTGCGTGTCCTCCCGAGTAATCGAAGGCGAGTTCCTCGCCTGGCTCTATGTCTCGGCCGGAGAACAGGGCCAGCCTGGGCACCGCGGAGTGCACGCGCACGGGCACCATGGTCAGGTTCGGCTGGCACGAGTGGTTCAGGAAGCGGCCCACGTTGCCCACGGCGACGGGATCCACAAACGTCACGCTTAGTCTCCGTGAGCCGCTGTGCTCCTGCACGGAAATGATGTAGTTTTTATCCTCAGAAGTCTGGGACAGCTGTCTCCGCCGCGCCTCCTCGAACCCGATCACTTCCCCAGCGTACTCGCACACAAAACTGCCACGTTTGATGGCTTCCAGGGTCACGACGCCCCAGCCACGGTTCTCAGTTCGAATAACGCAGAGGCGGGTTTGCAGGCCGTTCTGGACCACGCGGGACTGGCAGGACTCACTACACACACACAGGGCGTTACATTCAAACACAGGCTGGGTGTAAGGCGCGGCCGACTCCCCGCGCTGCTCCAGTAAACCTCCCTCGGTGTACATCAGGCCGAAACGCAGGCACGGGCAGCTGGGCGGCGCACAGGACATCAAACGACACGAGCAGCCTGGCAGGGTCACTTCACCAGGGTCGACGTCACAGCCCGCACCCGGAACGTTCTCCGGAGTGTACTGGAGCACACACACACACACACACACACACACACACAAACAATATAAAAATATTATCCTTGGGAAGAAAGCTGAAAACACACACCATCTGAAGAGGATATGAACATATACACTACTGTTTACAGTCTCTACTACAACAAGAGGTTGATTTTAATTTGTCTGAATCTATATAAATAAAACAAAGGTTTTGTCTGTACATTGGGTCAGAACTCACTCTTTTAAAGATATCTTTACGCTTCATACACTGGAGGACCAGAAACCAGCCTCAGAAAAAAAAAATCTGTCTGTTTGACTGTCAGAATGTAATGAAACTTTGCCACTCGTTCAGTATCTGCCTGTTATTGTGGTATAAGTGAATTTTAACGCGCTGGAGTGGTTTTAAGACAAAACTTCATCTTTATCCGATCGACTTTTTCCATTTCTCATCTGTGATTCTCTCTCCGATTACCGAACAGCGAGTGTATTTGTCTGAGCACCAAAGAAGTACAACTTAGTGTAAACAAGGCGTCAAATACTCAACCTTACAGAATGTGATTTCTGTGTATTAATAAGTGAGACAGAGAGTTCTGCTGTACAGAGAGACACACAGACATGGACGTGGACTTCAACCTCAAATAATAATAATAATAATATTAATAATAATAATAATAATAATATCACTCATTACATTAAAGAGCAGCAGATTATTATTAGCTTTAGCCTTTTAACTCTTTCTACAAACTCTTTTCCCTAATAAATAATAATAATATCCATGATAAAAAAAAAAAAATGAAAACACGCACCATATTAAAATGTTCAATGCTGACTGTTTTTGGTTGGTTATAATTTGTCTGATTTAAGATAAATATCAGCATCTGAGGAATGAGGGATTAAACAAGATAAGTTTTTAAACTCTAAATCAGGAAATGCTGTACTGTAGGTCTGAGCATGAGTTTATGCTGCCATCTCGTGGCCATAAAGATTAACTGCAGCTTAGAGCAAGATCAGAAAGATAAAGCGATTTCTATTTTATTTTTAGAGGTCGGTTACTTAAAAAAACAAACAAACAAAAAAAAACATGAATATACCTGGAATCTGGGCAAGGTTTCCTGATTCTCGTCTATTTCGATGCAAACAGGGACATTTTCCAGACCATGGCTGATGTCACCACTCATTATTATTTATACATTAAACACTACATGCAAATAAGACTTTATACATGGACACACCAGAATCTTAAACCAAGGCTATAAAAACATTACACATTTATCATATTCATAAAAAGAATAAAATAAGACTACCACTCCTGGAAGCAGCAAACAACGACAACCGGAAACAGGAAGTAGCTGAGTCACTGCACTGAAACAGATCAATTTCAAACGTAAAGTCCTTTTCGTCATACATTGAAATGCTTGTTATTAAACATTTTAATATGATATGATTATATATAATTATATAATATAATTTATTTATTTTTTTATTTACGCTCTGTGGCATTCAAATCAGTATTGAACTCAACACACTGTGTCTCAAATAGAGGATCAACAAGAGGCGCTAACAAACCCACACACTGTCCAAAAACAAACACAAGACATGCACATGTGGACAGTTTTCCGGACACGACTGCTTAGTGTTTAGTACCATCACCTCGCACCCTCCGGGGTTGCAGGTTCATATCTCACTGTGCGTGTGGAGTTTCTCCCTGTGATTTCCGGGTTTCCTCCCACAGTCTACAGACATATGTCCTGTCCAACGCATTGGTGTTTCAGGATTGTACACAGCGTATGACGACCGTGTGTGTGTGTGACTCCATGCAGTATGTTCCACCGTGTGCCCCGTGAAACATCCTAAAAAATCAACCATCAGCTGGAAAATCCATCAGCGCTTACAGTTTTCTGGGATTCTTCAGGAATACCGGAAGTATTGGAACATGATCAGGGAAAAGGGTTCACCGATCAACAGTGCTCTTTACACCGAGACGAAGCCTGAACTTTGGATTGAACGCGGAGGACTGATATCCGAGGGTGTCGTGATCTCGCATGGCGATTCGCATCCGCACACTTCTGCCCAAATTGTCGACACTCGCTCAGCGCAAAAACTTTGTTTTGGCCTCCAAGTGGCGCAGTGGTTAAAGCGCTTGCCCTATCATCCGGAGATCGCTAGTTCGAATCCCGGGTGGTGCTGTAACCTCTCGCAGCCGGAGGTCTAGAGAGAGCTGATTGGTCGAGCTCTCTCAGAGGGGAGGGATGAGAGGTACTTAGTGCTCCCACATTAATCACGGCTCTACAGCCAATCAGGGGCGTCTGTGAGCTCGCGCAACGGAGGGAGCGGATAGCGCTGTCCTCCGAGTGTGTTACGCCGCCCCCAACGGTGCGCGAGCGAGCAGTTCGAAAAGATGCGGTCGGCTGGCGTCACGTGGTTCAGAGGAAACACGTGATAGTCTTCGGCCCTCCCGGCTGAGTGGTAGTAGTAGCCTTAATGTGGGAGCCCCCTAGTGACGGGGAGGAATTGGACACGACTAAATTAGGGAGAAAATCGGGGAAAAATCAAAAAAAAAAAAAAAACTTTGTTTTGAGGTGTTAAAGCGTCCTCTATATAGTCCTGTTCTCGCTCCGTCAGACTGAAAGCAGCCCTACGAGGACGAAGATTCACTTCTGATGAAGAACTGAAGACAGCGGCGCATTCGCGGCTCGCAGCTCAGAATAAAATATTTCTTAATGATGGAATATGAAAGCTTGGTGACAGAAGGACAACGTATACTGAAAAGCAAGGATATTATGTCGGAAAGTTGTACAATGTATTCGGCTTTTCTAAATTTTTATTAAATTGCCAGAGTGCAAGTGATTTTTTACTCACCTTCGTAATCTACAGTGCAGTAGTGACACATGGTGTTTACGTTCCTTGTCCTTAAGTGTCCTCTTACAATACAGGGCATAGATGTTCATCCATGTATACAATACCTACATTTAAAGATGTGAAACTAGTTGATGTTAAGTTAAGGTCGTGTTCTCACCCTGATTATAAACGGTCATTTCTTCAGCAGCTTCTTTTTTTTCCTCTCTCAGTTCAATAAATAAAGCAAACGAACAGCAACAAAAACCAACCGTGTCATGTTTCGGAGGAACCACAAAGTGTAAATTCTACTATACGGAAGGTAGCAGAAAACTTCCAACACTGGAGACTCCTTCCATAAACATTAGAAAATAATTAAGGTAAGCTTCATCATATCAGTGAGACCAATAAAATGTTTCACTTTTACACGGTGCTTCCACCATGCGTGTCCCTGTGAATGACTTGTTCCTATAGAAACTAAAGCGTACCAGATCAAGCGTATTAATATACATGTGTGATTTACAGCTGCACTAATGTCAGAGATAATTAATGATAAAGTAATCAACCAACCAGAATTAAGAAAGCAGCGTAGTAGCTGAGAACAACTCAAAAGCAGAGACGTTTCCATCAGGGGGGGAAAAAAACAAACAAACCTCAGAGAGCAGAAATAACATTAAAGAATGAATCATATCTTCAGGTAACAAAATGAACACAAAACACATAAGTCATATGTTATTTTATTTGTAACCACAATACATCAAAGTATGAGCGTTAAAACACAAAATGGGCTGTAGAGAGGCGCCGTCACTCCAGCGCAGGCTAGATTGGCACGTGGGTCGAACTGGTCAGACGTCTCGCCCCAGACACTCGCCCCCGCCGTGTGAAAGATGTGCTATTGCATGAGAAACTCACGGGGCACGAGAGTTTCTGCCAACGCTGGCGTTTGCATTCCAACAGTTACAAAATATATACAGAAAACTGGTCTCTCTCAAATAGCCGCACACACACATGCGCACGCACATACACACACAGGGCATAGAGTAAACTAATTACATTTTTGTTTTTTAAAAAATGAACCATTTCTGCACGGCTCCTCCCACATAACATCACATCACACTCACAGCATCCAGTACATCACGTTTAGTGTCTGAATTTCCCGTTATTAATATCTGCTCAAATGAAATCAGGACACGATGAAGGACCAGACGTATGTGCAAGCACCACAGAGACAGTAACAAGCCGAGTGAGGACAGAGAGAAGAGAAAAAGAAATAAAAGTACATCTGTTCATATAGAGGCAGAAATTGTGATTCAAATGGTCACACATGAATCATCATGGTCCCACGCGTTAAAGCCGCAGTGAGGAACTGCTATACAGCTGGGTTTAACCCCTTTTTAACCGTTCATCTGTTCAAATGTTTCTTTTCTGAGACCTGACGTCAGCGCGAGCAGTTCCTCACGGGGGCTTTAAGAGGCTCGTCGGAAAACAGTCGCTTGGGAATTTGAGGTGGATAAAAAGGAAAAGGAACATAATGATATTAAAAGGAGTGTGGCCATTTTGTCTCGTCTTCTGCGTCAGGAAGGTTAGGTCAGCGTTTCTCCTTTTGTAACCTTAAACAAAAAGCAACAGTAAGTTGCAGCTTCATGTCAATCAGTTTTTTGAAAGCAAATCATAACCTTATTTGTGAAGTCTGTCTGCAGGCTTTATTTTCTCAAGACAAACATTTTTTCTTTTAAACCTGTCTGAGAGACGTTCTTACTTTCTGGTGTTTTAGAAGCTCGAGTGCTTTTGTTTACAAGCTCTTTAACCCTTACTACATTTCCACTTCATAGGTTTCACGTTAAACACTGTTTCATTGTTTCATGAACACTAGAAACAATAGAATGTTTGCTTTCTGTTTAACTTTTTATCTTTTACTACAAGTTTTCATTCTGAACTTGAATTCAACTGGACACTCCTGGCCTTGTCATATAATCACTCACCCTGGCCTCGATGTACTCGATCCTTCTCTCCAGGGCGGTCAGCTTCTCGTTCAGCGTGGCTAAACGGGACCTGCAGGACATATCTGAAAAAGGAAATTGTTAAAAATAAATTAACATTATTTAATAATTATTAAAATTGATCATTTTTGTTCTATTTATTGTGTAGTATTCTTCCTTACTTATAGCAGTAAAATAACCATTTTAAACAACAGTGCATAAATATAAGATCTGAGAAAGTGTCAAACTTTTATTTATTGGAAGGAACACAACCTATTCCATCCTCTGGATGTAGAATATATATATATATATATATATATATATATATATATATATATTTTTTTTTTTATTAATGTATGGAAATGAGAAACATAAATGTTCGACATAATCTCGTTGCTTTTCTGTCAACAAGCTTTTGTATTTCCTCATTAAAATATATTTTATGCCGAGCCACGAATGCACCGCTGTCTTAACTTCATCAGAAGTGAATCTTCGTCCTCGTAGAGCTGCTTTCAGGAGACCAAACAGGTCAAAGTCTGATGGAGCGAGATCAGGACTATAGGGAGGACGCTTTAATATCTCAAAGGTTTTAGCAGAGTGTTGACACACAATCAAGACGCCCTCTGCGTTTAATTCGAAGTTCAGGCTTCAGCTCTTCAATAAGCGCCTCACTGTAACGAGCACTGTTGACTGAACCTTGTACCTAATGATGTTCCAATACTTCTGGCCCTTGAGAATCCCAGAAACCTGTAAGCGTTGATGAATTTTCCAGCTGATGGTCGACTTTTGCACTTTTTCTCAGTCGGCTTTTTCCGTTCCGTACTCTGCCGTTTACTCTCAGGCTCGGAGTGATGTATCCGTGTGTCGACACCGGTAGTGTATTAAACAGAAAGTTTACTATAACCAGAGTGCGGATCATTTTTTACTCACTGGTTATTTAACTAAACGAATAAATCAATCAAGACACATACAAATATATACTGTATATTTACACTTTCTGGTCCTAATTGACAGAAGTGTAGTTGAAATGAATAAAACCTGTATTTTAAGGTTTATAATAAGCTATAATAACTCTATAAGGATTTAAATATTAACTTATTTAATCATTCCTCTCTTCTATCAGCACTAAAACTCCACATCTGACTGTATCTGACTAGCAGTGCTCCCTCTCTCTCTCTCTCTGTGTATGCTAGCTAGCTCCACTAACAAGCAGGAACACGGATAAATTCGTCTCTGTGACTATAGTTTCTACTACTTTATCATGTTGAACATCCTCAAAGTGAATATTACATATTTATAAATGAGTAATAAAGCTTTTAAGAGCCCCAGGGAGGTGTATGGAGCGACACAGGAAACTGACTAGCCTGACTAGCGCAGTTAGCATTAGCAACACGCAACAACAAGCCCCTGTTTACAACTTAACGCTTGTCTTTCCATCACCAAACCCACCAAACGAGTTGAGAAAGTCGGCTATCTTCTTGATGCTGCTCGTAATCACTTCGATATACTCGCGGTTCGCCCAGTCCTGGTGGATTTCTCTCTGCACTGGATCTTCCTGCCCGGCCATTTTCACTCCGGCTGCTCGGCTTGGGCGTCGCACTTTCTTTTTTTTTTTTTTTCCCCGCTCAAGCGCGCCCTCTGGCGTCAACATAAAAAAAAAAAAAGAATAGAAAAGAAAAAAAAAAGAATAATTTTCCCACATTCACGTTAGTTGACACTAGGGGGCGCGGGTGAGCGATACAGTACTGTGATTCCGTTAGGATTTTAAGTGTTAGTGTATGAGAATGTGAATGTCAGAAATAGCTAGTTTAAATGCAAAGTTACTGGTTTGGCTGAATATTTTCTTCCGAGGTACACTTGATGTGTGTGTGTGTGTGTGTGTGTGTGTGCAATAATGCTTTGATTCTTTTTCATTTTAATGCCAGACACCATACATAAAATTTTCAGTGTTATGCAATAAATCAATCTCTATTTACTAGTTACTTTCTGTTTTTTTTTTCTCAAAATATACTGTACATTTTTATTTTTTTGGCTATTCATTTAAACGCTGGCGACATGTTGGCATAGTGGTTAGCGCTGTCTAACCCCCTCGCACCAGCTTTGTCTGGGTTCGATTCCCACCTCAGTGTCTATATGCATGTTTGCATGTTCTTCCCATGCTTTGTGGATTTCCTTAAGGTACTCCGGTTTTCTTCCCACAGTCCAAAGAAATGTAGCTTAGGCTGCCTTGGCACCCCGTCCAGAGTGTACCCCTCCTCGTGCCCTGAGTCTCCTGGGATAGGCTCCAGGCCCCCCACGACCCTGTGCATCTGGAGGAAACCACCAAGCACAGGGGGATCATACAAACTCCATGCACACACAGACCCTGAGGCGGGAGTGAGGTGCAAGGCGACAGTGCTGACCACTACGCCATTATTATATCGCCTATAATAATAATAATAATAATAATAATAATAATAATAATAATATTTCATTATTTTTCTCTCCATGGCAACTTGCAAACCATCAATCAGCAAGAAAAAAAATATTGTTATATTTTAATATTGCTATAAAGTAATAATCATATTTATTTTTCACCTCATGTTGAGTCTGATTATTAATTATCAATATGATTAATAAACAAACATTTTATCCTAGTTGATCTCAGTGAAAGAAGCCCATATGCAGTGCTACTGCGGAATCCCTTACATTTTTGTTTTAGCTGCTAAACAGGATTTGTACAGCTTATTGTCTTTTGTAATCATCCAGCAGTCATCATGTATATGAGAAAGTTTAATGATTCTAATGTCTATATTGTATTTTGATTTAGTAAGTATTAAAACCATTACAACCATTTAAAACTCTTCCTTAATTAGCCGGAGTTGCACAGTATATCTAAAGATATGTTATTGCCAAAAGCTTTTCAAAACTCTGCTTGTTTTAAATATGTTTAAATGAGTGGGAAAGTTTGTGGTCATGAAGGTCAAAAGATCATAATTCATCGTAATACTCGTACATGAAACAACCCGAATGATGAATAGACTGTAAACATGGTGCAAACGTCAACTTGTAATCTGCCTCAGTACACTTGCCTAGCTTAAATATCCCTTTTAACCTGAACTATTATTGTTGTTTATGAGTTTGTGTTTTAATTGAGACTTAAAGTAAACGTATTAAGACTAGAGCATGCGAACTCTTTTTTTTAATCGAGCAAGTAATATTAATTGTTTTGAAGATAGACTTATATTAATGAACTTATAATGTTATTTTTACATAATACAGTGTACAGTGTATTAAAAAAATATATATTTTAACTTTTAGATCAACGTCAGCACAACTGAGGAACTGCAGACAAGAACACCATCTCTGGACCTGGACCTGTCCTTTATGTCTCTTGTCCTCTCCCTACACTCAAGTCAAGTCAAGTCAAATTTATTTATAGCACATTTAAAAACAACCGAAGTTGACCAAAGTGCTGTACAATGATAATAAATAAAAACAAATAAAAATAAAAATAAATAAATAAAAATAATAATATTAATAATAATAATCATCATCATCATCATCGTCATCATCATAATACAGAATTAAACAGCATAAAAATAAAATGAAATATAACTATGTAAAAAGTAAATAAAATCAGTTAGTCTCACTCCATCGTGAGACGGCTCATAATGTCTGCACATGGTTCATAACATCTCTAAACATTCTCCACACCCACTGTGGTCCCGTCAGGGATCCAGACATAAGCTGCAGGGTTTAAACCCTTCCCTCCAGGCCTAAACACAAACATCAGGATCTTCCTTATTTTATTACCCAGGTTGTTTTTTTTTTGTTTTGTTTTTGCCAAGCGAATTAGGTTTAAATAATTAAATAAAGCCAATAATCATGGTCATGATTATTATCCAGTTAATTATGAAGGATATTGTCGTATTCTAAGCCCAACACTGTTTGCCCTGAATGCTGTGAATGTTGCGACTGTCATCCAGCTGCATCGACGTTCCGTCCTTCCTCCTGTTTCATTTCTGAAGAGAGCTCCAGCATGAAGATATTAGAGGACTTGAGTGCAAGCAGACAGCACAGGAAGTGGAGACAGAGGTGTGGAGGAGGAGGAGGAGGAGCTGCTGGTGGGCGTGACTCGGTACAGGGCTAATGGACTAAACCCTGGTCATGGCTCTGAGACACGGAGAGTGTTCTTCATTTGTCCTGAGTTTAATACATGCATTTTACTTTAACATAAATCTTCACAAAGATACAATTACATTTAAAATGATTTCATCTTCATATCTGCAAAAAGCCCATTGGGATGATTTTTTTTATTAGGATATACTGTATATTTACTGTAGATTATGATCATGAAATGTATTTGACGCACTATGAATAATAATTAAACTGATCGGACTAAGTGACTGAGCATGTTCTTTAACTACTCCATTAATAAGTTAGCTGACTGGAAAAAAAAATCTGATGTTGCAACTCATTTTGAATTTATTCCAGCTCATAAACGTTTTATTGTCTTGAGATCAGACATGAGAGAGTTATAACCTTGTCCTGACTACACTTAGCACTTAATCTTTAACCTTTACAGTCACTTATTAAGATTATTCTCTGTTTTTTCCTGGCTTTCAAATTTCCCTAGTCAGCATGGAAAATTGTATACACACAGTTTCTCTTCCTCTCTCTCTCTCACACACACACACGCACACACACACACACACACACACTAAATGACTTTTCGACACCCTTTAAAGACATAACAGAAACTCATTTCTATCATTTTCATAAGGTTTATTGGGTTTCAGACAGCTGTAAGGAGAAGCCGAGCTCTGCTGTACACGGCTAAATTACGACTGTTAATAATAAGCGTTTACGCTCACATCCGTCGCCGCCCTCAGTGGAGATTTCAAGCGGCGCCTTCATACAGTAAACGTCCTACAAAACAGTCGCACTCTAATCGAGTCAGCACAGCCAGCTGAATTCAAACTGCCTCTTTCTCCCCAGGCAGAGGGCTGATAGAGAGGTGACGCGGCCACTCCCGTCTTATCTGCTCACACCCGCCTCTGAGGGCTCCCTGTGCCAGGACGGTTTACTTCACTTTCTTGAGGAGCTCTTTAATGTCAGCCTCGATGTCACTGGTCAGGAAAGACCTGCTGTAGCGCTTGACCGGTGTCCCATCGGGGCCGACGAGGAACTTCTCGAAGTTCCACGAGATGTCGTTCCTGCACACGGGACTCCAGATGATGAACTTGGGGTCGGTCATGAGGGCGCTAGGATTGTCGCTGGGGAAGGGAAGCTTCTCTTTAAGAAAAACGAACAGGGGGTGCGCGTCCTTGCCGTTCACTTCAATCTTTTCCAGCAGCTGGAATCGAGGCTCGAAGCCGTTTCCGGGACGCACAAACTTCAGGCTGTTCAGGATTTCTTCATTCTTGCCGTTTTCCTTGTTTAATGAAAAAAAAAATATATATATATATACATATATATATATAACTAGAGAGGAGCATTCAACTGGGCTGTAAGTCTTAATCACTAAGCACTCATTAAACGATTCTATGTGAACTAAAACACATGCTTTATGGATATTTTCGTACTTTATCGATAACCTGGATCGATTTCAATTTCATCAGTACAGACGTTCCAGAAAGCCAAATGCTGATTCTTAATTAGATCCCTAATAAACAAGTCAGAGGCGGCAGTAATGAGGAAACGGAGAGAAACATCTCCCATCCAGCTGAGAGTCTTGCACTGACCAGTCTTGCACATGAACCACTGAGTCATGTTTAGAGAATTGGACAAATCCGAGCTAATGCTATGACTGGACTTTGCATATCGTATTATAGAAAACACACACACGCACACACACACCTAAACGTGGACCTTACCTGATGGCCGAACTGGTTGCAGGGAGCTCCCAGCACAACAAGCCCCTTCTCCGAGTATTTGGAGTGAAGCTCGTTCATCTGAGTGTAGTCCCTGACCGTCGTGCCTCAGAGAGACGCCACATTCTCGATCAGCACCACTTTCCCCTTCAGCGAGGAGAAACTGAGAGTCTCACCTGACAGCAGCTTGGCTGACAGATCATGGAAGTTCTTAGCCATGTTGACAGGAATAAAGATATGCGTACACTGAGAGGGTTTTGCACGCTGCTGTAGTTTAAAGATCGCTTGGGCGGGGCAGAGGACGTGAGTAAAAAGAAGTGGGAGAACTTGAGTGCCCTGCCTCAGCGACTTCAATGTCTGTGAACATCTTTAGGATGGAACTGGAACACCCCAGGTGCAGCCCAGGCCTCCTCGTCTAACCTCAGTGAGTAACCTCACTAATACCCTTGAGGCCGATTGAACACAAATCCCTACATCCACGGTCCACAGCTCTAGTGGAAAGCCTTCCAGGAGGAATTGAGATATTAAAGGGAGAGCTCTGCAAATCAGAATTGAGGTGGGTATATGTACATTGCCATAAGCGTTGGTCGTTATGAATTTTACTGCTCTGCCCACAGACTGTGAAGTCTGACACCCAAAATGTGACCTACATTGCCGTAGGGTTAGGGTTAGGGTTACCTAACCCAAGCAAGGGTGTATTGCACTTGTATTCACCGCAATTGTGATTTAAATTGGGGAGGAAAAAAAAACATCTATCCCGGGCAAATGTAAAGTTTTATAATATGACCAGAAGGTTCCTATGCCCATAAAACAACCCCCACATGGCACTTCCTTACTCCTCATGTGGGAACACTTCCTATAGCTTAATCTGTATACAGACGAATATAAATCCAAACAGCTCGTGTTTGCTGGAACCCATTTATTTAACCAGAAAATGCAAATGTATTTCCTATTGTCTGTCTGTCTCCGGGTCTCTCCATGAATTATGGGTTAATGACTGGTACTTCTGATGTTTAAAATATAAATATATATAAATAAAATATTAATATTCTAACAAAATTCTCAGGAGACTTTGAGCATGAGGCGGGGTAATCCATGCCAATGCATCGCAGGGCACACACACACACACACACACACCAGGCAATTTGGGAATGCCAATTAGCCTAATTTGCATGTTATTAGACTGTGGGAGGAAACTCGAGTACCTAAAGGAAACCCACCAAGCACGGGGAAAACATGCAAACACCATGCACACAGACCCGAGGAAAGAATCGAACCCGGACCCTGGAGGCACAAGGCGACAATATTAATCACTATGCCACCATGTCAGTTGTCCCTATTCAGATGCGCTTCTTTTTTTAAACCTAACAACAAATAGGTTTGTTCTTAATTAGGGTGTGAGGGTCACGTCACGTGTCCACATAGTATTTCTTTGGCCATAAAGTGTAAATATTTAGTAACATAATCAGTGTTTGCTCTGAGAAAATATAAGCATCACACTAGAAAAGTGTATAAAGTGTAGCAAAAGAATCAGTAAAGATTTATTAATTAAATGTGAATTAAAAGAGACCCTTAATTAGGGCCCAAGCACTGAGTGCGCAGGGCCCTATTGTTCTTCTAAGGATTATTATTATTATTAGGGCCCAAGCACTGAGTGCGCAGGGCCCTATTGTTTTCGTTAGGATTATTTTTTTTTTTTTTTTTTTTTTTTATTATTTTTTTTCCACACTTTTGGTACTTTTGGGGTCCTTAACATACTCAAAAACTCATCAAAATTTGCATCCAGATTGGAATCCGCGGCCATCAGGTCCTCAGTGGGGCTCGGCCCGGGGAGTCGCACACGCCCGTCACAGCGCCCCCTAGAAAATCGTGCCTCATAGCTCAGAGACACTTGCACGCACACTCAGAAAACTCTGTGTACATTTAGATCTCATCAAGCTGAACAAGTTTTGCAATGCATGTCATCAGGGCTAATCAACAGGAAGTGAGTTATTTTGAGGTCTTTGCAAAACGCACCCAATGGAATTTGAAATACTCCTCCTAGGAAATTTACAGAATTTCCACCAAACCAGGCAAATATGATCTAAACAAGTTGCCGATGCAAAATTGCAGAGATCTTTTTGATACCTCGAACGGTTCGGCCGTGGCGACGCTTTAAAATTATGGCGAATAAAATGAAACAGGAAGTGGCTAATAACTTCTGTGTACATTACGTTATGCATATGAAACTTTACAGGTGTGTTAAGAGTAGGAAGATGATCACATCAAATGACAATCATGAGTCTATGTCATAGCGCCACCAACTGGCAGCAGGAAGTGTGTCACTTTTGGAAATCACTAATATTTTGGCCTTTACTTTCACCTGATTTGGTTCAAAATCAGTCAGAATAATGAAAAGACATGGATGATTTGAGACCATGAAGGATTTTTTTATAATTTGAATCGTCTTGTTATGGCGACGATTTATCTAGAGAAAAAACCTAAAATGAAGTGCAAAAAAATAAATCTTCTCATATCGTACGAGTGGAAAGACCTACGGTTCCAAACTTTTACGGCTATACACTGAAACTGATTATGAGTAAGGCCTGAGAGCCTGGAGACCGGGCGTGGCTCAGGGCCTGGACAGCGCCCCCTGGAACTTTGTAAAAAATTTAGCTGCATAATTCATATCCACTTTCACATATATGCATGAGACCCAGTAGAAATTTAGATCTCATTGAGATGAACAACTTGCATATCCCATACTGGAATCCGCTGAACAGGAAGTCAGTTATTTGGCGTTGATTGAAAAACGCACCCATTGGAATGTGATATACTACTCTTACAGGATTCATAGGTTTTTGACCAAACAGGGTCTAATATAATCTCAAGACATTGAGGATCTAATATTGTGAAGGGCTGGTTGATATCTCAAACGGGTCGGCCGTGGCGAGCCCTTAAACCTACGGCGAATAACAGGAAACAGGAAGTGGCTAATAACTTCTGTATAAATTGAGTGACATTCATCAAACCTCAGCAGTAGGTTAAGAGAAGAGTCCTGCTCACAGTGACATGGGTCCCGTGAGTCTCAGTCATAGCGCCACCAACTGGCAGCAGAAAGTGTCTACTTTCAGAAATTAAATTCTTTTGTGGCTAATTTTCAGCAAATTGGCTTCAAAATCAGGCACAATAATTGGAAGACACGGCTGATGTCACACTGTAAAGGACTTTTTGATACGTTGAATAGTATTGCTATGGCAACATATCATTTTGAGCAAATATAAGATACTTATATCCACCAAGTGGAAAATCATAATGTGCCCAAACATTTTAGGTAGAAAGAACAACTGCTTCTGAGTAGATTTCTTGAGTTTCATGTTTTTGTGATGCTCACACAGCTCCCAACAATTTTTACAGTATATTTATCAGCTTTGGCCTGAACTGTCTCCACTCAGTCCTGCAGTAATAAAATATGTCCAGTAGATGGCAGTAATAGGCAGGTATTCTGCAGTCAGGTCTTTCCCCTTCTCCTTTACTATGACTTCATGTTTACAATTTAAACATATGCAGAAATGATCAAAAATATACAATAGAAACATTTAAATTGCCCACTGTACAACATACACACACACACACACACACACACACACACACACACACACACATTATATGTGACATCACATTCAGGAACATCCTTAACCTTACACCGATAATTTATTTATAACACACATCACCAATATTAACACACAGACTCACACACCATACACACACACACACACACACACACACACACACACACACACACACACACCATATACACAAACTCGCACAAACACAAGCACATTTACTCGTCACACACATACTGACACATCTACATGTCACACACCTCTCTCCCTCACTCTCTCTCACACACACACACACACACACACACACACACACACACACACACACACACACACACACACACACACACACACTCATTATATTCAGTGACACAGACAGTGACATCACATTCAGGAACATCCTTAAACTTACACCGATAAATTATTTATCACACACATCACTAATGTTCACACACAGACTCACACACCATACACACAAACACACACACACACACACCATATACACAAACTCACACAAGCACATTTACTCGTCACACACAGACTGACACATCTACATGTCACACACCTCTCTCCCTCACTCTCTCTCTCTCTCTCACACACACACACACACACACACACAGGACAAGCCAAAGACTGATCCAGCATCAGCATCAAATAAATCCCATTGCGTGTCATACTCAAACTTGACCTCACATCACATCACTGTCACACACCTCTCTCCCTCACTCTCACACACACATCACACATTTTGATATCTCAAACGTATCAGCCGTGATAATGTCTTAAACTTACACCCAACAATTATTAATAACACACACATCACTAATATTAACACACAGATGCAGACACCATACACACAAACATGCACAAACACAAGCACACATCTCTAATGTTAACACACTAAATAAACACACACACAAACACAAAGATATCTCACACACATGCATGCACACACACAAACAAGTACACTCGTACATCACACACATGCACACACATTATAACATCACAAATTGTAACACTCACACACTCACATCTCTGTCTCACACACCCTCACGCAGAAACACACACACCCATTAACAAGTCACATATCTTAAACATACTAACACACACTACTGTTAACACAGACTTACACACCACACACACACACACACTCATTATATTCAGTGACACAGACAGTGACATCACATTCAGGAACATCCTTAAACTTACACCGATAAATTATTCATAACACACATCACCAATATTAACACACAGACTCACACACCATACACACACACACACACACACACCATATAAACAAACTCACACAAGCACATTTACTCGTCACACACAGACTGACACATCTACATGTCACACACCTCTCTCCCTGACTCTCTCTCACACACACACACACACACACACACACATCACATCACATCACTGTCACACACCTCTCTCCCTCACTCTCACACACACATCACACATTTTGATATCTCAAACGGGTCAGCCGTGATAATGTCTTAAACTTACACCGAACAATTATTAATAACACACATCACTAATATTAACACACAGATGCAGACACCATACTCACAAACATGCACAAACACAAGCAAACATCACTAATGTTAACACACTAAATAAACACACACACAGAAACACACACACACACACACACACACAAAAAAACACCTCTCACACACACGCACACACATGCATGCACACACAAACAAATACACTCGTACAATACACAAATGAGCACCTACATAAACACACATTATAACATCACAAATTATAACACTCACACACTCACATCTCTGTCTCACACACCCTCACGCAGAAACACACACATCCACTAACAAGTCACATGTCTTAGACATACTAACACACACATCACTAATGTTAACACACAGACTCACACACCACACACACACAAACACGCAAAAACACATTTACTCATCAGAGACAGACTGACACATTAACTAGTCACACACACACACACACACACACACACACACACACACACACACATATTTAGGGCCCAAACTGATATTAGCCCAGTATGATGTGTGACGTTCGGTGTGCAAGTTCCGCGGTGCAACCGGGTGCCAATGACTTTTTCGAGGTTTTGACACACTCGAATAACACGCAGGTTGTGCGGTGCGCCCGGGGTGGGGACCGCGCCCGTTGCTTGGGCCCGTCATCGTTGCTTGCAACTTTAATTATTTTTTTTTTTTTTCTTTTTATTATTTTTCTTTCAATCATCCGGGCACTTTCGGCCCTCTTAACATACTCAAAAACTCACCAAAATTTGCACACAGATTGGAATCTGCGGCCAACAGGTCCTCAGTGGGGCTCGGCCCGGGGCGTCGCACACGCCCCGCACAGCGCCCCCTACAGAGTCTTGCCTTATAGCTCAGACACACTTGCACGTATACTTATAAAACTCGGTGAACATTTAGATCTCATCAAACTGAACAAGTTTCGCGCTGCATGTCATCAGGTCTAATCAACAGGAAGTGAGTTATTTTGAGTTGTTTGCAAAACGCACGCAATGGAATTTGAAATACTCCTCCTAGGAACTTTTTCCAATTCGCACCAAACCAGCTAAATATGATCTAAACAAGTTGCCGATGCAAAATTGCAGAGATCTTTTTGATACCTCGAACGGTTCGGCCGTGGCGACGCTTTAAAATTATGGCGAATAAAATGAAACAGGAAGTGGCTAATAACTTCTGTGTACATTAAGTTAGGCACATGAAACTTTACAGGTATGTTAAGAGCAGGAAGCTGATCACATCATATGACAACCATGAGTCTATGTCATAGCGCCACCAAGTGGCAGCAGGAAGTGTGTCACTTTTGGAAATCAGTAATATTTTGTCCTTTACTTTCACCTGATTTGGTTCAAAATCAGTCAGAATAATGAAAAGACATGGGTTATTTGAAATCATGGAGGATTTTTTTTCTAATTTGAATTGTGTTGCTATGGTGACGATTTAACTCAAGAAAAAATCGAAGACAACTATTCTTCTCATATCTTACGAGTGGAAAGACCTACGGGTCCCAAATTGTATGGGTGTAGACTCTCACTGATTGTGAGGAAGCCCTGAGAGCCTGGAGCCCGGGCGTGGCACAGGGCCTGTACAGCGCCCCCTGGAACTTTGTAAAGTTTCGGCTGCATAACTCATATCCACTTTCACATATATGAATGAGACCCAGTATAAATTTAGATCTCATTGAGATGAACAACTTGCATACCCCATGTCATGGAATCCGCTGAACAGGAAGTCAGTTATTTGGCGTTGTTTGAAAAACGCACCCATTGGAATGTGATCTACTACTCTTACAGGATTAATAGGTTTTTGACCAAACAGGGTCTAATATAATCTCAAGACATTGAGGATCTAATATTGTGAAGGGCTGGTTGATATCTTAAACGGGTCGGCCGGGGCGAGCCCTTAAACCTACGGCGAATAACAGGAAACAGGAAGTGGCTAATAACTTCTGTATAAATTGAGTGACGTTCATCAAACCTCAGCAGTAGGTTAAGAGAAGAAACCTGCTCACAGTGACATGGGTCCCGTGAGTCTCAGTCATAGCGCCACCAACTGGCAGCAGAAAGTGTCTACTTTTAGAAATTAAATTCTTTTGTGACTAATTTTCAGCAAATTGGCTTCAAAATCAGGCACAATAATTGGAAGACACGGCTGATGTCACACTGTAAAGGACTTTTTGATGCGTTGAATAGTGTTGCTATGGCAACATATAATTTTGAGCAAATATAAGATACTTATATCCACCAAGTGGAAAGTCCTAATGTGCCCAAACATTTTAGGTAGAAGGAACAACTGCTTCTGAGTAGATTTCTTGAGTTTCATGTTTTTGTGATGCTCATACAGCTCCCAACAATTTTTACAGTATATTTATCAGCCTTGGTCTGAACTGTGTCCACTGACTCCTGCAGTAATAAAATATGTCCAGTAGATGGCAGTAGTAGGCAGTTATTCTGCAGTCAGGTCTTTCCCCTTTTCCTTTACTATGCCTTCATGTTTACTATTTAAACATATGCAGAAATTATAAAAAATAAACAATACAAACATTTAAATTGCCCACTGTACAACATACACACACACATTATATGTGACATCACATTCAGGAACATCCTTAAACTTACACCGATAAATTATTTATCACACACATCACTAATGTTCACACACAGACTCACACACCATACACACAAACATCTACAAACAAACACACACACACACACCATATACACAAACTCACACAAGCACATTTACTCGTCACACACAGACTGACACATCTACATGTCACACACCTCTCTCCCTCACTCTCTCTCTCTCTCACACACACACACACACACACACACACACAGGACAAGCCAAAGACTGATCCAGCATCAGCATCAAATAAAACCCATTGCGTGTCATACTCAAACTTGACCTCACATCACATCACTGTCACACACCTCTCTCCCTCACTCTCACACACACATCACACATTTTGATATCTCAAACGGGTCAGCCGTGATAATGTCTTAAACTTACACCCAACAATTATTAATAACACACACATCACTAATATTAACACACAGATGCAGACACCATACACACAAACATGCACAAACACAAGCACACATCACTAATGTTAACACACTAAATAAACACACACACAAACACAAAGATATCTCACACACATGCATGCACACACACAAACAAGTACACTCGTACATCACACACATGCACACACATTATAACATCACAAATTGTAACACTCACACACTCACATCTCTGTCTCACACTCCCTCACGCAGAAACACACACACCCATTAACAAGTCACATATCTTAAACATACTAACACACACTACTGTTAACACAGACTTACACACCACACACACTCACTCATTATATTCAATGACACAGACAGTGACATCACATTCAGGAACATCCTTAAACTTACACCGATAAATTATTCATAACACACATCACCAATATTAACACACAGACTCACACACCATACACACACACACACACACACACACACACACCATATACACAAACTCACACAAGCACATTTACTCGTCACACACAGACTGACACATCTACATGTCACACACCTCTCTCCCTGACTCTCTCTCACACACACACACACACACACATCACATCACATCACTGTCACACACCTCTCTCCCTCACTCTCACACACACACACATCACACATTTTGATATCTCAAACGGGTCAGCCGTGATAATGTCTTAAACTTACACCCAACAATTATTAATCACACACAAATCACTAATATTTGAACACACCATACACACAAACATGCACAAACACAAGCACACATCACTAATGTTAACACACTAAATAAACACACACACAGAAACACACACACACACACACACACACAAAAAAACACCTCTCACACACACGCACACACATGCATGCACACACAAACAAATACACTCGTACAATACACAAATGAGCACCTACATAAACACACATTATAACATCACAAATTATAACACTCACACACTCACATCTCTGTCTCACACACCCTCACGCAGAAACACACACATCCACTAACAAGTCACATGTCTTAGACATACTAACACACACATCACTAATGTTAACACACAGACTCACACACCACACACACACAAACACGCAAAAACACATTTACTCATCAGAGACAGACTGACACATTAACTAGTCACACACACACACACACACACACACACACACACACACACACATATTTAGGGCCCAAACTGATATTAGCCCAGTATGATGTGTGACGTTCGGTGTGCAAGTTCCGCGGTGCAACCGGGTGCCAATGACTTTTTCGAGGTTTTGACACACTCGAATAACACGCAGGTTGTGCGGTGCGCCCGGGGTGGGGACCGCGCCCGTTGCTTGGGCCCGTCATCGTTGCTTGCAACTTTAATATGTAATTGTGTTTAAGGTGAAATGCTGACTAATCATGGACGCATAAGAAAAAACCAGCAGTATGCGTTTCTCCTACGCAGCACTGATCAAAATAAATACCTCGTTTTAAAATCGGGCGCGTCCAAAAGTTTTTCAATCCGTCAATCTACTTAAAAAAATATTATATATATATATATATATATATATAATTTAAAAAATATATTATGTATTAGTAATAATACATACTTGAGTAGAAATCTTGTAATACATGTCGAATATACAGCTCAGGCATCCGTCTTTACACTTCTCACTAACCCTGTTTAATAAAAAATGGTACATTCCGGAATACCGTTACACCGGTCGCGTTCCAAATCTCACATCGCTCAAATCGACACCTGTGTCACGTGACACGTGTGCGCCGCAAGGTTCTACGTCACTATTTAGTGCACTATAACGGCGCAAAACAGGTCTATTCGGACACAGAAAAATGGCAACGTAGCGGTGATTTCAGAAACACGGAGCGCGTTGCTAGGCAACCGATTTTAAAACCCGGAAGTGTGCGTGTTTTAGGTGTAAATCGGTGGTCGTGAAGGTTTTCAAGATAATCCAAGAACAAGATTAATTCTTCAATCTTGCGATTTCTTTTTTTTTTTTTCAGACTACGAGCTCAGGTTGACATGTCGGATTTCCCGGTTTGGAGTGTGTTGGTGTGCTCGTTGCTGGCTTTCCTGGTCCTGATCATCTCTGTGTATGCAGTGTATTCCGGGCTCCTGACTCAGATCCACATCAGCACCGGCTCCTCTCCAGTTAAAAGCATGACTGTAGCCTATAAATACAGAGAAGGGCCTTATAGGGAGTCTGGCCTGCTGTTCGAGGAGAGCTGCAGAATCGCCCCAGGGCTGCCCAGTGTGGGCATTTACTATGATGATCCAAAGAAGGTGAGAGGGGACATCAGGGTGTATCAGTGTGTCCTATAATCCTGTGTTTCCTGCTCTATCGCATAGAGGGAGGGGGGGGGGGGGGGGGCTTGTGGTCCACCTTAAAGCTCCAGGGTCCCCGGTTCCCCTCGGTTAGTGTCCCCCTAAACCCTAGGTTAGTGCCTGGGTAAAAATTTGTGTGGTCTGGTATCATCCAAGGTGTATGTCCATGAAAATAAATGTTCTTTAACGTATAGATGTGCTTGATGTGGTGTGTGTGTGTCCCTCACTCACTCATTGTCTATACCTGTTTATCCTGGATATTTAGGGCACGAGGCGGGGTTATCCATGTCAGTCCATCGCTGGGCGCGCGCACACACACACACACACACACACACATGCTCAATCATGCACTACGGGCAATTTGGGAACACCAGTTAGCTTATTCTGTACAGTATGTTCTTGGACCCGTGAGGCAGACCCACAGACCCCGAGGCAGGAATCGAACCCAGTCCCTGGAGGTGCGAGATGGTTACACAGTGCTAACCACTAAGCCAGGGGTGCGTGTTCTGATCTTAAGCGGACACTCATTTATATCAGCTTGTACAGAACTGTTGGTTAGTGTTATGCAGAAACAGATTAAACTCGTCTGGAAGCTGGGAAGAAAGCAGGACAGATTTATCATTTTAATAGCCATATAATCTATTCCACTGTTATCATCTCATCGTTATATTCAGCATTATACTGTATAATGAACGCACCATGATTCAGCAGTATGGGTGGAGGATGAGCATGTTCCTTCTGGCACAGAAGAAACTAGAGACATATTCGTTGTTTTGGGGCTGTTACTTAACCGATTGTCATTCAGCCACTACGGGAATCTGGGAGAACACTGACCGCAGGGAGAACATGCAAACTTCATGCACACAGACCCGAGGTGGGAATCGAACCCAGACCCTGGAGGTGGAAGGCGACCAAAAAAAGACCCAACATTTTTTTTTACATTTGTAAGTTCTCTTTGTAACTTTTATAAAGAACTAAGAAATAAATAAATGAGTTTGTTTAAGGTTAAGCTTAGATAGTAGGCATACTTTAAAAAAAAAAAAAAGTGTGTGTGTGAGACCACTATGTGGAGCTGTTGATATAGTAACAGCAGAGCAGCGCTCTCCTCGGCATCATGTACGTGGGAGGATTGTGGCCGTGTGTGATTATTCAGATATAGGGAGGAAATTAGTGTATCTCATGGAGTTTGGCTGCATTTACACATCATTTGCTCTTTCTAACCGGGATAAATGATGCGATATTTGCGCTTGTGCCTGAAAATGCTCATACACACACATATACATACACTCACACAGGCAGGACGCGCAATAACACACGGAGGTGAAATGAGATTTGCTCTACAGTAGCGTGGGACAGAGCTGCGATGAAAGGTTACATTAGGTTGTTTAGAATAATAGACGCGTCTGGTGTCTGTCCCAGAATTAAGGACGATGAATAAATGCATAAATGTCACCATACTGTAGACATGGAAATACGATGCTGAATGTGATGGTGAACATGGATTATGTCCATATCAGCAGCGTCTGGTTTCCGGTGAACCTTCGTACCAGCTCTGCGGTCGTACAGTAGGAACGTTGTGGACTGATGAGTTGATGAGCTGTGCCCGTGCACGGGGCGAGGCGGACTTTAAATCTATGACCATCATAAAGAAACTTACCATAATTGAAAGAAATACATCAATCAATCAATCAATCAATCAATCACAAATTCCATCTTTAAACATAATAAATCAGGTTAGATCATCGTTTTTTTTTTTTTTTTTTTTTTTTTCATTTTCCAAGATGCATCTACGAGCCACTATGGTCTCATAGTTTTTCTCATTTTTACCTTTCCACTTCCTGTCCTTCCCGTATCCGTGTCCACGTCCATTGGCCGGTGCTTGTTGCCATGGCACTGATGTGTCAGGGATCCCTGCTGGAATGTAGCACGAGTTGGACTGACAGCTCCTGTGCTCCTTTGCTGAAAGGCTTTTTGTCACTGGTGATCTCTCGAATCCTTTTTTTTTTTTTTTCCTTCCTTCCCCAGGCCTCCAATTAGTGAACGGCCCAAACTGATTCTGTGCACAGCTACAGCTAAGTGTTAATCCGGCTCAGCTAATTGGGCTAATGATCCCAGCTCGTTAGCAGAGGGGCCTGGAGCACCGGTGCCAATGTCAAGGTCAGAAGCCTCAATAGAGCTGCTTTTAAGGGCCTGAAGGAGACACACAGAGAGAGAGACACAGAGAGAGAGAGAGAGAGTAGGAAGGAAGGAAAAGCACAAGAAAACAATGGACTCTTCAGGGATGGGAGCTCCTGCCTGCCTGCCTTTAGGCACTTCTCGTCATTAAGCTAAATAATACAACGGAGCGAAGGATGAGAATCACAGACCTCGAGTTGGTTCTCATGGGTGGAAAAAAAAAAAGAAATCAGGGCAACTTTCTCATTTGGTGAGCGAGAGAGAAAGTGTGAGCCCGAACAGCATTCTCTCACCGTGTCTCGTCTGACACACAAAAGCCCGGATGCTTAACTCATGTGGGCTGAAAATGAAGGGTTTGTAGTGTATCATAAGGTTCACCGTAACTCTCCTCCTCCTCCTCCTCCACCGTGAGTGAGTGGCACGCTCGCTCCAGTACCGTGTCTGCTAATTGCTACACTCTGTCAATCAAAGCACGAGGAGGACAAGCGCCGCAGGAGGCTCCGTCAGCGTGGCCTGCTGTCTGACTCACTGCGGGTGTCTAGCGGAGGGAACGAACGGGAAAAAAAGGAAAGCGGTACGAGCGCAGTCTCGATCCTAGCCATCTGGAGCTGCTGCAGACGCTCCAGCTCCAGCGTGGAATTCCGCGAAGGTGGATTTAATTGATTCAATGCATTGGAAGATTTATATTACACACCGCGGCATAGATAGTGTGTCTCGATCCCTTCAGAGCTGCACTGCGCGGATGTACTCGGTCCTGACAGTCGCATGCTTTCCATGCTTTTCCACTGCCCAAGCAAGGGTGTAAATAATTAAGCAAACTATTGTATGTCTATACATAATGAGACGATCTGCGTAGATCTGGCAACCTACGTCCCACATACTCATGAATTCAACTATTTTAACACACTTAATGTCATCTTTGTGACTTTTTCTTTAAAGGAAGTGTAACGCACGCCCACCTTTACATGTGCTGACTTTGGAGAAAAAGTCACAAAGGTGATCTGTAGATTGAAAGTCTTTTCAACGGTGCCAAATCTAATAGGATGCACCCTGAGTTACTCGGGTACACTTGGTCATTTTTATGACATTTATACGATATACTCTGATTCTTTACAGACTATTGAGCATTCGGTGTTTTTTTTTTCTTGTTGTTGTTGTTTTTAACGGAGCACTTACCGTTTAATACACTCACTGGTTACAGTACATACTGTACCTCTATACGGCTCATCCTGTAGACCACCGATCCTGTACAGGGTCACGGGAGGCCTGGAGCCTGTCCGAGGGGACTACAGTACAGTCGGTTTGGAAACGGCAGTTAGCCTAACCTGCAAGAGTTTGGACTGTGGGAGGAAACCGGATCACTCCAGGCAACCCAGCGCGCACAGCGAGAACATGCAAAGTCCTGAGGCGAGAATCCAACCCTCGACCCTGGCGGTGCAAGGCCACAGCGCTAACCACTACGCCACTGTGCCGCCCACTGTTAAACTCTTTCACACAAAAACTCTTTCACACTTTCTCTGTAAAGTATTACACAGACCAAATATAAGTGTCAAACATGTTAAAGGAGGCAGTGAATGACTGATGATCCCAGCTGAAGTCGTTCCTGTGAATGTTTAATGAGTGGAACGCCTGATCCTGGAAAATTGACGTCGCTGACTTGTGGAAAAGACGCAGCTGCCTGTGTGAACCGTGCGCACAATCATTCACCAACACCACTTGCACATCACAGGAACCCGGCTGGGAGTTATCGCTGCATCCCCCGCACCGTCCAGACCTCACACCAAGCCATTTCCACACGCTAAGGAGCTCCAGGGAGGCCAGGGTCACGGCTCTGGTGTACTGAGAAACCTTTCTACTGTGATGGTGTCCAAGCACTAGTGAAACACTGGGATAAGTGCATTAGCGTAGCAGCGGATTATATATACTCTCTATATTACCCTATATTATATCATACTCTCATATAACTCTCAAAACTGTATTCTGTTATTGATGATGATGATGATGATGATGTGTGCTCACTTCTAATCCCAACAAAACGCTGGGTTAAATAAATAGCTGACGAGGTGGTAAGGTGAACTATAGAACTTTTAGGCCACACCCACTCTGGGCGTGTAAACAGTGGGACACTGTGTTGGACTCAGCATGGGGCGAAGTGAGACAAATGGCTGCGCGGTGACCGTGTGGGATCCGTTCGGTTTAAACCGTGACATCTTTACCTGATTTTATTCACCTCACATTTATCACTTGGAGTGGAATGAACAAAACTACTATTCTGCACCCCTCCTTTTTTTTTTTTTTCTCCTCCTACTTCCTACAAAAGTGGTTACACACTACATTCAATCCCCTGGGCATCCTTTACGTGTGTGTGTGTGTGTGTTGTCCTTCAGCACGTAGTCTCTCTCTCCCTCTCTGATGATAGCAGCTGGGCGTCTGTCCACAGCCAGCATACTCTCAGCAATTAGAGATGTGAAATATCATCAGTTTGTGTGCCCCCCCCCCCCCCCACACACACACACACAGTGCCACCTGTGCCTGCTACATTTCTTTATTAAATCCTGCTTGTGTTTTAATTTATTTCATTTCCCTCTCCATGCTGCTTTCCGATGGAGCGGCTGGTCCTCATTAGGATGCTTTTCTCTTGGTGACTCATCCCGTATGTGCGTGTGTGTGTGTGTGTGTGTGTGTGTGTGTGTGCATGGACATGAAGGCTGTTTGTTTTAGCCCCCAGCTGGGTGCTGAGAGGAGGTAGGTGAGGAGGAGAGTGTGTTTATACCTGACAAGGATTCAGTAAGGGTTTCTTCATGATTGTAGGAAAGAGCTTCTCTAATTGCTGCCTCGAGGTGGAGAGCTGTTTCTCCCGGCCTTCACTGAGACTTTTTTCCGAAAGTTCGGGTGAAGCGACAGCAACGATTCGGAAGTTACGTTGAAGCTTTGGATAAAAGGTCGTGGCCAGTCTGTTACTTTACAGCTAATAACAAATGGCAGGAAAATGGAGAGAAATAAAAGGGATGACTTCTTGCTGTCGTGGTGCAACTATTTTTTTTTTCTTTTTTTAATTTTTTTTTTTTTTACATGTATTCGGCAAGCAGAAAGGTATACTTTTATTAGAATATTTCTACTGCAAGCAGGTCTATAAAAAATAAATTTACTACACTTTTTTTTTATCACAATGACCCTGCTCTTGATGTGAGAAATGTGTAAATATTTATTATTTATATATATTTTTATTTATTTATTTTTTGTTTGTTTATGTACCAACCTGAGAATGTATTCAAAAGAAAAAAAACCCAGCATTTAACTTTTTTTCAAGTCAAGTGCAAATACATGTCAGTAGTTGACGGTTATTCTTCAGCCTTGGGCTAATCTTAAATCACGTTCTATTAAATGTAAAGCGCGTTACAGAAGGGCCATAATGTTGATCTCCACGCTATGTAGCACTACAAAGTACTGTAGAGACTCTGGAGGCATTTATGATTTGGCCTAATTGCATGTTGAAAACGTTGAATGAATGAAGGTTGTGTGAAGTCTAATGGTAGGAAGAGTGAAAACATCACATTGATTACAAACTCATTTAAGTAATTCAAAATAAATGCATTTTCCGTGTGTATTTATTAAGTATCTTGTCTTTCTTTGCAACATATTTATTTTTTCCTTGTTTATCTTATGTACAGAGCCCCACTAGTGACTCATTCCCATGCCTTAGTAAGTTGTGGGCACAACATAGTATCTCGTTCCCATGTCTCAGTAAGTGGTGGCCACAACGTAGTATCTCATTCCCACACCTTAGTAAGTCATGGCCAAAACATAGTATCTCGTTCCCATGCCTCAGTAAGTTATGGCCACACAGTAAAATAGTATCTCATTCTCATGCCTCAGTAAGTGGTGGCCACAACATAGAATCTTATTCCCACACCTTATTAAGTTGTGGCTACAACATAGTATCTCATTCTCACACCTCAGGAAAGCATTGCCACAACATAGTATCTCATTCCCACGCCTTAGTAAGTTATGGCCACAACATAGTATCTCATAATCATCCTTAGTAAGTCATGGCCACAACATAGTATCTCGTTCCCATGTCTCAGTAAGTTATGGCCACAGCATAGTATCTCATTCCCATGCCTTAGTAAGAGGTGGCCACAACATAGTATCTCATTCCCATGCCTCAGTAAGTGGTGGCCACAACATAGTATCTCGTTCCCATGTCTCAGTAAGTTATGGCCACAACATAGTATCTCATTCCCACGCCTTAGTAAGTCATGGCCACAACATAGTATCTCATTCCCATGCCTCAGTAAGTGGTGGCCACAACATAGTATCTCATTCCCACGCCTTAGTAAGAGGTGGCCACAACATAGTATCTCGTTCCCATGTCTCAGTAAGTTATGGCCACAACATAGTATCTCATTCCCACGCCTTAGTAAGAGGTGGCCACAACATAGTATCTCGTTCCCATGTCTCAGTAAGTTATGGCCACAACATAGTATCTCATTCCCACGCCTTAGTAAGTCATGGCCACAACATAGTATCTCATTCCCACACCTTAGTACGTCATGGCCACAACATAGTATCTCATAATCATGCCTTAGTATGTCATGGCCACAACATAGTATCTCATTCCCACGCCTTAGTAAGAGGTGGCCACAACATAGTATCTCGTTCCCATGTCTCAGTAAGTTATGGCCACAACATAGTATCTCATTCCCACGCCTTAGTAAGTCATGGCCACAACATAGTAATGAGATAGTATCTCATTACCACCCCTTAGTAAGTCATGGCCACAACATGCAATCTCGTTCCCACGCCTTAGTAAGTTGTCTCTCCCCCCCCCCCCCCCCCCCCCCCCCCCCCCCCCAGTGTTTCCTGAGGGTTTCCATACATTCATATTTATTTAATATTTCATTAAATTTGTATAGCATGTCTAACGATACATGTTGTCAGCATGGATGTATATTTAGCTCCCTAATGATCTTGCCAGAGGCGACAGTGTCCCCGGAAGAATCCTCAAAATGGAATCTGACGTATTCTGGGAATGATGATTTCAGGATTCAGTCATATACAGAAATGTAACAGTTAAACCTGTACTGTATTGCCTCAGCAGGAAATTGAGCCACAGGCATAAAGCAGCAGTTAGATAGTGCGAGTCTCTGCGGTTTCCAGGTGAGATTATCTGCAGCGGAAAGAAGGATAATCATTAGAGTAGATGGCACGGAGAGGAAAGTAGCAGGAACAGCAGGAAGTAGGAGTACAGCAATCAGGATCAATCAGTCCAGTCCTGAGAGAAGAAGGAGCCATATTAGAGAATCACAACAACCAGCATCTCCTCAAGCATTAGCAGAGAACAGGTGGTTAGGTACGATAGGAAACATGGTGCGGTGTGATTAGAGTGCAAGTGCCAGGTCTAGCTATGAAAGTAAGAGAGTCTGAATATAAAACAGGCATGAGTGCACGCTGGAACATCAGACTGAAACGTACATCTGTGTGTCATTAACATCACTGTGGAGGAGAATTCTGTGTTAAACCTGAAAGCAGCATATCTGTATAGATGGAAGAGCCTAGGACAGAGCCTTGTGGGTCACCAGACTTTACCTTCACCATTATTAACACTCTGCACATTTACATGAAAAGCTACACTTATAGCTTGACTAGGTCATTTAATTGGACTACTAGAGCTAATGAAGACATGGAGGACTTCACAGAGCTGTACATTTCATACATGCTGTATACTTTACTTTTTGTACAAATATGATGCATGAATTATTACGTGATTACGTAATTATTGTGTTAATTCTTGAATTACATTGTGTTAATTCTTGAATTAACACAATGTAATGTAATTGTTCTGACTTAAAAACTGTCAATCAGATAAGACCTAAGTGAGAAAAGAGTCGATCCTTTACAGTACATTACTCCAACAATACTTTCTAGTCCATACTATCAAAAGCTGCACTCAGATCAAGCAACAGAAGCAAGGGCACCGCGATGAGACACTAGCTGTTGGACATTTACCACTTTAACCAGTGCTTTTCTCAATATCTTCATATACGTATTTCCCAGGTGCCGGGTCCGAAGTGTCGCTCTGCCGTGGGCAGTATCCTGAGCGAGGGCGATCAGAGACCCAGTGCTGACCTCCAGGAGCGTTATGAGAAGTCTGGCTTCCGTATTTTCACTTTCCCCGAGGTCACCCACGTGGTCTCATCTCGCTTCCCCTTCAGAACTCGACTCTCCATCATCCTGGGAGTTCTCCGGGTTTACCCACGGCTCGGCTGCTATATCAAGGTAAGTGCAGCTATATTAAAAATGCTCACCCTGTCACCCACTTGAGATAGTAGTGTACAGATCCTACTGCAGCTGGATCACAGAGTAAAAGCGCTGAGGGGACACACAACCACTTCAGAGTCAGATATTTAATGAAGGGTAAGCCTCTGAAAATGTTCAAATGTCAAGTGACGGAGACACTTTCTCCAGTGTTCACCTTCCAGATAAGCTGTAATTTGTGAGTTTCAGCACCTACTGTGCCAGGGCACGGGTTCTCTGGACGTCGTTATCATTTTCATGATTACTTCGACGTTTGACGAGACGGCTGATGTAAACTCTAAATGCTCAAGCTTTGTACATTCCGATATCTGTGTTTTTCCTCTGAGAGGAGAATAGATGCAATGGAGAGGGTGGTGAGTAAACATATCAGCACTAGAAAGCAGGAGTTTCTTTACCCTCATGAGGGCACAGAGGGCTTCCATTATGTAAGAGAAGCACTGTGCGTTCAGTCAAAAGTATCAGTAAACGTTCGGTTTATTAGTCTGTTTCTGATGTCCAGCCATATTATTTACCAAAAAACGGTGAAGGGTATATTATCTATCTAAAAATGAATGCATAAGAATATCTGCTGTATATATTTTTTTTCAATATCTTCTATCTTTTTTCAAGGTTACATCCTAATTCTGATTCTATTATGCTGCCTTTTTTTTATTTATTTTTTGCTTTACTATGTAAATTCTGTTCATAATAGATAAATGGTGCTCGACCCAATCAATACAGACTCACGTCTTATACTCCTGTGGTTTATGGATGTATGCATATATATATGTTGCCCCTTTAGATTATCAGTAACGTTAACACACTTAATGCTGTCCACCAGGAATCCTTTTCGAAACACTTCCTTTAATTAAAACATTACAGCTGGAGATGGATATTGAATTTCAAACGGGATTAAACACTGATGGAAATGTTCTGCCGGAAGCATGGAGTTTGTGTGTGTGTGTGTGCAGAGAAGAGATATGATGCTTAGTCGTGGGCTGCTGTTACTCGCCGCTGCCCCGCCGTTTGGGTTGGACGGGTTCACATCAGATTCCACTCCATTTGAAAAACAGTATGAAATTGCTTCCTGCCCGGACGCCATGCTGAAATGGTTCAAATCTGTATTTAAATCTAAAAATCCATTTAGAACTTCCCACGCGTTGTAGGCATGAGATAGTTCCCGAAACTGGCCCAAAGTTTTTTTTTTTTTTTTTTTTTCCTCCCGCTGTATAGATCCACGTCAGCCAGCAACCGTGTTCTGATCGTCGCACTTGAAGTCGAACCAAACTCCGAGTCTGTCTAATTGGACGTGAAAGCAAGTAGCCCTTCAATTAGCCTGCAAATGTTAATTGAGTGCTATATTTTTGTGAAAGTCAACTCGTTAGTTCGAAGCCGAATTACTCCTTTAAAAAGGCCGACATCCTGACATGCAAAGGAATTATAACGGCGAATATGTTTTCCAATCTGGTGCTGCCTGAGCACAGCTGTCTCAGGAACGACCTTTTCACAGCCATCTTTGAGTGGCAGTTTACTTTAGAAGAACAGATTTCATTTTGCTCTCCCTTCAAACCTTTCACCCGTAAAAAAGCAAAAGGGTATGGCCGTGCATAGCCTCTAATTTCAGTCAACATAATATCACAGAACCAGACACTTGAACGCACCACTGGGGAATTCAAGCTACTTTCACAGGCAGCACTATATACAGTACAGTCATGTGTAAATGGTAGTGCCTGTGTGTGTTTTTTATTTATTTATTTTTTTTTTTTTTAGTAAAAACATAATAAAAATAATCTCATCACAGCGGGTCTCGGTATTAGGCCAATACAATCTCAGACCAACAACAACATACAATTTTTTTTATTACACTGTGCCATTATTTATTTAACAGCAATAAAGCCAAAAATAAGGAAATAACATGCAGGCAATACCAAGTACCCCTGCCACAGGATTGAAGAGGGTGCTGCTAATTATCAGCCCTTAATTATGTGATGATCAGCAGGTGTGCAGACCTCTATAAAAGCAGACGTTTTGGCAGTTTGCTGGTCTGGAGCATTCAGGTGTGTGTTAACGCAATGCCAAGAGGGAAAGACATAAAGAAGAGTCTTAGAGAAGCAATTTTTTCTACACATCAGTCTGGAAAATGGTTATAAAATCTTTATTCCAAACTATTTGTAGTTTAAAGTTCCACAGTGAGAAAGAATATTCACAAGTAAAAAGCATTCAAGACACTCGCTAATCTTCCCAGGAGTGGACGTCCCAGCACATTCACCCTGAGGTCAGACAATGCTAAGATTGGGGGACAAAAACTCATGTTACATCTCAGACCCTTCAGGCATCACTGAGACAGAGTCCATGACAGCACAATTAGAAGAAGACTGAACTAATACAGTTTGCTTTGAAGGGAACAGAACACTGTCCTGTGGATAGATGAGACCAAAGTGGAGATGTTTGGTCCTAATGCCCACCAGAGCCATGTTTGGTGATAACCAAACAGCATTTCAGCAGAAACGCCTCATACTCATGGTCGGCGGTGGCGGGGTGATGATTTGGGCTTGGTTTTGCAGCCACAGGACCTGGGTACATTAAAGTCATAATCAGGTTCGGGGGACGTTAGTTTTTACAGTAACTAACTACATTACAAAATTACTGTCATTAAAAAGTAATCCGTTACATTACAGCGTTACTTTCTGATAAAAGTAACTAGTTCGAGTACTTTTCCATTGCAGAAAATGGAAACTCTTTTGTGCTTCCTCATGCATGTTGTTTTAGTCAAAACCTTTATAATTATTCTACTGTACCATCATCACCATCATTCTACCACCATAATCTGTTAGCTACTAATACCCCTATCTCACCTCCGCGGTTTCGCGCGGTGGCCGTAAGTACGGTTCATCATGATTCACCGCGAGTTTTGGCGCTGTGATTGTTTCCATCTTTCCGCGCGTCGGTCCTCTCAAGACCTTGCAGAACTTTGAGGAACGTCGGGCGGTCACTCGCGGCGGCTAACACCGCGTCTCACCACGAGTCAAACTGCACAGGTGAGATAGGGGTATATCAGCAGGAATAACAGAGGTGGGACGGGTTATCAGGGGGCGGGGCTTGTAGGACGACTTTCACACACACACACACTAATGGAATCACTGCGGTCTGGCTCACGGATTACATAAATTGTCTGAATAACGGATTGCATTTTTGAAAATATAACTGAGTACTTAAATGGCGGACCTAGCGCGTTAGATTACTCGTTACATCAAAAAAGTAATTCAAAAAAGCAATTCGACTACTCATTGAGTCGACCATGAACTCCTTATAAGTTATACATTATAAGTTGCAGTACATGTATATAAGTATACCAGAGTATTCTAGAGGCAAATGTTTCAAATTCAAACTTTATACACAGTATGATACGAATCGAAATGCTAGTACGACTGCTGATGACCTAAAATTAAAAACATAGTTTTCAAATAATTTTTTTTTTTAAGTATGAAATAAGAGAAAAAATATATACAAATATAGAAACATAGTGTAATAGTGTATAGTTTAGTGTAATATAAGTACAACTTTCTCCGCGTTAAATAAAATAAATAATTTTCTCCCTACATGTGTGTGCGTGTGTGTGTGTGTGTGTGTGTGTGTGTGTGTGTGTGTGTGTGTGTGTGTGTGTGTGCGCGTGTGTGTGCGTATGAGTCTATAAGCGAGCTGAGAGAGCAGTGTGGTATGGATTTGTGGTATGAAGCGGACAATCCTTCCCCTCCTCCCCTGTTGCCATGGCTACAGATTACTGCCTTAGGATTCTAATTCCATACTAGAGATCCTGGACCAGAAAGATCATCTGTAACGTGTGTGACCACAGAAACGCTGTTATACGTGCGATAAAATGCTCAAGGTCTCCGGTGCTGGTGCACGCTCTTCTGTCACTGGTGTCCCATCCGTAACGTCTTTTCTCCATCCATAAACTTTGATTTTTAATCATTCTAACTCTACACACCCGTACACTGCATTTTTCCTGTATTTATTATTATTATTATTATTTATATTATGTTTGAAGTGCTGAAGACACCAAACCCAAACCATTGTCTGTTGAATTGATGTACTTGTGTTGTATTGTGTTGTGTCAATCTTGTGTCGAACCCCACGATTGTGTATAGTCTGTGTGTAGAATCATTTTCACGAAGTTATGTGTATAGGGGGTATATAGCATTACATAGCTGCTCAAAACATTCTTTCTAACAGTAACAGGATGCAGGTGATTATACAGTGGAACCTTGGATTACGAGCATAATTCGTTCCGGAAGTGGGCTCGTATTCCAAAACACTCTTAAATCAAATCATCAATTCCCATAAGAATTAATGAAAACTCAAATTATTCGTTCCACAGCCCCCAAAAATAAATACATAAAAAAAATTAATGCAATCTATAAAATGAAAATAAAACAAATTAATTTGCTCTTTACCTTTAAAAAAAAGTACAAATAAATCCTGACAGATAAGTGTTTCCGTTGGTGCGCGCAGGCGCCGTGTGTGTGTGTGTGGAATTAGCCCCTTCCCTCGCCTCGTTTTACACAGTAACACTCCTCCTCCCTCTCCCCACCTCGCTTTTTAAGATTCACAACAAACACACACACACACACAACGGAAACACCGTTTTAACAGGAAAAAAAAAATCTTTCTGAGACTGACATGAGCGTATATTAACAGACTCACTTTTTAAGTTTCACAACAAGCGCATAAACACAGCGGAAACACCGTTTTAATGGAAAAAAGCGAGACTGGCACGAGCGCATACTAAAGGAATCACTTAAGTTTCACAACAAACGAACACACATACAAACACGGAAACACCGTTTTAACAGGAAAAAAAAAAGAAATCTCTCTGACCAGGCGTGAGCGCATACTAAGGGAATCACTGCTGTAAAGTAAAAAAAAACTAATGAACCAGCACCTTACCTTTGAAAACAATCGCGACAGAGCAAAGTTTCTGTGTGTTTGTGAAGCCGGGAGGGGTGAAAAGGGGAGAGAGCGTCTGTGCGTGTGTGTTTCAGTGTCAAATTGCGCACGCACGAGCAGAGTTTCTGTGTGTTTGCGAAGCCGAGGGGGGAGAGGGGAGGGTGAGAGAGTGACGCTCGGTGTCAAAATAAGAGTCGCATGTGTGAAGCATGATACTCGGCGCTCGTAAACTAATACTTGCTCGGTTTCCGAATAAAAAATTATTAAAGATCTTTGCTCGGTTTGCGGAACACTCGTAAACCACGTTACTCGCAATCCGAGGTTCCACTGTATATGCAAAAAATTCTCAGACAAGGGTGGGTGCAAACTTTTGCACTTACATCATATTGTTTTTCCCCAATGCTTTAAATATCCTAGCATGCATTATTAGACTCTTGACCCTTGATAATAAATGAACACACTGTGTGCTTGTTGCTATAAACAACATGTAGGATTTTGTCCTCATAAGGGTGTTATGGGAGTTTTTTGCTGGATGGTAAAGCTGTCAGTACTGCAGGGCTCCTGTACTTGTCGGCATTTTGAGCAGATTCAGATGTTTGTTTTGTTTAGCAGTAATGTCGACCTGAACGCATCCTGAGTCTGAAAGAAATGACTTATCACTCGTGTCAGAGAGAAGAATAAAAACAGTGTTGTGCTTTTCTCGCTGTTCTTCTGCAGTCCAGATGCGTCCATCATCTCACACACTCCTTCTCGCTCTCTCTGCATCATGCCTCCGCGCTCTCTGCCTCACTTTCTTCCCGACACTTTCTACTCCCCTCTCTCTCTTTGTCTCAGCGAGTGCTGTGCATGATAGGCGTTGGTGGGCCTGGACTTTGTTTTGGACGAGGGAAGAATATCTTTTTCCCCAAATGCCACGGTGACATTTCGGCGCGATCGCTGGATCTCGGCTGTATATTATCGGCAAAAGATGACAACAACATGAAACTAACCTTCCTGCTGGCTGCCTATCAAAAGCCTCCTGATGCTAATAGACTGTTAATGCCACGCGGCGGGAGAGACGCGCGTGGGCCGTGGAGCGTCTGCTCTGGTTTTTTTTATCCCGAAATAAGCAAAATGCAATAGTTGCTCAGAATGTGGTGATGGAGTGTCTTTGCTGCCTAGGGACGTTACGCTGTAGTGTACGCCGTGACAGATCTGTTTGTTTTTTGGTTTCGTGGAAGGAATATAACTCTAGCGCTAAGAAGACATTTAAGCCGAGTGTGAAATCGTCGCCGTTTGTTCAGCACACGTCATTTCATTTTTGATGATTTAAAACTTTGTTTGTTTTCCAGGAAAAGCAATATAAACGTTTGAAATAAAATAAATGAAAGACTTCACTTCTAATTAATGTATTAAAGAGCAAGCAAAAAACCTGCTCTTTACTTCATACGCTGTGCTAATGTCACAGATACTGTATGGCTAGCATGAATTTATACAGCACTTCTTAACGTATTGTTAAAAAAAACACAGCGGCTCGTATATTTTCTTACAGATGGTCACAGCTTAAGCTAGCTAACATTAGCCATTTTCCCTGGATAGCAAAGATAACATGTCAACCATAGCTACGTTATCTATATGTATTTTCATCATACTGTAGGCCTAACCGATAAAGCTAAATGTGTTTTATATTAGCTTACCTAATTTATCCAGACTGATAGCATTAGAAAGTCACCCTACAACTTGTGTCTTAAATATTCTTGTAGGCAAATTTCCAGTTCCCTGAAGTTCACATTTCGAAGAGCCAAAAGCGGTGCTAATCCAAACTGGACATTCTACAATAACGCTAAACCAACGAACAGGTACCTAGCCAGAGAAATGATCGTGACTGTTGAAGATGACCAGGAGGTTAAGATGGTTCCACGCCCATTTTTCAGACCTAAACTTCATTTTATTCCATCGCAGCAGGAAATGTTGATTTTCAAAATGCTGTGGTGACGTTAATTTGGCTTTGAGTTACAGATGATGTGACGACGGTCAAGTGATATTAGAATAGCTGTTTTTGAAAGTTAGAATGTTGACTACATGATGAGAAGATAATGTTGAAGGAATTAACACGGTGTCGCAAAAACACCTCAAAAACAATACGAACACCAAACCGATGGCCGAGCGGGACTCAAACTCCGAGAGAGCTGCATGCTAACCACTAGGGGGCATGCTAGTGATGCTAGTAAGTGCACAGTGTAACAGCGGACACCACAAGAAATACCGGACAACAGAAAATTTCTATTTTCTGAAAGAATATGAAACAGAGACACTGTGCTGTATCCGTCCCAGTCTCCGATCAGAATTCTAAACCTTAAAAGACCATGGATGTGGCCGGATGTTGTGCGAATGAATGTATGTTAATCCATGTAAATGCCTCAAATAAAGGTTTTGTTGTTTTGAGGTTCTGCTTAAAATGTTGTGTTTGGGTCATCTATTTAACGTTATCTCAACATGTGACGGTCAATTTCATCACAGCGGTGTTGCGACTAGATTACAACGCTCGTCCAGCGTTCGGGTTCCTCTCGGGTCGTGACAGATTTACAGCCTGAATCGCGTGTGGAAGTTTAAATCCCAGGGTGTTCATGAGCTGAGCATGTACATACTCACCCGTACCTGTCGATCACTGAGACACCAGGCAATCTCCAGTGCCTTTGAGCTCGGGTATGCATAAGCAGGCGGATAGCGCGTTTCTCGGCGCGTGATAAGCGGCACTTGGAATAGTTACACTGCTGGGAAAGCGTTTGAAATATTTAACCGATAAAAGATCAAACGTGCCAATCAAATCTCAAATGCAGATCGATCACTTCGAACAAGTTGTTGGTTAAAATTAAAGCGCCAGAACATCTTTACTAATCGGCACTAATGTTAAGCCCAATAAACGATTGTCGACAAGACGCAGTGAACTTAAGCGCAGTTATTCACATCGCTGTGCACTTCGAATCGGTACGTGCATCTCTCTCTCTCTTTCTCTCTCTCTCTTCTGTAGCTGTCAGAATGTCAGGTAGTGAACCCCCTGCGGTGCCGTGTCTATTGACAGCCTGCTGTCAAGTTTTTTTTCTTTTTTTTCTTCTTCTTCTTCTTCTTCCCCGAAGCTTTCACTTGCTTTCTTGGATAATTTGTGGTTTGTCATTACGCTGGAATGAACAGGTGCCATCCGAGCACAGCGGAGCGCAGGCTGAATTTCTGAGCAGCTCGTACGCTCTCTCTCTCTCTCTCTCTCTCTCTCTCTCTCTATCACGCCTTTCTCTGCATCCAAAAAAAGGGACCTGATGCATTATTCACCTCAGCGGTGTCCAACATGGGGGTCATCAGACGTCTAGTAAACACTGTCTCAACTAATTAAATCAGAAAGCCTGGGCAAATTTCTCCGATTGAATACAGTTTCAGACATCAGGATCGTTAAGGAATCGTCGGAAAAGGCGAGACGAGTCGTGCACTTTGTGATGGTGGACTTAGCCATTGCACAAACATGGAGCTGTCAGACTTTGTGGGATATTGATGGATTCAGACAACAGCAGGTTTGAGAGGAAGTGAAACGATGACAGTGATGATTGATTCGTCCCCATCGCTCTCTCTCTCTCTCTCTCTCTCTCTCTCTCTCTCTCTCGCTGTCTTCCTCACCAGTCCTCGTCATCGGGAAGCGTAAACGATGGCATTCACGTGGAAGCTGGAGGCTCGGATCACTGTTTGGGTCAGACAGTCGTGTCCCTGAGCTGAGCACAAACAGGATCGAAATATTTTTGGTGTTCTGAAACTAACGTGTTTTTTTTTTTCCTTGAAACGTGGTCACCAAATGGTGGCCTGTGGTCCTCATACAGAGCCTGAGAAATATTTCACTGGGTCAAACCAAGCACTTAAAAACAGAGCAGAGCAACGTACGGAAATAACTAAAAGCAAATCGAGACAAAAATTAGCATCGCGTTGGTTCGCGCGCTAATCTGAACTGGATGGAGTGATAATTCTAAGATTAGAAATAGCACTTATTTAAAGTCTAACGCTTAATTGTATAAATGAATAAATTCAGCAAACCTGGTCCTCGTCACTTGGGGGGGGGGGACGGATTAGATTGTGTAGATGTAAACGTGAATGTAAAGAAACACTAAGTCATGGAATAACCTCTATGCTAGCAGTCATGTTTATATCTGAAAAGAAGAAACAAATTTCAGCGTCGTCAGGTGCGACGATGACGAAGATGATGACGAAGATGATGACGATTACTCTCGGGTCCAAACCAGTCGACTAAATGAGGGTTTATGGGCATGGATCACGCCTGAGACAATAAGGACAGCTGCAGAGCCTGAGGGCAGCTACGGGGTTCAGGGTGGCTGCGCCCAGGAGAATTCTTGGTAAAGGGCACAAAAGGTCACACGGGTAACTTGAAAGATTCCTGGCTAAGAGGTTTTAGCTTTACTGTGTCAGTGTGTGTCTGTGTGTGTGTGTGTGTGTGTGTGTGTGTGCATGCTTATATGCAGGCTTAAAAGTCATACGTATCCAAAAAGTATATATGTGTGTGTGTGTGTGTGTGTGTGTGTGTGCGTGTGTGTGTGTGTGTGGCCTTTGCTGTTGCCAAGCAGACCTCACGCTTCCTGCACTCGTCTCCCCAGACAGCATCTTGCCCACTCAACCATATGGCTTTCCTGACAAGCAGCCAGACCTGTGGCTTCACACACACACACACACACACACACACACACACACACACACACACACACACACACACACACACACACACACACACACACACGCACGCACAGCTGAAAATGAAAAAGGGATGGCAGGATTTTCTGGTATGTTATTACCCGATGCAGATGACAACGCGCTCGTCACCTGTGCTGTGAATCATAACTTTGTTTGCCGCCTGATCACATTCAGTCTCTCTGTCTCTCTCTCTCACGCACACTGTCTCTCTCTCTCTCTCTCTGCATGTCTCTCCGTGTCTCTCTCGCTCTCTGTTTCTCCTGAGGTTCCAGGTTTCAGTGGACATTTGGTTAGTCCTTAACTTTCTGTGTGTGTGTGTGTGTGTGTGTGTGTGTGTGTGTGTGCATGTCATGTGTATATCCGTGCATATATGACCAAATGTGTATCTGAATCCAGTGAGACTGTGGTTGGCTGTGCGCGTGTGTGTGTGTGTGTGTGTGTGTGTGTGTGTGTGTGTGTGTGTGTGTGTGTGGTCAGGCCGTGTGGGATCAGGCCCAGGCCCTGCGATCATCTCGCCCCTCTCCGCTCCTCAAACATGACTTTTATCCATCGGCCTGAGGGACTCGCGGAACATTTGCATGGGGTAAATGCCACATTACAATAGGATCGATCCGATCACGGCCAGAATAAAGAAGAACGGCAGGCGAGGACACGAGGAGCTTCTGTTCCTACACAGACAGACAGACAGACACACACACACACACACAGGTTTTTAATTTCAGCAGGTTTGTTATCGATTAGCTAGAGTGGAACATAACACGATGAGGAGGCGAGGATGAGAAAACTTTAGCTGGGAGAGTAACGTTCTCCACCTGCCCTGTGTGTGTGTGTGTGTGTGTGTGTGTGTGTGTGTGCGCGCGCTAAGAGTAGCTTGCTGGGTCAAGCTGTAACAAGATCAGCTACATAGGTCTTTGTGTGTGTGTGTGTGTATGTGTGTGCGTGTGTGTGTGTGAGGTGTAAATGAAACAGCACTCTGACCTCTTGAGGTGAAAATGAACTTGAAGTGAGTTCAGCTCATCAGCATTTCATTTCATCACCCCCCCCCCACCCCCGTGTGTGTGTGTGTGTGTGTGTGTGTGTGTGTGTGTGTGTGTGTGTGTGTGTGTGTGCGTGTGTGAGTGTGTCGCCATCCATCTGTCTGTATTGTATGCCCCTTGTTTTATAATAATAATAATAATGATAAATTAATATACAGTATGAATCTACTATGTATAAATGTATATTATTATTACTATGTACAATGTGAGTGTTATTTACAAATACTGTATCTTATTGTTCTGTTACATATTTACATTAACATCCATAAACATTCCTCTCTGGCAGATTGCAACAGATGATGTTAGTTTTTACATCATTTGCTGAAAGTTTGTTGAACTATTATATCACATTGTCTATAATTTAGCGTATGTTTGTGTGTGTTTGCGTAACATTGTGTGAATGTTGTGGAAATCCTGTAAGATAAAATAAAGTGTTTTTATGTTTTTATCAGCCTGGTGCTGCAGTGATTACAGAGTCTAAGGTTTCCACTGTGTCCGATATTATCTAATCTCTAAGCTGTGACAGTAGGGATGAGTGTGTACAATGGGGATGAGTCTGAGTCTCTAAAATGGGAATGCGTTTGAGTTTGTACACCATGGATGAGTCTCTACAGTGGGAGTGAGCCTGGTTCTGTACAGTGGGGATGAGTCTGAGTCTGTACAGTGGGGATGAGTCTGAGTCTGTACAGTGGGGATGAGTGTACAGTGGGGACAAGTCTGAGTCTGTACAGTGGGGATGAGTGTACAGTGGGGACAAGTCTGAGTATGTACAGTGGGGATGAGTGTACAGTGGGGACAAGTCTGAGTATGTACAGTGGGAATGAGTCTGAGTCTGTACAGTGGGGGTGAGTATGTGTTTTTACAGCATGAATGAGACTGTACAGTGGGAATGAGTGTACAGTGGGGATGAGTGTACAGTGGGGACAAGTCTGAGTATGCACAGTAGGGATGAGTCTGAGTCTGTACAGTGGGAATGAGTCCGAGTATGCACAGTAGGGATGAGTCTGAGTCTGTACAGTGGGGATGAGTGTACAGTGGGGACTAGTCTGAGTATGTACAGTGGGGACTAGTCTGAGTATGTACAGTGGGGGTGAGTTTGAGTCTATACAGTGGGGATGAGTCTCTACAGTGGGAGTGAGCCTGGTTCTGTACAATGGGGATGAGTCTGAGTCTGTACAGTGGGAGTGAGCCTGGTTCTGTACAATGGGGATGAGTCTGTACAGTGGGGATGAGTCTGAGTATGTACAGTGGGGATGAGTCTGAGTATGTACAGTGGGGATGAGTCTGAGTATGTACAGTGGGGATGAGTGTACAGTGGGGACAAGTCTGAGTATGTACAGTGGGAATGAGTCTGAGTCTGTACAGTAGGGATGAGTATGTGTTTTTACAGCATGGATGAGTCTGTATAGTGGGGGTGAGTCTGAGTCTATACAGTGGGAATGAGTCTGAGTTTGTACAGCGGGGATAAGTCTCGGTCTATACAGTGGGGTTGAGTTTAGGTCTGTACAGTGTGGATGAGTCTCTACAGTGGGGGTGAGTCTGAGTACAGTGGGGGGTGAGTCTGGGTATGTACAGTGGGAATTATTCTCTGAAGAGGGGATGAGTCTGTACAGCAGGGACGAGTCTGAGTCTGTGCAGTGGTGTTCAGTCTGAATCGGTGTAATGGTGATGAGTCTATTCTTTGTTAAGAGTACTTAGCGTTAGCTGGAGTTGTTCTCTCTACAAATTGTAAGGGAGTGTGTTTTGGAAATGATATGTTGATGATGTTCTGCTTGTGTGGCTGAGAGGGTCATGGGCCTGGGTGTGAGCAGCTGTTGATGAAAGCAGGTGGTGGTAATATTTGGGATGGGAGGGGGATCAGTGCGAGTGATATTTGCTAGCTGTTTTCAGCACTGGGAGAGACAGATGGAATTCACTGAGCTCTGCTAGGACCCCTGGCTTTACTGCACTGTGAGGGACACTTTACTGGAGAACTCGTGGTGGACGTTCACTGTGGGATTTGTGTCCCAGAGTGGATGTGTCCTGCTGTATAGACGGACTGGGCTTCCTCACACTATAGACGAGATTTGGAATCGGTGGGTTTAATAGTGTAATCAACTTCGCTAGTGATTTGTCGAGCCTTGAGGAAGTTTCCGGTTGTACTGACTAGCAGATCCACTTCCGCTCTATCCGTCTCTGTGTCTGTGAATTGTCCTATATCACTCTCTCTCTTCAGCTGTCTCTATCTGTAACTCTTTTTTTGTCTTTTCATGGTTCGACAGGTGTCTGGGAGACACAGATGTGCGTCACTGAGTGCATTCGTGTCCTGAAATGAGCGATCAGAAGGTCTTGACACGAGTATCGTTTTCACTCAAGATCACTTCACACCTAAAGCTTGTTTCTTTTCTGACACCGCCCATCTCGCTCTTATCTCACCGTCATTACACCCTCATCTCGTTGTCTTCTTACCCTCATCTCATCCTCATCTCAATGTAACCGTACTCTGATATTACACACATTTCACTGTCACTTTAGCCTCAACTCACCCTCATTTCAACAGCATCTCACCCTCATCTCACCTCAGTAAGTTTTCAGTTTTAAGTCCCAGCTTGACACGTGAGATGTGATAAACGCTTTTTTCTTAAAGCAAACTGTGATCAAAACAAAATGCACAGACAAGGTTTCGTTCTCTGTTTGAAACATATCTGTCTGCAAAACACGGACGGAAATGAAAAAAAAAAAGCTACATAAATTGCCTTTATTAAGTGAAAAATTACAATCCAAATGTAAAAATATCAGTAACAACAGGGCCACTTTCTCTGACAGAGTAGTTTTTCTCTCTGGCTGCAGAGAGGAGATATTTTTTACGCCACCACTGTGTTTTCGAAATGTGTATGTCTATATATAAAACATTGCTTCCACCGTTTAAATGTACCATGTGCACCATTACTTTAAAAGTTCCAGCTCGTTACTGGCACATGCACCTTGGGACGCACAAACCCGAGACTTCAGCACCACCGTGACGCATCCGACGGAAAAAGCAAAATGGTCACGGAGCTGCGCTGTCTAAACTCCCCGCCTGTGGACCACTTCTGCTGTTGTGCCCTCGAGCAGAGCCACTTAACTCCATCCAGCTCCTGTCATCTCATCCCTGCCTCTCAGGACACGCTTATAAATGAGAGGCTGGTCTCTGCGCACCTTGAGCGCCGAAATAACGGCTCCCTAATACAGCCTCTATCTCCATAACAACGGCGCTGCTCGTTAGGGCTGCATAATTAATCTATTATTAATCGTTACGGTGACTTTGGCCCATGCACGCCGCTAATCGGCTGTTCGTTAATTGCGAAAGCAATTAATGCGCTCCCATTAGATGCACTCATGCCTGCTGAATCAGAGCCGAAACTTTCTGTTTTAGTGAAAGTGAGGCGAACCTCGGAACGTCGCCCCGCAGTAAGCTGTTTACATAAATCTAAAGTGCAAAACGAATTCAGATTTTGTACGTGTATTTAGTTGTTATTAAATATAACTTAATTTGGCTGTGTAATGTCAAACTGACTCGCTTGCAGAAAACAAAAGTCAAAATGGGAAATCGATACCTAATTGTTTGAATTGGTGAATAAAGCCATAAATGCGTTTGACATTTACAGAAGACTTCAAGCACAGTACGGTGCTGAGACTCTTAGCCGCAGTAAAAAATGTTTTTTTTGGATTTTTCCCAGATTTTCTCCCTAATTTAGTCGTGTCCAATTCCTCCCCGTCACTAGGGGGCTCCACATTAGGGCATCTCCTACCACTCAGTCGGGAGGGCCGAAGACGATCACGTGTTTCCTCCGAACCATTTCCGAGCTGCTCGCTCACACAGAGAGCAGCGGAGTTGGTGGCGGAGGACAGCGCTATCCGCACCTTCCGCTCGCGTGAGCTCACAGACGCCCCTGATTGGCTGTAGAGCCGCGATTAATGTGGGAGCACTAAGTACCTCTCATCCCGCCCCTCTGAGAGAGCTCGGCCAATCAGCTGCGAGAGGTTACAGCATCACCCGGGAATCGAACTCGCGATCTCCAGATGATAGGGCGAGCATTTTACCACTGCGCCACTCAGAGTAAAACATTTAAATGATGCAAACGTTTTAAAGAAGGCCATCTGTGTGTCTGTGAATTACGATCCCGGCCGAGGTGGATCGGAGCCCACTGCATTCGTTCCTGCGAACATTCAGCGATCCCTAAGAAATCAACGATCAGCTCATCACCAACTTGAAGGGGAGACGCGTCTGTCTCTTGGAACTACACACACAATCATTAACCAACACCACTCGCATAGGAACTCAGCTGGGAGTTTGGGCTATTGATGGGCGTTCCTGGAAGGCCAGCGTTTCAGACGCACAGCAGACAGTCCGATGTGTGAGTGACACTGGGATAAGTAATAGTGTAGCAGGGGATTATATAGAGAAATAAAGGGAGTTTTTGCTTTCAGAGCTGTGTTCTGTTATTTTGCACAATTAAAAGTCCCAGTTTGACTTGAACACAGCTCATATATACAATTTCACTGATTAGAAAAATTATGTAAATTTGGCTAGCAACGATATTCTTTTTCTTCCTACTGTACATAAATCTGTGTGATGAACTTCATGCTCAAGGAACATCAGTGTCAGATCGCACCATCCGTCGTTGTTTGAGCCAAAGTGGACTACATGGGAGACGACCAAGGAGGACACCATTGTTGAAAACAAATCATAAAAAAGCCAGACTGGAATATGCCAAACTACATGTTGACAAGCCACAAAGCTTCTAGGAGAATGTCCTATGGACAGATGAGACAAAAATTGAACTTTTTGCCAAGGCACATCAGCTCTATGTTCACAGACGGAAAAATGAAGCATATTAAGAAAAGAACACTGTCCCTACTGTGAAACATGGAGGAGGCTCTGTTATGTTCTGGGGCTGCTTTGCTGCATCTGGCACAGGGTGTCTTGAATCTGTGCAGGGTACAATGAAATCTCAAGACTATCAAGGGATTCTAGAGAGAAATGTGCTGGCCAGTGTCAGAAAGCTGGGTCTCAGTCGCAGGTCATGCAACAGGACAATGACCCAAAACACACAGCTAAAAACACCCAAGAATGGCTAAGAGGAAAACATTGGACTATTCTAAAGTGGCCTTCTATGAGCCCTGACCTCAATCCTATTGAGCATCTTTGGAAGGAGCTGAAACATGCCGTCTGGAAAAGGCGCCCTTCAAACCGGAAACAACTGGAGCAGCTTGCTCATGAGGAGTGGGCCAACATACCTGCAGAGAGGTGCAGAAGTCTCATTGACAGTTACAGGAATCGTTTGATTGCAGTGATTGCCTCAAAAGGTTGTGCAACAAACTATTAAGTTAGGGGTACCATCATTTTTGTCCAGGCCTGTTCCATGAGTTCATTTTTTTTTTATAATTCTGTTGAAGCATGGTTGACAAGCAATATCTGACTTTCATTGGTTAACATTTATAGAATTCTTATTTATTATTACATTTGTCAGATTAAATTAATTTCTGTGACGCGATGAGTAGTGAGCACATGGTAGTGTTAAAACCTCTTGAGGCCGTAGGGGCATTACTGGGAAATGATCAGAAGCTTGGTTATAGTTCAAGAGTCTAAATCATAACATTACAATAGTGAGATTGTCATTCAGTAAAATACAGTTCCGTACATTCCTGCTACATATTTCCAGTATTTACGAGCGTCTGAATTGAGGATCTGATCTTTCCATTAGCCCCGAGTGTTTGCTCATTTACAGGAAACAGTTGGCGATGTCGTCCATGACGGCACAACATGACTAACCCCTTTGAAAAGCCCACGTGCGTCTCCGAGGATGGGCATTTTAGAAACGAACAAGATCAGACGATGATTAGGAGCTCAGTAGCGTACTCTCTCTCCATCTGTCGTTGCTCATGAGTCGGAGTCTGGTGTCTCTATAAGGTCGCGACCCCACACGCTGAACACTGCTGTTACGCACTTAATTACGCTGTTACACGCTCAATTTGCTCCACTTGTACTGCAACACGACTCCACTTGCCAAGGTTTAACTAGACCTTGTGTAAACTGCAGGATGTACAGCGACTGCTCTTAGAGAGAGGCGGCCTTCCTGTCAGTGCTTCTTCTAATTGTTTAAGGTAATAAAAAAATGCACCTTATTGATCATTTTCTACATTTGATTACTAGCTGCTGTGGGGACACTTTCTGCATTTCTACAAACATAGAAATACGGCTGTGCTCAAAAGTTTGCACAGCCTGAAAAAAATAGTTAAAAATTATCATTTATATGGAAAATATGACTGACTGATAGTGCACAATATCGTTTTCTTATTTAGGCATAGTGGTCTCCTGATAAAGTCAATAATTATAACGATTACAGTGGAACCTTGGATTACGAGCATAATTCGTTCAGGAAGCAGGCTTGTATTCCAAAACACTCGTAAACCAAATCAAATCTTCCCATAAGAAATAATGAAAACTCAAATAATTCGTTCCACAGCCCAAAAAATTAAATACAGAAAAATAATTAATACAATATATAAAGTAAAAATGAAACAAATTAACCTGCACTTTATCTTTAAAAAAAGTTTAAATAAATCCCAACAGATAAATGTTTACGTTTGTGCGCGCAGGCGCCGTGTATTTGTGTGTGTGTGTGTGTGTGTGTGTGTGTGTGTGTGTGTGTGTTTGTGTGTGTGTGGAATTAGCCCCTTCCCTCACCTCGTCTTACACAGTAAAACTCCTCCTGAGTGAGTGTGTGTGTGTGTGTCGGTGTCAAAAAACTCGGCACTCGCAAACCAAGACATGCTCGTTTTTCAAGTCAAAATTTATAAAAAAAATCTTTGCTCGTCTTGCGGAACACTCGTAATCCGAGGTTCCACTGTATTTGAAACCTAATGATAACTGAAAGTCACCCAAACAACCGTGTTCAAAAGTTTACGCACCCTTAAATGTTTGGCACACACATGTTTAAAGGGAACTTTCCACACCTGGGATTAATTGTAATTGTAATTAGTGCCTGTGCAGAAATAGTCAGTGAGTTTCTCAGCTCCTGAGGTGATGCACTGATGTGCCTGTATATAGCGCCATGGAGAAGACAAAAGAAATTCCAATGGACCTGCGTAATAAAGTAGTTGAACTTTATAAAGCAGGGAAAGGATATAAAAAGTGGTGGAGAATAAGAGGCTCTGTTGATAATAAGCCACGGTCAAGTAGACCAAGAAAGATTTAATGCCAAAAAAAACCCAACAAACAACTTAGAGAGAAGTAAAGGTTGATCTGGACAAAAAGTGGTGGCGTCGGTGTTTCAAGGAGCATAATAAAGCCGTTACTGCGCCCATGCCACAATAAGGCCCGCTTAGAGGACGCCAATCAGCATCTGATCAAGTCTCACAGCTTCTGGATTATGAGACCAAAATTTTAATTTATAGTCACAACCGTAAACACTGTGTTTACGCTAAAAAGTCCACCATCCACACTGTAGAGTACAGTATGGTGGTAGATCTCTTATGTGCACAGGGAGGGAAGTTAGTCAAAACTGATGGCAAGATGAATGCAGAATGTTTTTTTTTTTTTTTTGATTTTTTCCCCGATTTTTCTCCCTAATTTAGTCGTGTCCAATTCCTCCCCGTCACTAGGGGGCTCCCACATTAAGGCTACTACTACCACTCAGCCGGGAGGGCCGAAGACTATCATGTGTTTCCTCCGAACCACGTGATGCCAGCCAACCGCATCTTTTCGAACTGCTCGCTCGTGCACCGTTGGGGGCGGTGTAACACACTCGGAGCTCACAGACGCCCCTGACTGGCTGTAGAGCCGTGATTAATGTGGGAGCACTATGTACCTCTCATCCCTCCCCTCTGAGAGAGCTCGGCCAATCAGCTCTCTCTAGACCTCCGGCTGCGAGAGGTTACAGCACCACCCGGGATTCGAACTAGTGATCTCCGGATGATAGGGCGAGCACTTTAACCACTGCGCCACTCGGAGGCCCGAATGCAGAATGTTATCAGAAAATACTCGCAGACATTTTGCATTCTACAGCACAAAAGCTGCGTGTGGGACGCTCTTGGACATTCCAACATAAAAATGATCCAAAGCCAAGTTGACCCTCCAATGCCTATATCAGAAAAAGGGGACGATTCTGAAGACTATCATAGTCTCTTGACCTCAGTATCATTGAGCCACACTGTGAAGATCTCAAACCTGCAGTTCATGCAAGACAACCAAAACATTGCCAGGAACTGGAGACATTCTTCCAAGAAGAGTGGGCAGCTGAAAGAATTAAGGACCTCATGCATAATTATTACAGAAGACTGCCAGCCATCATTGATGCTAAAGGGGGCAATGCACGATATTAAGAACTGAAGGTATGCAAACGTTCGAACAGAGATCATTTCCTCATTTTCTTTATTCTTGTGTTTTGTTTGATGATTGTGCCATTCTGTTATTCCTTACATATGGACTCGAGTCCTCACTCATTCATCACATATACCGCTTTATCCTGTATACAGGGGCGTGGGGGGGCCTGGAGCCTATCCCAGGAGACTTAGGGCATGAGGCGGGGTACACCCTGTGGACAGGGTGCCAATCCATCACAGGCCACACACACACACACTACGGGCAATTTGGGGACACCAATCAGCCTAATTGGCATGGCTTTGGACTGTGGGAGGAAACCGGAGTACCCGGAGGAAACCCACCAAGCACGGGGAGAACAAAAACTCCATGTTCCTGGACAGGAACCGAAACCCGGACCCTGGAGGTGCAAGGCAACAGTGCTAACCACTACACCACCGTGCCTTCCAACTTGAGTCCTATAAGAAATATAATACATTTGTTTTGCCTTCTCACTTTAAAAAAATTGGTACACATCTTGCAAATCCTCCCAAGGTATGCAAACTTTTGAGCACAGCTGTATATCACTTATGGCATCTGTGATCCTAGTTATTACCCTCGAGGGTGGCAGTAAAATATAGCAGAGAAAACAGGAAACGTCTGCCACAGGTGTGAAAGTGTTGCGTGCGAGTGCGAGTTGTGGCACACCGAGTGTCATCATTTGTGCGGAATCCTTTTAAGCCCGGCACTCCCACACTTTAATAACGAAGGACTCTTGTTATCTATCTATCCTTCCCTCTCTTTCCTCTCCCTCTCTCCTCCACCGTCTCTGGAATATCAGAGGATCTAATCTCCATTGAAATCCATCCTTCCTGTTACCTTGGCAACAGGCCTTGCTTCAAGTGTCTCTGATTTTCTCTATTCAAAATTTCATTGTGTGTGTGACTGTGTGTGTGTGTGTGTGTGTGTGTGTGTGTGTCAAGGTTTTGGAAACTGATATCACTAAAGCCCTGGTAGCCGGAGAGACGGAGAAGGACACGGAGCCGGTGAGAATCTGTCCGAGAGCTCGTCCTCGTCTGAAGTGGAAGCTCTCGGAGAAAGACGGTCTAACGGTCGACCTTCATAAACGTCCCCTCAACGACTCTTCCTCCTGTTAGATCAGTTTAATCCTGATTTGACATCTGACCCAACACATTTCCCGATGAATTAAATTATTTCTTGCAGATGTGGCCTAAAAAAGATCTAAAATGTCTCAGCATCGCGGAGAACCTCGTCTCCGAGATATACATGCAAATGAACAGGATTTCCGCTGCCCCCTTTCCCGCCGTCCCCTCCGTCCTGATGAGGGATTTTCACACCGAAGCGATTCAGAATGCAATTTGTGGGCAGCGGAGTATGAGAGCCGGATGGGGGCCGGAGTGCAGCAGGGGCTTGGAGAAGCACCAGGGCTATTTAACTTAAGAAGAAAAAAAAGAGCTCAGAGATAAAAGAAGCCCAGAGACTGGCGCTGTGGTGTGTTTTTTTAAAAAAGAGAACCATTCTTGAGCAGTTAGCGAGGGGGGCAAAACGGGGCGGAGGAAATCTTTGACAAACTTTATGAGAAGTAAACAAGAGCGAGACTGAGACGCCCGGTGGTGGATTTTGACGCGAGATGTGTCAGAGTGAGTCTTTTGTGCGGCTTCTGTACTCAAAGTCAAGAATAAATCCAGGCTAAGGAAAGGAAATCAAATAAAATGATTCAGCAGGAAAGAATCCCGCGACTATTTGAGTCAGCCACTCTCATATCTAGTTGGAGCACTTTTTGATTGATCTGATTTGCATTGTTTCAATAAGCTTATGCAATGCCACAACATTTATTTCCATCCAGAGTCGCACTCATTTCTCTCCACCATCTTGTATTGATGATGTGAGAGTCGGACCGCAGCACGTCCCAAAGATAACTAATGGGGTCTGGACTCTGTGGTGGCCATGCATGTGTGAAAATGACATCTCATGCGCCCTGAACCACTCTTTATTAATTTGAGCCTGATGAATCCTGGCATCGTCTTCTTGGAATTATATGTCCGTGCCATCAGAGAAAAGAAATCCATTCAGTACATTCAGATGGTCGGCTGACTTCATTTTGTTGCCGCATAACGTTGCTGAGTCTCGACCTGAGCGACTGAAGCGCCCCCAGATCATAACCCCGCCTCCAGAGGCTTGTACAGTGGACACTATGCATGATGGGAGCATCGCTTCATGCGCTTCCCTTCTCACCCTGACACGCCCATCACTCTGGGATAGGCTCAGTCTGGACTCATCGGGTCACATGACCTTTTTCCATCACTAAACAGTCCATTCAACTCCTCAGTTGTTTTCTTTGCTTGATGCAGAACAACAATTTGACCCATCTGAAACAGAGGAACAACTTTGCCCCGACCACAGGATACATCTTCTGAACTGATTTAATAACTTGAACCGTATTAATCACTGCAGTAATTATCCACTGGAAGCCTTTTAACTATTCGCTTAGTTAAATCCCACTGGTGACGTTTGTGGGCTAACCCTTGGCAGTGCAATATATACTGTTTGATCCCAAATATTTAATCTGTTCTCTTCCACACACCAGTCACTGTTGGTGTCTACAAAGTACTGTAGAAGGACACTATAAAATAGTCTTCTACGTGCGACTACAGGCTTCACGCTGATGAATCCTACAGGAGCGGAGAGAGAGACATGAGATAAACTCCGGCTCACTCGAGCCCTGTGTATTTTTGGAGTTTTAGTGGCCCTTAATGGAGAGGACTGTCAGACGCAGCTGAGAACACACTCGTCCCCTGTGTTTTTCGCGGACGTTTGACAGTCATCAACCCCGCAGTCCTGTGGATTACAGTCTTTTAACGAGAGAGGAAGTGAGAAAGGCTTCGGCAAGTGGGAATTAGAGAGCAGGCAATCAGGATGGCGAGGCTAATGTGGGCTTTCAGGACTGATTGGTCCTCTTGTTTCATTGTTAGGAAAGATGTAGTGTGATTCACCGGTGTGTGTGTGTGTGTGTGTGTGCTTTTATAGGTCCTGCTGCACAATTGTACATGAAATTTATGAGCATATACTCTGCTTTTGTTAAAATGACTACAACTGTAATCCCCAGAAGCGCACACCCTCACGCATCAGAGCTCACATTTACCGCTCACTCGTCGTAATCATCTTCATAAATACACTGTTCTTCATCTACCGGCTGGATAATAAACATTTCACACATCATTTACACACACAGACACACACACACACATATATACATAATGTAATTACATTATTATCATGCATGTTTCCCCCGAGCCTGGGAGCCTGAAAACTGTAGTATTAAAGAGACTCGTGGTTTTATATTAAATCTACAAGGAAAAAGGGGAAAAATAAAATAAAAGGAAGATGAAGAGGAGACGGGTGAGAGAGGGGTGAGTGACAGGATAGTGGGTGAGTAGAGGGTGCGTGTGAGGAGGGTAGATGAAGGGGCTTGACAAGGATGATGAGGGTGTGAATAGAGTGGGTGAGTGGGTCAAGGGGTGAGGAAGAAGGGTGGGTGGAGTGAGAGAAGGGTGGAGTGAGAGGAGTGTGGGTGAGAGGAGTGTGGGTGAGAGGAGTGTGGGTGAGTGGGTGCGGAGGTTGGTTGAGTGGAGTGTGGGTCAGAGCAGGGTGGGTAAAAGGAGGGTGGGTAAGAGGGGGGTGGGTTGGTGGAGGGTGGGTGAGGAGGATGTATATGAGGAGTGTGGGTGAGGAGGGTGGGTGAGAGGAGTGTGAGTGACTGGGTGAGGAGGGTGGGTGAGTGGGTGAGGTGGGTGGGTGTTAGAGGAGGGTGGGTGACTGGGTGAGGAGGGTGGGTGAGTGGGTGACTGGGTGAGGAGTGTGGGTGAGGAGGGTGGGTGAGTGGGTGAGGAGTGTGGGTGACTGGGTGAGGAGGGTGGGTGAGTGGGTGACTGGGTGAGGAGGGTGGGTGAGTGGAGTGTGGGTGAGGAGGGTGTATAAGAGGAGGGTGGGTGCGTGGAGTGTGGGTGCGTGGAGTGTGGGTGAGGAGGATGTATATGAGGAGTGTGGGTGAGGAGGGTGGGTGAGAGGAGTGTGAGTGACTGGGTGAGGAGGGTGGGTGAGTGGGTGAGGTGGGTGGGTGTTAGAGGAGGGTGGGTGACTGGGTGAGGAGGGTGGGTGAGTGGGTGACTGGGTGAGGAGTGTGGGTGAGGAGGGTGGGTGAGTGGGTGAGGAGTGTGGGTGACTGGGTGAGGAGGGTGGGTGAGTGGGTGACTGGGTGAGGAGGGTGGGTGAGTGGAGTGTGGGTGAGGAGGGTGTATAAGAGGAGGGTGGGTGCGTGGAGTGTGGGTGCGTGGATTGTGGGTGCGTGGAGTGTGGGTGAGGAGGATGTATATGAGGAGTGTGGGTGAGGAGGGTGGGTGAGAGGAGTGTGAGTGACTGGGTGAGGAGGGTGGGTGAGTGGGTGAGGTGGGTGGGTGTTAGAGGAGGGTGGGTGACTGGGTGAGGAGGGTGGGTGAGTGGGTGACTGGGTGAGGAGTGTGGGTGAGGAGGGTGGGTGAGTGGGTGAGGAGTGTGGGTGACTGGGTGATGAGGGTGGGTGAGTGGGTGACTGGGTGAGGAGGGTGGGTGAGTGGAGTGTGGGTGAGGAGGGTGTATAAGAGGAGTGTGGGTGCGTGGAGTGTGGGTGCGTGGAGTGTGGGTGCGTGGAGTGTGGGTGAGTGGAGTGTAGGAGGGAGGGTGAGTGGAGGGTGGGTGAGTGGAGTGTGGGTGAGTGGAGTGTAGGAGGGAGGGAGGGTGAGTGTAGTGTGGTTGAGTGGAGGGTGGGTGAGTGGAGTGTGGGTGACTGGGTGAGTGGAGGATGTGGTTTGAACAGAAACTTTCCGCCGAGCTCTTTGCTCTCGATTCATTCAGAGACAGAAGTATTTGAAGATGAATGATGGCGTGTAACAGGAGCTCGTCTCACAGCACAATAACAGAACGACTCTGGTGTGATAACAACGAAAACAAAATATGATGGAGCGTAAATGTTACAGTCGCAGACCGACACCGTCTGAAACCTTCATCTTATAATCCAGCGTTGTAAAAGAGACCATCAGGAAGGGAAGCAGGATATTTATTTATTTAGGAGACATATTATTTCTACTCACAGCTAAAGCATGTGATTGATTTACCAAGAGAGATTTCCTTTTCTCATTCATGGGAATTACGGGCGTGGGAAGTGTGTGTGTGTGTGTGTGTGTGTGTGTGTGTGTGTGTGTGTGTGTGTGTGTGTGTGTGTGTGTGCGCGCGTTTGTGTGCGTTTGTGTGCGTGTGTGTGTGTGTGTGTGTGTGTGTGTGTTCAATGAGGTGTAAATGAAACCGCACCAGTGACCAGTTGAAGCAAAAGTGATGTGTAAAAACCCATCAGCAGATATTTGCCAGTAATTTCCATTTGTTTTATTGCGGTTTCATTTAGACCTCATTGAACACACGCACGCATTTAAACACACACAGACACACACACACACACACACACACACACACACACACACACACTAATGTGTTTGATAACAGAATAAAGATGATGTCTTCATTCCTCGGCAGAAAGTCTCTCTGTAATTGCATTAACAGACCTCTCAGCTGTAGTCTGCGTTATTCTCCGTAACCTTTTTGAGGACACGGCCCTCCTGCTGAGTGCGAGCGATGACATTTCCTCGTTAATTCCACTTCTTCGGCGCCTCCACATGGCACAACTTGCCCGTTTGCTTTACTCCATGCCAGCGTGTTTGTTAGATTTCCCATGACCCCCGTCTCTGGGAAGACGACGCGAGTGTGACCCGGGTGTGACGGGACGCTTTCTGAGCAGCCGCGACATGTTAGTGGACGCTGTGCTCTGTTATTATACGACTGATCTGTGGTATTTATCCTTTATTCTTCTGTTCTTTTATTGTATGATTTAGGGAATTTGCCCAAATGTAGGCCAATAATTAGTCTCAAAATGCTTTCTGTCTCTGTCTCTCTCTCTCTCTGTCTCTGTCTGCTTCTCAGCCCTTTTCTCCCAGAGTGCCACGAGCAGGAGCTGTATTTTTTTCAGCAGGTAGTAATTAAAGGGATGTGCAGCACAGAACAGCTACGATGTCTTTCCTTTAAGCTTTGGATACAAATCTGCAACTGTTTATTTTTTTCTGTCTCTGTTTCCGTCCTCATTATGGATGGAATGATTAGGAAAGTGGTCCTATTGTCATACTTTATATACGTCATATTTATTTTTGAAAACTAGCCGGTTTCTCAGCTCTGGCCATTTTCAGGCAAAAGAATTCCACTGTAGTCCTGCATGGAGATAATGATGGTGCTGAGGAGGAGTGGGAAGATGTAGAGGAGGAAGAACAGCTCTGAGAGCCAGAGGGCAATTCTGGAGGTTGAGAAAATGTAACAGTCCAAATGTAATTATTATTATTATTATTATTATTATTATTATTATTATACTCTATACATTTGCTAATTTGTAGGGTGAAAGAGTAATCATGTTCACATTCGCACCGTGCGGTTCAGGAGGTTTGGTTTGCCGTGCGTTGTGATCCCAGTGAACACAAGCTACTGCAGCTTTATCTAGTGCTGATGGATTTATTGCTATAAGTTGTACTTCTTTTGTCATCAGCAAAATACGCTCCCTGTTCAGAGAGTGAATCACAGATGAGAAATCGAAAACGTAGATCAGATAAAGAAGCTCCATCGTGTTAAAATTCACTTATACCACTTCAGCGCTGTGATTTCAGCCAAAGTGAAAATTTACTACTAATAACATTGAAAAAATATTCAGTTTATCTTTTCTAATTAATATCTATTGGTGCAGGTGTTTGTTCACATTGAGACAGTAGCGCATTAGTAGCTTATTTCAAATCCCACACCTAACTGTTCATAACATCACTTTTACTCAACATTTAGATTTTAGTGCATAACACTGAGCTCGCAGTTCAGGTATTTTACACGCCCTCACTTCAGACCGCTGTGGATATGTTTGCTGTAACAACCCGTGTTCTATCTCACAGTGCTGCTCCACATTACTGATGTGATTTTTTTTAATTATGGTTTTAAACACATTGATCTGTCCATGCATCTCTGAAGGGTCATCTTTCATAATCTATTTTCCTTTTTGTTGGAGTAAGTCATGCTTTGCTGGACTTTCATTTGTGTTTCATGAGGTTTATGGCGGCTTGTAGGTGCATTATGGTCGTTTCTGTGTGTTCCCCATACTGCGTGTATATATATATATATATATACGGTAAATTATCGAGTTGATTGGCTCTGTTGAGTGCCACGCCCACCCCGAGGGAAAAAGCGCCAGATGAGGCACATAACTCGTCAGAGTGTCACTTCTACTCAACATTTTGATTTCATTTATGGTGCAGGTTTAACATCAGGCAAATACCTAAGGACTGGCAAAGTTTCATTAAATTCTGTCCAGACAGTTTTGTGTGATGCTGTGACTAAATCTGGCTGGACAGACATACAGACATACAGACAGAATTGTTTTGAAAACTGGTTTCAGGTCCTCCAATGAATAAAACAAAGAAAGAGCGAGTTGTGACAAATGTATAGACAAAACCTTTCTTTTATTTACTGTATATAGTGCATATAATGCTGAAAAAAATCCTTAAATATCCATTATTTCAAAGAACCACAGTTTGCATTTTTTGCTATAAATGTGATATTTGTTATATATTTCCTGCGGCGCTGTTATAATTCTTGCATAACTTGGTGCATGTAGACACCTAGATGTAAGTATGTTTTTTTTTTAATCATTTCTAAACATCACTGTACCGTACACGTGATTTCACATACATGAGTGCAGAACGCAGGTTAGGAAACGTGCGTCCTGAGAAGAACATAACCTCTGACCCAATTAAATATCTGACAAAGTGACTGTGTATCAAAACTACACACATAGAGCACAAACCCTTGGATATAAAAAGCCTGATTAAAGCAGCTGGAAAGTTTGTACCTTGTAGTGCTTTTTGTTCAGTAAATCCACAGCTCCCTTGTTAGTGTTTGTTTACCGGACAGTCTTGCCTGCACCAGTATAGCGAATCTACTTTCAGACCCGACAAATTTACAGCATCTCATCATTAACATGAATTCAAAAAAACGTCTGGATGCAAAGGCGACGACATTCTGACGACAGCCTGTTTGAACAGCCACAAAGTATCAGGATGCAGCTGAACAATTTTCTACTGTATTATAAGATACTCTGGTGTACTGTACTTCAGAGTATGGACGTACTTGATGCATACTGTGCTGTCATACTCTGAACATGTCACAGTTGTTCCTCGGCGAATGACTTCAGCTCCATCATTAGGGCCCAAGCACTATAAGGTGCGCAGGACCCTCATTTCGGGGGTCTTAACATGCTCAAAAACTCATGAAACTTGGCAGACCGGTTGGAACCTGCTGCCATCAGGATGCCTGAGAGTCTCGTGGCCCAGGGCCCCCAGAGGCCCTCACACGAGATTTTGCCGCCTAGCTCATACACACTTTCACGTAGGCACACGAAACTCGGTACACATTTAGAGCTCATCGAGCCAAACAATTTTCGCGCTGCATGTCCTGGCCTCAACTCAACAGGAGGGCGGTTATTTTGGGTCATTTGCAAAAACGCACCCGATGGATTTTGATATACTCCTCCTAGGGAATTTATACAATCGCTGCCAAACTGGGCCAAAGAGATCTAAAGACATTGAGGATGCAAAATTGCAGAGGGATTTTTAATATCTCAAACGGGCCAGCGGTGATAATGTCTTAAACCTACACCAAAAAATGATTAATAACTTTCTGTGGCATTATATGTTCTTGGCACGTCCAGCTGGGAGGAGACCACGGGGCAGACCAAGGACTAGATGGAGAGGTTATATCTCCACACTGGCCTGGGAACGCCTCGGGATTCCCAAGTCAGAGTTAGCAGATGTGGCTGGGGAAAGGGAAGTTTGGGGGTCCCTGCTGGAACTACTACCCCCGCGACCCGATTTTGGATAAGCGGTTGAAGATGGATGGATGGCATTATATTGAGTGACATTATATTCAGTGACACCTTCTGTGACATCACATTCAGTGACATCACATTCAGGAACATCATAGTGTGAGGCTTATTTTCCAGCATCTGTGGCCTATTATATACACATACACATTATAAATGTTAACACACACACATCACTAATGTTAATACACACCATACACACAAACAAGCACAAACACAAGCACATTTACTCGTCACACACAGACTTACATCCACACGTCACACACCTCCCTCTCTCACTCACTCTCACACACACACTAACCCTCACACACTAACGCGCACACACATGCACGCATGCATGCACACACACACTCATACATCACACACATGCACACATACATACACCCATATTACAAATTTTTACAGTAACACATGCACACACACACTAACGCACTCAACAAATATTTAGGGCCAAACTGACATTAGCCCTGCATAGTGTGTGATGTGTGCAGGTTGTGCGGTGCAACTGGGTGGCGATGGCTTTTTCGAGGTCTTAACAAACTCAAATAACACACAGTTTGTGCGGTTCCACATGGCACAACTTGGGGTGGCGATGGCACAGGGTGCTTGGGCCCGTCATCGTTGCTTGCAACTATATTTCTACTTATTTTAGCTTCACACCATTTGGAGGACGAGTTCAGCGCTCTTCATCTCTTGGCAGTGAAATCAGCAGCTGTATTTCTGCGCTGATTACGGCACACCACACAGCTGTAATGCCACGCCTGCAGGCTACAGAGTCTAAATCTCGCGGGGACGGCACATAATTTGACCGAGGCAGCTGCCTTGTAATTCTCTATACACCCTGGACAGCTGTACATTAGTCCAAGTTATTGGGAGGTGGAGCCACTTTGCCAAGGTCCTGAGGAAGACCCAAACGGTCCACATCAGCTGGGAGGAAATCAGTTCTGATGGTCAGAAACAACCCAGGAACCCCCAAGGCCTACAGGTCTGATATTAACTGGAAACAGCTGGAACACCAGTGAGCCTACAGTCGAGCCATTTTTATATCACCACGGATTGAAAGGTTGCCGTCCAAGGAAGAAGCTCCTGATCCAAAATCCTCCAAACAAATTCAAGCTTGATTAAAGTTTGCAGATGAGTATGTGGACAAAGAAAAAGCCTTCCAGAGGACAGTTTTGACCAGCGGTACGTTTGGAGGAGGTAGGCGAGGTGTTCAATGGTGGTGGGAGTGACATGCTCTGGATAGGCTTTTCTTCCAGTGGAACTGGTGCACTGGTGCAAAGTAGATGGAATCGCGAAAACGATGGCGGAAACTGCCAGCAGAACCTTCCACTCATCAGCTAGACAGTTAAAATGTGGACAAAACTGAGTGTTCCAACAGGACATCAAAGCTGCATGTGGAATGGATGAAGCAGGTTTAACTTTACGCTTTTGGAGCCTCAGTGCTAATGCCAATGTATGTATAATGCACAGGACTCACAGGACAGGTCTGTCCCAGGAAACCAAGGAACTTAACTGGACACTACTGATGCTGCCAAGAAGAGTGATCAAATATCAACCCAGAATTCTGGGCGACCAAAAGCTTCTGCCAAAGGGACATTCAACTACAGTATATATTATGCTGCACAGTATGCATACTTTTCTTCCTGTTTAGATTTCAGAAAAATCTTAAATAAATTCAAAATTGTGCTCCAAATTCTTTTTTTTTTTTTCTTCTATTTAGGATTAAACATCTCTTTTTACTGATAATGACAAATGGTTTCAGGGTAACACGATGCAGGACTCAGTAAATCAATCGGCGGTGCTCTTTCACTCCTCGTCCCCTGATCATAAGTCTTACAGGATGTCCTTTGGGAACAGGGAGACGAAGCATAAAAAAGGATGTACCAGCAGATCCTCCCTGCTCTGGACAAGGTTTACGGTTCATCAGTGATGAAACTGGGAATTAATAATACATTTCAATAAAGCATTTCGTTTTAATAAAGCCCGCCGGATCACAGAGGTCTTATAAACTGTCGATGTGCGGCCGAAGCCACAAAGCCAAAAGCCTGTCAAATATCTTATGTTCCACGTCGACGCTCCGCGTCTCTCAGCTCAGAATGTTTATAGATGAACGGATTACTCTGGAATTCAGCCAAGCGACTAAAAGTGCCCTGTTCGACAGATCCGTCCTCCAGAGACACAATTAAAACCAGAGCTGCTCTAGTGAACGGCTGTCCACTTTCAAGCTGCAATCCAGTCTTTTTTTTCTTTTTCTTTTCTTCTGTTTTTGTCCTGCTGTGTGTTAATAACCTCAGAGTTCCCGAGGACACGGTGGCACTCCTGCAGCCTGTTTGAATCTCTGAATATTTTACACTTAATAAATACCATCACTGTCCAATTTAGTAGGTGCACCTTGCTAGTACTTGGGACTAGTTGCACTTCAGAACCGTTTTAATTCTTCTTGGCATGGATTTAACAAGGTGATGGAGATTTTGCTCCGCATGGACATGGCAGCATCACGCAGTCGCTGCAGATTTGTCGGCTGCACACCCATGATGCGAATCTCCCGCTCCCACCACATCCCGAAGGGTTGAGATCTACTGGATTGAGTATGGTGACTGTGGAGGACGTTTGAGTACATTGACATGTTCGAGAAACCAGTTTGAGATGATTCATCGAGACTCATCAGACCAGGCGATGTTTTTCCAATCTTCAATTGTGCAATGTTGGTGAGCCCGTGAGAACTGCATGATTTTCTTAAACGGCAGGAGCTGCACCCGGTGTGGTCTTCTGCTGCTGTAGAACATCCACTTTAAGTTTGATGAGTTGTGCATTCATGTGCTCTTCAGCATACCTCGATTGAAGCAAAATCCTATTTGAATCGCCTTTCTTTCAGTCTTGCCGTCGTCCTCTGACTTCTGGCATCAACAAGGCATTTTCACCCCGAGAACTGCCCTCACTGGATATTTTCCCTTTTTCAGGCAGCATTCTCTGTAAAACCTAGAGATGGTTGCCCATGAAAATGCCAGTAGGTCAACAGTGTCAGAAATACAGTACAACAACCTTGCCACATTCAGTCACTTAAACCACCTTTCTTCCTCATTGCTGCCATGATTAGATATTTGCGTTGACGTAAAGATGTACCTAAAGAAGTGGCCGGTGAATGTACAGTATTTATGAATCAGATGTTAAAATATTGTCGTGTGTGTGTGTGTGTGTTGACACATGGCACAAGTTTCCCCATGGAAACTGCAACTGCAATGAGAATATACTGCAATGTTTTCTGCTTTTATATATTTTTGAATAGAGCCTCATGTTGCAATATGTTTTCTGTTTCTGTATATGCAGTAACGCCATACTAGCGTATTAGCATGACTCTTTGGCTGGAACAGGACACGTGTTAAGGTGTAAGGGTCGTCCTTTTATTTCAAATTCTATTATAATTATTTCAGATTATAATTAGTTGTAATATTAAGTACCTGTACTTACAATGCAATTACACTAAATATTAATGATCCTATTATATTATAGTAGCACTGAAGATGAGGATTAAGGAAGTGAATTAATTATTTTCTTTTAGATGGAAATACTTTAGAGCGGTGTTACAGTTACAGATTCGAACATCGCTGTTGTCTCCTTACTTTTATTGTTTCTATTACTTACTGATATTACTACTCACCTATTAACACTACAACAGCATCGCTGATCTGAGAACAGAATAATAATGAATACAGCATCGCTGATCTGAGAACAGAGTAATAATGCATACTACTTTGATCAGTAATATTTTTATTACTGATAAAAATGATTTTTTATCAGTTTACTCTGTTCTCAGATCAGTGGTGCTGTACTCATTATTACTCTGTTCTCAGATCAGTGGTGCTGTACTCATTATTACTCTGTTCTCAGATCAGTGATGCTGTACTCATTATTACTCTGTTCTCAGATCAGTAATCAGTGATATTATTATTCGGTTCAACTTATTATTATTATTATTATTATTATTGCTGTTGTTGTTAGCAAATCAATAAAAGAAAACCTGTGCTGATGCTGTCCTCAGATCAGTGACAGGTGTGGAAATCCAGGAAATACCATAAAGATTTTGCAGAAAAGCCGAGGTGTGAGATGTGAGGAAGCCTCAGGAAGTACAGCGATGATTAAAGAGCCGATGATGGACACGGGTGGAGTGAAGGAGAGTTTTGTAAAGGAGAGTAAAAAAAAGGACCGATCTCTGAGTGTGTGTGTGTGTGTGTGTGTGTGTGTGTGTGTGTGTGTGTGTGTGTGTGTGTGTGTGTGTGTGTGTGTGTGAAAAAGATAGAATGCAGAAGCATGGTAAATGAGCATGTAAAGAGCAGCATAATGGTCTCTTCAGGGCCAGACATGCCTTGTGTGTGTGCGCGTTTGTGTGTGTGTGCGCGTTTGTGTGTGTGTGCGCGTTTGTGTGTGTGCGTGTGTGTGTGTGCGTGTGTGAAAGAGATAGGGCCTGGAGAGGTGGCCAAGAAAGATGATTACCCACTAGAGATCAGAGTCAGAGAGCGCAGGGAATAAGAGAAAATGCTGAAAAGGAGGGAAAGAGAGAGAGAGAGGATGGTGTTGAGGAAGGGAGGAGCCCCATCATTTACACTTCTATCAGTGAGTTGTTCCTTTTCTGAATTGAAAGATCTCACCAGCCTTATCTGGCAACATTTTCCACTATACCCCACTACACAACACTACACAACACAACACAACACTATACTGTACACCATGCTACACTACAATACATTTACACTAAAATTGCATTGGCACCAAAAAACACAAAGATGGCACTACAATACTGCTACACTATCCCTGACTACACTACATGTACACCACCCTGAACTTCACCTCACAATGCCTCACTCCGCTATAATGCACTTTAATACAATAGGTTTTCAGACGGAGTAATCTGATTGGAGCAGAGGCTTTCCACATGTGCTGATAATAGACGGTAACAGCGCTGGGATGTTAAACAATGTATCACAAATTATCTAAATTTAAAAAGGATAAAGCCCCAATCCCTCTCTAACCCCTTAACAAGGGCACTACTTAGGGTGTGGATTAAATACAAGTGAATTTTACCCTATATAGTGCACTATAGTATGCTATAGAGTAATACAGTGTACTGTAGTATAGTGATGTACACAATACTACACTCATACCATACCACTCAATACCATACACTGTACTACTCTATGATGTACTACACTATACTACACCAAACTATAGTGATGTGCACTACAGTATAGTACACTATACTGTAGTGCACATCACTACACTGCAGTATACTATATTATACTACAATGCACATCACTACATTATAGTATGCTACACTATACTATTGTGCAGTACACTACAGTATACTTTGAAATACAAGTGAATTTTACCCTATATAGTGCGTTATAGTATGCTATAGAGTAATACAGTGTACTGTAGTATGGTGTTGTACACTACACTGCAGTATGCAACACTATACTACACTACACTATTACTGCTATTATACTATAGTATAATACCTTATACTACAGTGCACTACACTATACTACAGTATACTTTGATATACCATACACTGTACTACCCTGTGATGTACTACACTATACTATAGTGTACTACACCAAACTACGCTAAAGTACACTATGCTGTAGTGCACATCACTACACTGCAGTATTCTATATTATACTACAATGCACATCACTACATTATAGTATACTACACTATACTACCGTGCACTACACTACAATATACTTTGCTATACTATAGTGCACTTAACTACATTACAGTATACTATACTCCAGTGCACTGCACTACAGTAGACTTTGATATACTACACAGTATTACACTACAGTATACTTTGCCCTTAACTACATTACACTATACTATACTATACTATACTATACTATACTATACTCCAGTGCACTACACTACAGTAGACTTTGCTGTACTACTTTATAGTGCACTACACAGTATTACACTACAGTATACTTTGCTATACCATAGTGCACTTCATTACATTATAGTATACTATACTCCGGTGCACTACACTACAGTGTACTTTGCTATACTGTAGTACTCTATCGTACAGTACACTAAAGTCTACTACAGTATACTACAGTGCAGTATGCTAACTAGACTACTCTTTAATAGACTTTACTACAGCTTCTGTGTGGTATACTACAGAACCCTACGCTAAACCTCACTTTGCTGTTTGTACACTAAAGTACTCTACATGCCCACTGAGGGCTGCCTACACACATAATTATCTCACACATGAATATGCATATACTGTATTCGATTGGAGATTATGTTATTCCAGCCTGGCAGCTCCTCTGACACCTGCTGCTGCTGTGAAGCCTCTCACACCGAATAAATAAATAAATCAGCTCAATATTCACGCCTATTAGAGATTATTCAGCCATGGGAAAGCAGACGTGCTCACATCCCATGTCTCTGTTAGTATTGGCCCTCTCACTTTCTCTCTATCCCTCTGTACTTCTCATGCCGTTTGCAGGATTTTTCACACATTGAACAGTCGCTTCCTTGTTGCATTTGATCAATTTCTTTCTTTTTTTTCTCTCTCTCTGAAAGAGGACAAAGGAATGGTGAGCAGATGGAGTTTCATTACATGTAAAGTGAAATAGTTCAAGCTTTTTTTTGGTTTGCGTTTCAATGATTATGCCTCAAAAATCGGAAAAATATTAAAATATATTTCCTAACAACAAAAAGGATTTACAATACAGAAATGTCAGACTTAATTTATGAGTTCCTTCAGCATGAATTACTGCATCAGTGCTGCCTGGCATGGAGGCGGTCAGCGTGTGGTACTGCTGAGGCGTTATTTAAGGCCAGGTTGCTTTGATAGCAGCCTTCGGCTCAGCTCGTCTGTATTTTTGAGTTGGGTGTTTCGTATCCTTCTCTTGACAATATCCAATAGATTCTTTATGAGATTCAGGTCAGGCGAGTAGGCTGGCCAGTCAAGCCCAGTAATATCAGGGTGAGCAAACCAGTCAGTGGTCGTTTTGGTCGCACTGTGGTAAGGTGCTGCTGGAAAAGGAAGTCGGCATCTCCATAAAGCTCGTCAGCAGACGGAAGCATGAGGTGATCTAAAATCCCCTGGTAGATGGCTGTGTTGACTTAAAAACGCAGTGGACCAGCACCAGCAGGTGGACCAGCACCAGCAGGTGGACCAGCATGCCACCCTCAATCATCTGTGGCAACTTCACACTGAACTTCAAGCAGCTTGGATTCTGTGCCTCTCCTCTCTTACTCCAGAACCTGGGAACTTCATTTCCAAATAAAATGCTAAATTTCCTTTCATTTGCAAAAGAGCACTTTGGACCACCGATCAACGGTCCAGTTCCTCCTCTCCTTAGCCCAGGTAAGACGCCTCTGACGTTGTCTCTGGTTCAGGAGTGGCTTGATACTAGGAATAGCCCCTTTCCTGAAGACGTCGTGCATGGTGGCTCTTGACGCACCGACTCCAGCCTCACGCCACTCTTTTTGAAGTTCTTCCAAGTTCACGAATCAGCTTTGGTCGACACTCTCTTTAAGACTGCGGCCATCTCTGTTGCTTGGTCACCTTGTCTGAACACACTCTTCCCTTTCAGTCAACTTTCCATGGATATCCTTTAACGCAACACCTTCCCTACTTGTGTAGGGTGTCGAAGATCTGATTCTGTAAAACTGTCCAATCAGAAATCTTCCCCATCATTGTGCTGGCGTGTACAGTACTGAGCTAGACTGAGACGTACACAGCATTTATACTATATGAACAGGAAGTATTCATACGGTATAAATATTCAAGAATATTTCATTTTCATGAGCTGTAATCATCAAAATGAAAACAAAAACCACTTGACATATTTCCCTTTTTACGTGTAACGGATCTAAAATATCTAAGAGTTGCTTTTTTTCTTACTTTCAACCATCTCACTTCTGTGTGTTTACTCTTTATAATACCTGTTTCTATTAAAAGAGGAGCTCTTTATTATATGCGAAGAGAGACAAATATTAATAAAAGAATCTCTCACTCTCTCTCAGGACAGGCAGCTGTGTGCGCACCCCTTCCTGGAGATCTACAGGAATCACCTAATCTACTACATGAGTCCTCTGGCCAGACAGGGAGACTTCTACGTGCCCGAGGTCCAGAAAGCACCGAAAAGACAACCGGAAGATGAGGACTCTGAGGAGGACAAGAGGACTGACATCACAGGTAGACGCCACGACGCCACCCTTTAATATTGTATATTATTATTATTACAGGGTTATACTGTTTCGAATAAAACCCATGTAGCATTCGCGGTGGTTCTTCTCATTATTCCCTGACACCGAGGTGGAACAGCTCTAACCCGGTGTGTACATGTAATTAACCAAAGAGAACGCACGGCCAATGTTCATTTTGCCGTATAGGCGTGTTAATATTTAGAGATGAATTAATGATTGGAGCTTGAACTTTAACAACCAGGCATATGGTGCTCGGGTAAATAATGTAACACTTCATTATCTCCGCTCGGAATAATGAGACAGGTGTATGTGAGAAGAAGAATGAGTGTGTGCATGTAATTATGTTTGTAAACAACATGTCAGTGTGTGTGTGTGTGCGTGTGTGTGTGCAACTCAGGGGTGCTGTGTGCTGGGATCAAACATGGCTACTCAGTTTGCATCACGGAGAGCGAGAGGTTTGATGGATCCCCTCAGCGTGAGTAAAGGACGTGTTGTACACACCAGCTGGTCACTGTGTGTGTGTGTGTGTGTGTGTGTGCTACCCACACCTGTCAGTCTGTCACTCTGTGAAAATCCATGGCAGGCTCAGGAATAGCTAATATAACTGAACATTAGGGATCACAGAGGTGTTGTAATTACTTTGGCCGCACCGGCCAGGTTGGACACATTGCTCGTGCGGTTTGTACACACTACGTTCCACTCATAATGCCCCCTGCTGGTCATTCCGACAGCGTCTGACTATTATGCGTCTCCCTCGGGAGCCAAATCTGTCGAAGTAACAACAGAGTTCGCTCCGAGCCTCTTCGTTCAATCTCGCTATTTTGATCATATAAATGCGAAGACGGACTGATCATTAAACGGGAAATCTTTGTGATTTTTCCCGAAAAACAAAAATGGAAACTGGAATTTTTTTAGTTTATTTTTCAATTAAGCGTTTTCGGGTCAAGAGTTACCGGTTTAAATGCCTTGCCAAAGTTCACCCCGTCTTGATTCAGCAATCTAGATTAACCATAAGTCCTTCATATCTTTCATCAGTTCCTTCCTGATTCCTAGCAGATGATCTGAGATTAGTGTAGCAGGGGATGGAACTGTATAGAGCGTTCTGTTATTCTGCTCAATTAAAAGTCCCACTTTGACTTGAACGCTGCCTGTATATACATAAGTCTCTGATACAAAACAAGCCGCATATTTGCTAACCAGCATCAGTATTAATAAGTTCATGCACGTTGTGATGTCTCACTCTTTATGAACGGATGCAGATTCACGCTCGATTGTGTAAAACTGCTTTATCTCATAAATGTGTTGGATCTAATTTTAAACTGGATTTTTACCTTTCATTCAATCTGTGTTGATCATGCAAATTCGACGTTTTGAAAAAACAAAAATATATTCATGTTTATTTATATTTCAATTAAGCGTTTTAGCGTCAGGAGTTAATGGTTTAAATGCCGTGCCAAAGTTCACCCCGTCTTGATTCAGTTACAGATACGGAGTAATTGGATTGTTCTAGCTTGTGTTCGGCCGTTCTATCTAGATGGCCATAAATCCTATACATCAGCGCCTTCCTGTTTCCTAGCAGATGGCCTGAGATTAGAGATTACAGCATAATGTATATCACAGAAGGCCATTAGGTCTTTTCAGCCAGCGGTAAATCACAGCATGCGACCGCCAACGTTTCCAGCTTCACGCAGTCCGGTAGAAGGGAGCGGTAATCAAGCGCCACTTTTTATTCATATACCCCAAATTACCACTCCACCGATTAGTTATAACTATGAAATTGACTACTAAAGTGATTTCAGTTCTACTGGACAGTTCTACATGTCCCCTGGCCATCCGCATGCAAATGTTTCATCACAGAAAAACAACCATTTTATTATAGAAGTCATCCTGATAATCTAATCCCACCTGAGTTGCATTAGGTCGCTGTGCTTCCTGCCGTTTGTTTACACTCATGTTGCTGCGCATTTCATCACCACCGGATGCAGCCGACGCCGAGGACAGATTTCCAGCGGCACAGGGGTTAAACTAAGGTGCCGGAGAAAAAGCCGATTCTCTGACAGACCAAAAAAGCGGCATGAAGAAACGCTAGTCTTGCACGTCTTCGGGTTTTCTTTGAGCCTCCTCGTTGAATCGGCAGGTTAAAGCGGGCGAGCAGACAGACGATGTTTTCAGGAGCAATGATTACATTAACGTGCGTCTCCTCGTCGCACACGTGCAGACACCTACGTTCTGAATGAATCAGTCAGACACATTTAAACATTTCAGCACTCAGCCAGGCCGCGACAGACGTGCAGACAGGTTTCTGCTTCTCTCTCACAAGCTGTTAAATGGACTTTCCCGTTATTAGTGGAAGCCTGTCAGGGCTAAGAATTATGCAGATCGCTTCAAAACCATGACTGGAACACTCTGCCGGGAAATAATAAATGAATCCGGCGTAACCTTGGAATCCAAGTCTAGTGCTCATTGTTAGCCGCTTGAAGAGACGAAGCCTGGCGAGGAAAGTTCTGGTAAAACTGATTGATGTTCGCATGAGACTTCGAGACTTCACACTACGCTGATGACACTCACTGCAGTCGTTCACGTGAACATGCAGCGAGTGGAACGCCTGATCCTTGAAAAACAACGTCGTTGCGGAAGAGGCGCGTCCGTCTGTGGGAACCGTACACACAATCATCCACCAACACCACTTAACCCTAACCCTAACCCTAACCCACGTTACAGGAACTCGGCTGGGAGTTATTGCCGCATCCCCCCGTACAGTCCTGACCTCATTGATGGAATTCCTGGGAGGCCGGGTTTTCAGAAGAAGCTATCTGAGCTAGTCTGATCATGGCTCACGAGAAATGAGAAAACTTTCCAAGCATGCTGGGAGAAACGCCGGGATGAGAGCACTAGTGTAGAAGAGGATTATATAGAGATATAAAGGGAGGTTTTACTTTCATAACCGTGTTCTGTTATTCTGTACAATAAAAAGTCCCGCCCTGAACTCCCACATTGTGTTTTTGAATTATGTTTGCGGACCTAGGAAACATTTTGTAAGAAAGGCCGAAAAAGAACCTCGAGGAACACTTTCTCTGACTCGTCAAGTGGAGATCTACACAGAGCAGGACCTCGTCCGTCTAATCCGAGCGCGCGTTTCAGCCTGTCCGTCAGCCCTGTCAAAGCCTGCACTCGAGTCAAACTGCACGATAACAGAAACATATCCACGATCCAGAGCACGCAGCAGGTTCCGCTGGACTTAAACCAGAGCCGAGTCTGTACTCTGCTGAAATATCGAGCCCGTTATTCATACTTTTAACCTTTTTTTGGGTCTCCAAAAGCATACAAATGGGAAATTGCTGCGATCATTGTAGAATTCTTGTTCTTAAGGAGAGCTGGTTTAAAAAACCGAAGGATGTTGGAACATGTAGTAAGCTTTACTCAATCGGTGAGAGAAACCACTGAGTGCGTATAGAGAGGTTATAAGGGGTCAGGAGGTAAACCGTTCCGGTGGTGTCTGGCTGAATACGGGGCATTTCCAGGGGTTTGATCCAGGAGTGCACCGATTTCAGAAAACTCGCGTGTACAGTTTGTGCATGTGAAGGAGAGTTTGAGCAGAAATATCATTTGTGCTTGTGCAAAAAAAACCCTTTTTTTTATGTTTTGTTTTGAAATATTGCCCAAATATACAGTAACACAATACAGTGGCAGTAACTTTTTCGCTCTATGCTGGATAAACTTCGCAGGTAATCGATGGTTCACACCCGTGCCGGACCATACGGATCACGGGGCGACTCGGATGCCCTGCACCACTAGTCTGAACCCTCGACTGTGGGCCCTCGTTAGCTTCTTTGCTACGTCGTGAGTCAGGTCACGTTCTGAGTCAGGAGTTGCTGAGCCGTTTCTCCAATTAAAACAGTGTGGCGCGGCTTCTTTTGAGGCTATACAGCCTCTCTCTCAGACACACACACACACACACACACACCTGCACTGCATATGCATGGTTATCCACAAGGCTCTCACATTCAACAGCTGTATATATAAACACACACACACACACACACACACACACACATAACCCCATCAGTAGTGCTATCCTCCTTCAAGACGTGGGAGGCTCTCATTTCTCACCTGTGTGTGTGTGTGTGTGTGTGTGTGCGTGTGTGTGTGTGTGTGTAGGTGCAGACTCTCTGAGTGAGTCCAGCTCAGTCAGCATGTCGTCCTTCGAGGAGCTGCAGCTAGAGATGGAGACAGACGTACCATTCGATGGTCTGGAGGAGGCTAAAATCATCTCTCAGCATCGGGGCCTGGTGGAGGAAGGAGTGGAGTGATGCTAATGTAAAAGGAAGAAGAGCGCTGACTTTCTTGTGTGTCTGGGCTTTTAAGATGTTTCGGTGGTAAAGAGAACGGTGCTGCCGAGTCTCCTAACAACTTTTCTGTCCTGACTCGAACACAAGGAACGATCACATAACGAACAACCGATAATACATAGATGAAAAAAAGACGACGAAAGACGAATGTATAATCACCGATAGCGTAAGATTATCTAGAAAAAGCAGAATGTGTTTCCCATAAGGAAGGTCTTACGGATGGATAAAAACATTTTCCTTTCCGTCATGTACCTGTATCACTTTACTTTGAGAAAGAAATGTTCTGCAGCATTAAATTTCAACTACAAACGGTTAAAACGGTATGAAATATTGTTCATTAATAAATGTGCAATTGTAATTGTTGCCATTCTGCTGTGCTGTAAGAGGAATAAAAAGCAGCCATGTGCTGTCTGGGCAGAAAATCAACATCAGAACCCCTGGGGTCGTAGCACCCTGCCCTGGATTAATTATGCTGTAACTACACACACACACACACACACACACACACATACACATATTTAAGAAAGATTTCAAGCCGATCCAAACCTGAATGCGGTTTTGGAAAGTGGAATCGGTCTAGTGTCCGATGAAAACGTGTGCATCGTTTGTTCAGATCAAATAAAAGAGACGTTTCTTTGTTTCAGTGGTTTCACCTGCAAGACTTGAAAATTGCACTTGGAAATTTTTTTTTTATTATTATTAAACCGGGTAACCTGGATTTCTTGATCTTTGTTCAATTGCGGCATCTTCCCTCATTTTTTATAAAACTATTATAGATATTGTTCGTATCTTGAGCAAGGTGCTGATTGTAATATCTTAATAATTTAATATTTAATTTGAATATAAAAAGGTCCTAATTTAAACACCATTTCAACTGTTGTATTTTTTTATCCTGTGTCAGTTAGTTACTGCTGCTTTGAAAGAAAAATACCATTGTACTGAATCCTGAATCAAATAATTGTTACGGTTTCTTACATTTCTGTCTGATGTTAGTCTTTAATATGTAAGATTTCGTCTGTGTTTTTTAGGCTTGACATTTGATTATCAAAGCCTTATATTTTTTTTTATATATTACAATATATTAAAAATTCCCCTGACAGAGGATCTGACTTATAAATCAGACAAACAGTATTCCTCTGTATTTCTCTAGTATTTTTTTTTTTTAATCTTTTTAATATGAGTCTTCTATGAAATCGTTTTTCTTTCCTGATTTCTCCTTTATCTCTCGTGTTTTATTCGTAACAGAGTCAAACCAAATCGAGGTTATTGTGTTCCGTGAGTTTGGTTCCTTCCTCAGTTTTGTATGACACAATAATCAAATGTTTTCTACGACTTTCTAACTGTTTATAAATGTTGACATCATTCACCTTATCAAATCAGAAATAAATCCCGAGTCAGTTGATTTATTGGATTCTAAGACTGTTTGATTTAAACACAATACCAAAATATGACATGCATTACACTGTGAGAATCTTTGCACATCATTTGAACACAGCTTCATGTTATTTTTACATTATTAGATGCTTTCGGCCAAACCTTGGTATCGGTGCTAAAGTGTCTCTCACCCGTTCTCCTGATCCATGCTTTTTTTTTTTTTTTTTGTAAATATGCATACTAGTTTATATTTTTATCAGATAAAAAGAAACACATTTGCTAAATACTGTACAATTTTATGCCCTTTGAAGAAGTGTCCATAACGTTTGAATTCAAATCTTTCAATGATCTTAATTGACGGCCAATTTAGATTTCACATGAAAAGACATAAACCGGAAAAAGTGTGTTATGATAATATAATTCACATTTGCATTAAAAATAAAATGCAAGTTGTTAAGATATCACAAAATGAATTTGATCTGGTTACAGACACTACTGGTTTTTTGCGTTATATGATTCATTCACGTTCACATTTTATACAAACTTCCATAATTCTTTCGATTGTCTAAAGCTGCTTTGTGACGATGACGGTGGTTAAAAGCGCTATACAAATAAATCGAATTGAATTACCAAAAAAAACCATTTCTTATCTATCACTCAGGTAGCACTGGAGTTTTTTATGGTATCATTATTAAGACAGTAGTATGATTAGGCCAGTAATAACAGTATTTTGGGGCCAATTACATCAAGCAATTTGAATAGAATAAACAATAGTTTTCTATGTTTTTTTTTTTATGGTAACATACAGTAACATAGGGTGGCTAATTTGGAGCATTTAAACAAAACCACTGTTAGTAATTTTGGGGGAAAGCCCTTAATTTTGCACAGAATTCTTTAACTTAAGCAACTGTTCATGTGCTTCTAGAAGCTTAGACCAATTTTATTATCAATACATTTTAAATGAGTATTGTTTGAAGTAAGACATTATCTCGCTGAAAAATGGCCTGAAGTTAGGGTTAGGGTTAGGGTTAGGGATTTTTTTTATGGAAGCAAGATTCATCACTTCCATGTTACATAAACTTAAGAAGCAGCTTCCTTCCTGATTTCTCCTTTATCTCTCGTGTTTTATTCATAACCGAGTCCAACCAAATTGAGGTTATTGTGTGTCGTGAGAGTTTTTGATTCCTTCCTCAGTTTTGTGTGACAGAATAATGAAATGTTTTCTATGACTTTCTAACTGGTTATAAATGTTGGGATCATCCACCTGATCAGATCAGAAATAAATCAAGAATGAATTATTGGATTCCAAGACTCTGATTTAAACACAATACCAAAATACGACACGCATTAAACTGGGAAAATTTTAAGCACATTATGTCAGCACAATGCTCTCAGCCAAATCATGGCATCAGTGCTAAAGACTATCGGTGTGTTTTCAGAGAGGGTCACATAACAGCATTTTTCATAATATTTAATGCTTCAAAATTTCCCGATCCATGCTTCATTTTTTGTAAATATGCTAGACGTTTGTATTTTTATCAGATAAAAAGACACACGCAAGTGCTACATTTTATGGCCTTTCATGTAGTGTCTGTAACTTCAAAGTTCAAATCTTTAAATGATCATAACTGTCGTTCGTACGAAACCTGGCCAAAGAAGCAGCTCTTATGGCACACACATTTTCTGTATTATATGTACGTTACTAATACTTAATACTGTGCTTTTGTCCGTCTATAACACTGCAGCAGAAGCAAGAGTTCAGTGATCTGTTCAAAACGAGAAAAAAAAAAAAAAAGTTTTTTAAACTGGAGTATTTCCTAAAAGGTCATCAGTGTTATTTAAAAGGTGATGTACTGTATATTTGTGCAATAACTGTATAGGACGAGGTCAGCTAGAAAAAGTCATGCATTCGACTTGGCTCATAAGCAGAAACTTGGAACGTCTTAACTTCTGTGCATTTGTACAACCAAGTGGAAAACAAAAAAATCATGGACCTCTCCAAGTTTGTTTAAGTCAGCTAACTGTGGGGTATTTATCTGCAAAAACAGCCAACTGATAAAATATTTAACAAAGCAAGTATGTTAATTAGAAATGGGGGGGGGGGGGGGGGGTGGTGTGAAACGATTAAATTACTTATCGTCATTCTTTTATGTGGCAATTCACGTCAAAATCGCTGTTTCATAAATAACTTTGAATTTATATACTGTATGTTTGCATAGGCAGTAAAATTCTGCAGTTCCTCTACAATCCTTAACTATTCACACACTGGCAGGCAGCACGGCATCCTCTGCGATAGGAGCAAATTATTTGCAAAGTTTGTTTAGAATTATAATGAGATACACAAATTGAATCAGCATCTAGGGATCGTTCTAACATTGTATCACGGTAATCATGGTCCTTGGTGATTCTCGTTCCTAATGTATATATTGATTAATCTGAAACTAACACTGGTATGTACAGTATTGCTCTTAAATAAAAATGCTTCCTGCTGATGCTGTGGGCCGCCACCCTGATTCCTTATCATGTACTGTGAGACAGTCTCAAATTTTCATGTATGGAACTGGAGGTTCAGATCTACGAGCTTGAGTTGAGCCCAGCAAATGTTCCTTAGTACGCTCTGCTTCATCAACATCCATGGGTCTTTCTCTATTAACGCTCCTTTTAACTGCTTTATCAACAATTCAGTTTGAAGATACAGAAATATGGTCTTTTGAATATCACAAATGTTAAAGGTTCTGAATGACGCAACGGTGGCAGAAATACTCTGAGATGTGAAAAAGAAACCCTGAGAGGAACTTAACTCCAGATGAAAGCCATATGTGGGTGGGAGATGTTGTAAAAATATTATATTACAGTATGTCCATATGTTTGTACATATATCCATCCAGGAACTCCACTCTCATTGATCACTCAGGTTTGTTGACGGTGATTACTCGCTTTACATCTCAGTTCCCCCTCATGTCTGTGTTTCCTTCTGGCTCTCCCTTTTAGTTATGCTGTTATAGTTAGTCCTGCCGGAGTCCCTGCTTGCACTTTGCACTAAATATACATTCACCTTATACACTGTTTGACTGTGACCATACCTGGTATCTCTCCTTCTCTTCTGCTCTCTCCTCTCTCTCTCTCTCTCTCCCCCTCTCTCCTTTCCCTCTCTCTGTCTCTCTGTCGAGCTATACATGTCGCTCCTGAGTTGCCCGTGATCCAGACCCCTCTGCCCTCTGGACCCGTCTAACCCATCCTGGAGTCCTGCTTCTGGTTGGAGATCTCGTCGCATGGATGCCCCGTGTGGTCTGCCTGGATTCGTGTGGTGGCTGGGGATGGTTTCCACGAAGACTGTCCTGTCCTCAACTGATGCAGACAGCTGTTCTCTGGGGACCTGTGACTTCAGTCATTCGATCGCTCAGGACTGGAATTTCCTACAGTCTACCTGAGCTTCCAGGAACAAACTGGACTCCTTTTAATTTAAACACATCTCCTGTTATACTGAACTTCCAGTCTTACACAGTATGATGCAGATCCCTGCTGTCCGTAATCACCCAGATGAGGATGGGTTCCCTGTTGAGTCTGGTTCCTCTCAAGGTTTCTTCCTATTACCATCTCAGGGAGTTTCTCCTTGCCAACGTCGCCCTCGGCTTGCTCATCAGGGACAATCTGACCATTTTGATTCATACACATTCACATTTCATACAAACTTACTTCTTTTGATTGTGTAAAGCTGCTTTGTGACAATGTTGATTGTTAAAAGCGCTATGCAAGTAAAATTGAATTGAATTGAATTGAATAGTCCAACTAGGGACTGGAAGCCAGTGGTGACCATTGTAACCACCTCCGGACCCCGAGGCAGTCAAACTCACCTTGCCCTGGAGGTCAAGACAACAGTGCTAACCACTGCACCACCGTGCCATATTATATACAGATGAGCCTCGGATTGCGAGTAACTTGGTCTGCAAGCGTTTTGCAAGAAGAACAAAAAGTTTTAGATAAATTTGAACTTGATAAACGGTTTATACGAGAATGCGCTTTGTCTGCCGAGCATCACGTGATCACAACTGAGCCAATGGCTCTTCTCTCTCTCGCACTGTGGGTAATCATCTTCCATACTCAGTCTCAGTGGGCGTGCATCACTCGTATAGAATACATCCATGCGTGCGTAGACTGTTTACTATAACATTGTGACCTTGTGTGTGTGTGTGTGTGTGTGTGTGTGTGTGTGTGTTTTTATTTTTAATTTTGTGACCAACTGTAGTGACTGTTCTTTAGTAACCGCTTGTGAAGAAAACGGTTAAAAAGCAGTAGCGGTTGTAGCGGTGCGGGAGATGAATCTGTTTAACGACAATGTAATGTCACATTTCCGCCAAATCCTCAAAAGGAAGCAAAAGCAAGGGTCATTAAAGAGGTTCCTTGTTAAAGAAGTTTGCAGACAGAGACTCTCAGTCTGAGAGGAGTGATTTCGTTAGTGTGTGTGTGTGTGTGTGTGCGCGTGTGTCAAACGTGTCCTACACAGTAATCTCCTCTCTCCACGTCTCCTCTCTCACCTAACGTCAGCCACAATTCTTTTCAAAGGTAAAGTGCAGGTTAATTTGTTTAACTTTAATTTTATATTTTGCATCAATTATTTTTATAGGAAAATTTTGGGGTTGTGGAATGAATCGTCAGAGTTTCCATTATTTCTTGTGAGGGAAATTTGCTTTGATATATGAGTGCTTTGGACTACAAGCGCACTTCCGTACACTTAAAGTACTGTTACCCTCAAGTGAAATTTTACAAGTAAAGTTACCCTTATAAAAATCTATTCAAGTAAAAGTAACTCATAAAAAAATTACTCAGAGTAAGTTACTGAGTAACTTTTTTTAACAGCGGGGGTGGGACTGGATATTCCAATGTAGGATGTAAATCTTAAACTAAATGTTTTTAATTGAAGGAACACCTTTGCATAATAAAGCTGTTACCTTTCTTGTACTTAAAAATCAAAGTGGTCACTTAAGTATGGTGTTGCGTCCCAGTCTACGGTTGAGCAAAAGAATAGTTCTGGGTTCTATTTTAAACTGTATGGAATGGTGGTATATGGCAGAAAGAACTAGATACAGGCGTTAGCTAATGAAATAATGCAAAAATACAGGTACCTTCCCTGACTCCCTTTTCCCAAAATAAAAGGCAGTCGCACTTCTACTACTTGTGAGTGTACAGACATACCGTGAAAATGTCTACAAATATATACAAAGAGCCAAACAACCAAACCAAAGGGGCAAAGCAACAATCAAAGTCAATGAGAGGCAAAAAGTCAAAACCAGAAAACACAACCAAATATCAAAACGGCAAAATCACAATCCAAAAATAATCTCTCTCCAACACAACCAACACCTCACCTACACGCCTCCTCTTTCCCGCGGCTCTCTCCGGTTTATATATGGTGGCGCTGATTGATGACATCACTCTCAGGGTGGAAGCGACCGTGTGGAAGGTCAGGTAGGCACCTATTTAGGGAGAGTCAGAAAACCGGGAGCAGAGTCTGGAGCAGCGCACGACCAGGACACGATTCACACACGCGAGCTCGACGAAGCATTTATACCAGGGGTCTTCAACTCCAGTTCTCGAGGGCCAGCACAGCCAGCACAGTGAATTACACAGTGAATTACAGCACAGTTTGTAATTCACCAACAGCCAAACACACCCACTGAACCTAGTAATTAACAGATTAGTTGAATCAGCAGAAGAAGAATCACCAAACTGTGTTGGACACTGGTCCTCCAGGACTGGAGGTGAAGACCCCTGTGCTAGACTAAACTTGCAGAAAAAATGTATATCTGTTCTGTCACGGCACGCCAGGTCACGCCCACCTGTCAAACAAAGCCATGATCTCCCACGACTCCATTCCATACTCCAGTTCGTTGTTTCTGTTTTGCCGCCTCATTGACCGGCTTGAGCACACCTGTTGCTCATTTCAATCATGGCTCTGCTCTATTTAACTTGCTCACAAACAACCTCCCGTTGCCAGATTATTGCGTGCCTTAATGCCCAATTTTCCAGCGATTTCACCTGCCCTGCTACTCGGATCTCGACTCACGCTTTGTTTTACGGACCACGCCTTTTGCTTCACGTCTTGGATTGTTGTTTGTTTGGATTTCTGGATAACGACCCTCGCCCTCATATCTCGACCACGGATTTGGATCACGGACTCTATTAGTTTTCTCGGCTTTGACCCACGCACGCTCACCACTGCCTCATCTTCACAAGGCAATCAGCGCAGACAACAACACGCGCTCTGCACTTGGATCCACCAGGCCCGTCCGGACCGTAACATGTTCAGAATTAACAGGCACGCTTGGATCATCTAACAGCATTTTGTTTTTCTTATTTCTTCACAAGCCCAATGAAAAAGAAAGAAAAAACAGAGACAGTCCCTCTGCCAAGCAGCACTACATCAGTAATGAAAAGAAATCCCTTTCAATTTGAGAGGATAAAATGATCATTTAAAATTGTACGACATTGTTACAGTTCTTTTTTTTAAAAGGTTCAGTAGAATATTTTCATATCCAATCAGCTCCTTATTTGGTGCTTTAAGAAAAAAAAAAAAAAAAACTAGAACAAGGTACCTAAAATATTCTGACAAGTTAAATTTGAATACAGTTTTCGAATGGTCTTAAAATATTGATAACGCTGCCTGGAATGCTGCTTTATATTTTTAAAACCCTCAACAGCGCTCGCTTTCCTTTCATTTGTATTCTTTTATATCCTCTTCTTGTTAGTTGTCTCGCCTTGCTCTCGCTCGCTGCAGGAGTGTCTCAGGTGTCAGGTTAACAGCGTGCACTTCTCCATCAGTCGTGTTTAAGCAGCTCCACAATTGTGCTGTCTGACAGCTCGCAGCCTCTTTTCACTTCCTCAACTTAAAAGCTTGCTTTTTTTTATTACACTCAAAGAAAGAAAGAAAGAAAAACCCTTTACATATGCCTGCCTGCCTGAATTGTCAGGTAAGTATGTTTTTCCCCCCAGCGGCACGTGAGCGTTTGTATTTCCTCCAGCGGAAATTGTGTTACATGCCCCATATGGATTGGGCGGAAAAAACAAGCATTACTTAAGGAAAAATGCTTAAATTGTGCGACAATGGGCTTGTTTTCAGGATGTGTCTTTGTGTTTTCCAGCCTGTGGTTTTAAAGGCACACACTAGATCACCCGAAGGTGGAACCGAACTGAAATGCGGCCAGGCGAGTTAAAGCATGGTCGCTGGGCACTGTGGTCAGCAGGGTATGTATGACCGGGACCGGGGGCGTGTGTTCATTCATGAGACTGAAGGACAAACATCAATGTCTTGTTTCATCAGGTTTAAATTATCGCTATGAACGATGCTTAAAAAGTTCAAGTCTCACTGTACGTTAACGTCTCATGTCGTACCTCAGGTAAGAAGGGCTTTGATTTATGAAAATGTCAGGAATGTATGATTTAGATTGTGCAAAAGATTGTGGGGAAAGACTTATTCAGAGTTCAGTGTCTCTGTAATATGAAAAACAGACATAACCAGTTAAGTAATCTTTTTTTTCATTCCCCTTAAAGCTCAGAGCATTTTACCCATTATTTTTTTAATATACATACACCCGTATCCAAGGGTTTTAGACACTGTCAGAATTAACCACATTCAGTAACAAGCCATCTATATTTCTTCTTATTATTAGTTTCTTAGCGAATCTAAAGATTATCCTAGGGTTAGGAACCCTGGACAGGAAATGCAATGATTTGGTGATTTCAAGGTGACCCTGAAAAGCAGGTCACCTTGCATGATTCTAGGAGGTAGAAGGAAACTGGAGAACCTGGTGGAAACGTGCAAGGACATGGGGAGAACTCAGGACCCGGGAAGCTCCGGACCGAACCATACATCTCTAAAATAGCAATGCCTCCCTCTATACCACCTGGGCACAAAATATCCAGTTAATATCCAGTTACTTAAATGTTATATTGGGTTTTTTTTTTTTTTTCTTCTTGAATGATCCACATTTAAACTTGTTTTTTGTTTTTTGTTTGTTTGTTTGTTTTTTAATTGAACCTTGATTCCCGTTTATTCAAGTGGCCAGTCAAGCAAGCTAACAACTATAATAACTCATAAAGTTGTGTTATTCTCCACCGCGTGCGAACCTCCCCTGGCTCTGCTCGACAGACTCCATGATCTAAGATACTGTATTGCACATTAGACAGTTTTCCACCCTGATACCTACCGCAAGTATCGAAAACCCATCAGAAATGATTTTTCTTCCCCTCTAGTTTGTTCTGTGCAAGTTATCAATAAAAAAAGTAATCCTTTAAAACTTTCTTTATGTACAGCACAATACATTCTGTTAAATCAGAGCACAAACTTTATTCGCTCACCTTCACTGTCAGCAGATTCTCATCAGTGTGCAAGCTGCTAAAAATCTATACCATAGCCGAGAATACTCAACACACACACACACACACACACACACATATGCAGACTTTTGAAAACACGCTTTATCTTACATGAAAGTCTGACTGCTCTGAATGCATTATGTATGAGGTTCATTTTACCTATAATTTTTTACCTGTCTCTCTCTCTTTTAATAATAATAATAATAATAATAATAATAATAATAAAGGAGTTGTAAAATTATAATAATTGTGAAATGATTGTGATGTCAATTGAATCCATGATGTAAAAGACTCGTTTCTAAGCCATAGTGTTCCTGTGATTTCACCACGCAGGCAGCTTGTGGCTCTGAGCAAGTGTGCGTGGAAGGGGTGTGGTTTAGCTCGGTTGTCATGGCAACCCTGCACCTGCATAGAGGCATCAGATTAGCTAATACTGTAACATAACTACTGGAGCTTGAAAACGAGATTTCTATATCTATTACCATTATTATAGCGACGACATCATACTAATAGGATACAATAATTTTTGATTTAGTTTGATAAATAAATCCTTTATAGTATTATATAGGCTAGTAATCTGTCATCTGTAGGCTAGTGATAGATTCTCCGTACATCTTGTAAATTAATCAAATCATTTATTTAGAGTTAAACACATTTCAATAGTATACGTTTTATGATGACATCAGTTTTGGTTTCTATAAATATTCAATATTTTAGTTTCCATAGTGTGAAAGTTCCACAGCAGCACAATAGAGATACGAGATGTTTACGTTACCTGGGTAACAGACGGAGGAAGTAAAGTCTGCGCTGGCGATGGTGCAGGTTGGAATTTTGGCGAGGGAAGTTCCCTTAACTGACCTTCACTGCACAGGGAGCAGGGGGTAGGGAGCACTATTTAAAGTACACTGTGGAACGGAACGCAGCCTGAGACGTCTATCTCTGGAGTCATTAAAATTCATGACTTCATGTAAAGCTTGGTGTGTGTGCTCGAAAAAATTATGGTCAAATGAGTTATTTAAAAAGAAAATACTGGGAGAAAATCAGGAAGAATTGTCTGAAAATAATCAGGTGTAATATTAAGAGGGGGCCACAAAAAGTGCAATAATAATATTATGGACACACTGCTGCTACTACTAGTAATAATAATTCCAATAATAACATATTGATTTTTTTTAAATATAACTAATAGGGATTTTTAACATGGGCTTAAACTCCTTTTAAATGTAGCCATATATACAGTCTTATGCAAAAGTTTAGGCACCCCTTGATAAATAACAGATTTGGGTGATTTTTTTTTTTAATCAAGGGGTGCCTAAACTTTTGCATAAGACTGTATCTATATAAATAAAAGAGAGGTTCTGTCTGTACATCGTCCTTTCAATGATATCTTTATATTTCATACACTTGAGGACCAGAAACCAAGTCTCTTTCTGCTCCTCCAACGTACCTCCTAATCTACTTTAAAATAATCTACTAATGCGCTACTGCGTCAATGTAAACAAACACCTGCACCAATAGATATTAATGAGAAAAGATAAAGTGAATATTTTGACTGGGATTAGTTCATATTTCCACTTTGGCCGAGATAACGGCGCTGAAGTGAATATAAGTGAATTTTATATATAACGCTGGAGTCGTTTTAAGACAAAACTTCATCTTTATCTGATCTACTTTTTCCATTTCTCATCTGTGATTCTCTCTCCGATTACCGAACAGGGAGTGTGTTTGTCTGACGACGAAAGAAGTACAACTTATATATAATAATATCGCTGATTACGTTAAAGATTATTTTTAATTCTGTCTAGACTTGACCAGCGATGTAACCCATCTAGTAGGTGTTTGACCTGTTCAGCCAATGAGACACTGCAACTCTGATCCTCATATAACCCTGATGATTGCAGACACCCTAACAGTATCTGTACTAAACGGTACCTTTTGTATCTGTTGGCTCATGTACCTGTTGGTAAACCAGTACGGGTGTCTAAAATGGAAGCAAGCCTACTGCGCTGATGGGAAGTTATTTATAAAGGCAGATGTGTTTTCACAGCCACACATTAAGGCTTGGTGCAAGGGGAAAAAAAAATGTAAAAAGCTTCAGCGGTGAGTCACCATTTAGTAATTTAGTCCAGAATTTATGCGCATTTACACCTGACAACCAAAAAAACACCTTCACACCGTGCTCCATGCTGACAGGAAGTGACACATGTTCCAGCAGCATGCAACCAAGCATGCAAAAAAGCATCTGCATCATAAATGCTTCTTTACTAGACATTAAAGTGCCTTATGTAAGCTTCCTTTCATGCAATATACACTATATAGAGAGCGCACATAATATATACAGTATAGAGAGTGCTGTTACATGGAATTTATACTAATATGAACGTTTTTCGAATGTAATTATAATTTTTGGTGTGGAAGTGTGCAGGTATGGTAGTATGCAAACCGGGACAAAGAAAAAAAATCCCACTACAAAAGCAAACTTTTAAGGCAGGTGATTTACTGTAATACAGTACTGTATGTTAGTAATAGAAATGGAAATACACTGATCAGCCATAACATTATGACCACCTGCGTACTATTGAGTAGGTCTCCTCTTTTGGTATGTCCTGACCACTGCAGACCGGGAACATCCCACTACATTTTTGGAGTTGCTCTAATCCAGTGGTCTAGCCATCACAATTTGGCTCTTCGCACAGGTGGAATATATTAGGCAGCCAGTGACGTTGACGTGCTGGAAGCAGAAAAAATGGGCAAGCATAAGGAGTTGAGCGACTTTCACGAGGGCTAAAATTGTGAAAGTTTTTGCAGCTCTTGTGGAATGTTCCTGGATTGCAGTGGTCAGGACATACCAAAAGTGCTCCAAGGAAGGACAACCAGCAACAGGGTCATGGGCGGCCAGGACTCACTGATGCACGTGGGAAGTAAAAGCTGGTCCATGTACTCTGATCCAATTTAAGAGCAGCTAATTGCTGAAAGATTAATACTGGTTTCCTTCGAAATGTGTCCGAACACACTGATCATTGCTGTTTTGGCTGGCACTAAGGGGATCTACTCAATATTAAGCGGGTTGTCATAATGTCATAAATAGCTTTACCTGGTGTGGTTCCGCCCATCCTTCGACTGTGAGAACTGTAGAGACTTCTTGTATACCCAACAAAGCCTGGCGGGTCAACAGCAGCTCGTAGTTCATGATATTAGCTTTGAAAAACCTCACTGTGGAATCCACACATCTGGAAACAATCTGTTTCATAGGCTCTGCTCATGCACATGATGTACTGTAGCTTTCAACAAACCATGTATAACAAACAAACAACCCTGACCTTCTCTTGCTATATATACTATATGGATTATATGTGCTTGTTTAACATCTCATTCCTTTTCGTTTACTGTTATAATAAGCTCCACCCTCCCAGGAAGGCTTTCCATTGATTTTTTTTATGTGTAGCTATGTGGATTCTTGTTCATTCAGACATAAGAGCATTAGGGTGTCCCAAAGGTGTTTATTGGGGTTAATGTGTCAGGGCTCTCGACACTCGAGTTCTTCCACATCGCCCTCAACACACCATGTCTTCATGCTGCAGGGAAAATAAGCAAAGCTCATGAAATATTCTGGGTGATTCCTGAATCATGTAATTATTTGATTAGTCCAATTTGATAAGCAATACAGTCAAGAGTTTGTAGAACAGAAGAAAGTCATCTCAGTGGCCAACTATAACATCTATAAAAGGAGAAAAGGGGCCGGAAAAAATAATTGCCGTCCATTTCTGGAGGATTTCTCCAAATCGGAACTGTTCTGAATGTAAACTGGCTGAAGCTGAGCTACAATCTGCAACTTGATTGAGAAACTGAGCTCCAACTCCAGCCATTTATTATTATTTGCACTATTAAATATTTACCAGTCGTGCTGAAAAATGAGATTTTGGAGTTTGGGGGTCTTCTTGGTCAAAAGTAATGACTGCAGCCAACTGTCATGTAGAGACAATTCAACTAATGACTTTCTATAGGAATATTTTACCCTGACTGTGATTATATATTTCTGTGATCCTAATTTTATGGCATGGCATGTCTAATGCATTCGTTCCTCCTCACATACTTATAACATACAAGCATTAAAACTGTAAATGTGAACATGCATAATATAAATACAATATTCGAAATGAGCATCTTATGTTTCTTTACTAAGGGCGTCTCTTTCCTTCTTGGCAGTCGTTCTAAGAAGTTATGACCTCCTCCGAGACGTAACGGATGGTGATCTCACACATCAGCTGAAAAACAAACAGGGGTCTTGCATAGCACACACACAAAGGCTATTCCGAATGTATTGAACTCAGCTCACAGGAGGTCGCTTTCAATGCCTAAAAGTTTGCAGGTCACACGATCTTTGGTCACCTCTGGGGTCGAACAGGATAGACGTCTGGTTCCTGAAAGAGGACTTTTTTTGTGTGTAAATTTCCCACCAGCCCCCCCCCATCCCCCCCCCCCCCCCCTCTCCGCCGCTGCACTAAAGTGAAAGTGTTCCAGATGTAGAATGCAACCAACAAAAATGTCCTGAAACAGAATTGTAATGCAGGTGCATAATTTATTTCATGCACTCTGATCATAAAATGATCTGATCATAAAAACTATTATCTATACGCTTTTTGGGAAAACGGGTTCTTAGGTTGGCAAATACTGGAGTGACATTATCCGTTCGTTTTCCTGTCCTGCTTAACCTGTGCACGGGGTCCACGGGGGGGGGCTGGAGCGTTTCCCAGGGAACTCTACTTTATGGGTTCAGCCATATAAAAGAACTTTTTATATGAACCCTGCCTTCTATCCCTCGCATGTAAAAGGGTGCAATGACACTAAGGGTGAGCAAGAACCCTGTATGTCCCCTCTATCGCACCCAACTCCCACCTTAGCTCATGAAGCTGATTCTGAGTTACTCTAATTACCCGTGAGGTTTTGGCTTCATCTCCTGAAATATCCAGGAGAGTTGTTTGGAGAGGAGAGTGTGGTGGTGGTGGTGGTGGTGGTGGTGGTGGGGGGTCTTTGTGACAAACAGAGTGAGCATTGTGCCCAGGCTCATGTCCCTGGTTTTCTTTCTGTGGCCATCTCTCTCTCTCTCTCTCTCTCTCAAACACACACACACACCCCTCTCTTCCCACGCCTGATTTCCTCCCATTATCGCACCCCGTTCACAGACTAAAGAACAGGTTCTGATTGGACCAACGTGTCAGAGGTCAGGATGCTTCGACAAATCGCTGAAAGGGCTCTGTTCCAGATGTCCGAGAGATTACAGGTGTCCGCGCTACAGAGGGCAAAGGTCAAACTGTTTAACAGTGTGAGATGTGTTGAGTGCTTTTAATCCGACCACAACTGGTTAACTGTGTACTGTTATATAGAAGCTGATGCTGAAAGCTGAAGCTGATGCAGTACATACGACTGAAAATATATTAGACAAAAACAATATACAGTACATTATCGATATAACAAGACAACATGTGTCTGATTAAATAAAACAAACAAATCTTTGTTTAACTTGTTAGCCTTGTGCCTTGTGAGGTCACACGCAGTACGGCCATTACATAACATCTAATACTGCAGAATCTATGGAAGTTCAGCTAGCGGTTGCGGCTACGGGTTATTACAGTGTAAATAATTCAGAAATCCAGATAATTTTGCCTTCTTCCCAGCAATGTAGCCTTTACCCTAGCTTTATAACAACACAGTGTCCGTCTGCTTGGTGTTTCTCCTCACACGTGAGATTCACAGATGATTTCTCAGTGGCCAGACTAAATTTTGTCCCGCCTGACCGTCACGTTGGTCTCGCTGGGGTTTCATTTCGGTGCGGCTCAGTTTTTTATGACATCTTTATAAAACACAATAGCGGCTCGCGCTCCGGCGTCAGTCCGTTCTCAGCAGGTCTTGTTTTTCAGCTGGTGCAGTTCTGTACGTTTTTTACAGACCACAGTGTGTCACAGTGTTGGATAACGCCAAGAAGCCAGCACTGTCATAGACGACTGATTATATCCGCAGAACATTGTTATTGATAAACTGTACTCCTGTAGTTTTTCGGTTTGTATGATTTGCCTGCTCTGACACACCTGATTTACTTGATCGGCTCATTTGTACTGCAGGTTTAGTCCACGCGATCGAGCAGGAAAACAATTCAACTGTGCTGGACGCTGGACGTACCAGATCACCGCTGTGCCATTCGCTGGCTGTGAGATGCAGATTTAACGTGGTGGAATTAGCTAGTGTTGAGTTATTTGCGAGTTTTGTTCTTCCCTGATCTGAACACACTTATATATATATATATATATAAAATATTCACACCACCATATTTGCCTTGTACACAGTTTCCACTCAAATTATTCACCAGACATTTCCACCAAACAAAATCTACCATCCTGGTTACTCACAGTCTCTGGCAATATTCTGATTTTTTGCCATAAACATCCATTAATTATGCGAAACTCTTTCTGTAAGGAGATTTAAAGTAAACGCAAAATATTACTTTTGTATGTCAGAAAACTTAATATATATATATATATAATGCATGTTACACAATAGTAAGTTACAACTATGCAATCTGATTGGATGGGCGACATTCCACAAGTGCTGATATTAGACGGTAACAGCACTGGGATGTTTAAGTACTGTATATGTATCACTCAGTGTCACAGGTGTTCTAACAATTTTCTAAGTTAGGTGTTCTAACTCCAACCAGTGTTGGGGAAGTAACTCAAAAAACAATATCTACTACCAATGACTAATTACTAGTTTAAAATTGTAATTTGATTACATTACTGATTAGAACATGTAAAAAGATTACTAATTACGTTACGTTCAAATTACTTTGAAAACATCTGTCACTGCGAGCGAGAAGCGATAACAGGTTGAGGCGTGCGCCCATCCCTTCTCTTTTCCCATTTCTTCTAAATAAAATCACCCCTTTTTCCATGAGACCTCGCCTCGTGTCCGTGTGTCTGTGGTGCCGCCCGTGCATCAAATGTAAAACTACAAAGCTCTCTGACGATTGATCAAAGCGCATGCATGTTACCTGATGCTGCCACGCAAAACGTGATTTTTAAATGCGATTTTGATTCATTTTTAAACACTACATTTGTAATGCTAGTAACATAATGTTATTGACATTGGTAACTGTAATCAAATTACATGCACACACATCTGATAACGTTACGTCGTCTTAAACAACACGCTGCCTCTGCAGTTCTGGACTATTGCTATAACTAATACAAAGCTAACTAGCTTTGTCTAAATCGCTTTCTAACCGCTGATCAAGGACACTACTTGTGTGTTTGAGACCATTATGCTACATAGCGCACTGGCTTTCCATTTTTTGGGATTCAACCTGTAAATGAATGGAGCTGATTCTAAAGCAGAATAAGTGGAAGAGAAACTTATGAGATTTCCGGAACTGTCCACCACCTCCATGGTTTATTCTCCTCATTTCTTTTGTCTACATATAGTGCAGGTAAGAATTTAAAACTACAGCGGTACCACAGCATATGAATTTAATCTGTTCTGGAGGCGAGATTTATTGTGTATTTATTTGTATTGTGAAAAGCATTTTTTTCCATTGGAAATAATGTATAGCAGATAATCCCAAAAGATCTTACCAATGTTGCCAATTTCCAACACTGTAAGCATATTTTTTGCATATGAAAACAATCAAAACAATAAGATTAAAGATTAAGCAAATTAAGTACAATATGAAATAAATAGACATTAAACCTCACTTTAACGTTATGATTCCTCTCGGCACCGGCTGCTTTAAAAACCAAACCTTTTCTTCTTGCTACCTCTTGATAACATTCTTGGGACAAATGGTGCTACTGTATGTCTTCATTAAATCTTACATAAACTTACACAAAGACCCCACAAAAAAAAAAAAATGCAAACTCACTTCCCACTGACTTAAACGGCTCCCGGATTAGTACACACTAATTAGCCGGCGTTTGCTCGGTTCGGTCGCTCGCATGCTGAAAATGCTTCATATGTGGAGGCAAATTTCTTGCGAAATTTCATTACTGAAGGTGAAAATTCATGAAGGCGGCGCGTTCGTACGCAGAGGTACCACCGTTCACCCTTATTAATTACACTAAGCGCCAGTCGCCAACTCGGCCAGTCGCGGCTAGTTAGTTCCGCCAGTCATGGAAGGATATGTGTTGGAGGAGCAACTGGTCTTATAACTGGATAAATACATGAACAATCCTAATCTGTTGATAATAAATTTGTGGAACTGTTGCATGAAAGCAATATCGAACTCGAGGTCGTGCTGTTGTGCTGGATATCAGCACCGCTATGATGCCTTCGGCGCTACACTCCCTCTCTTGTGATATCGCAGGTTGAAGGTTAAACGACACCAGTTGTTGATATAAATGCTACCTTCTCCATTTAGCAGGTAAAGCAGGCTGTTGCTCATATTTCTGCACTCCCTTACTGAATGGGTGTGTGAATGTGTGTGCGCTCCTGTGTGTGTGTGTGTGTGTGTGTGTTGTTCAGGCTCCACCTTTCTCCAATGATGAGGAGAGACTGAGCAGACTCGGGGTCACACTCCTACCATCGCATCACATCACAACATACGAGCAAACACACACACACACACACACCTGTTCCAGGTGTTTCAATTTTTTCATATTAATATTATTATAATTATTATTATAATCCGCATATTTGATTTCTCCCGCCATCCCGATCCTGCGCAAACTTTCCTTCAGGCACGACCGGATGAGCGACTATATACCTTGGACAGCGCGCTAGTGTGCGTGTGTCTGCGCGCGCGCGCGAGAGAGAGAGAGTGTGTGTGTGTGTGTGTGTGTGTGTGCGCGCGTGTGTCTTCGAATCACAGCCGAAACGGACCCCGCACCGGACGAGCCCGCGGCGCGCGCGCTCTGGAATTAGGACGCGCGCGGAGTGAAATGATGCTTTCGCGCAGCGCGCGTGTTTAGACTTTCTGTTCTTGCCTGTTTGTTTGCTTGTTTTTGTTTATGTTTACTCTCTGCTCTGCATGGTGGCGCTGGATCACCTGGCTTACACACAACTTACAGAAGAGAAACTTTCTAATGATTTGAGACAAACTTTCATTCTTCAGGTAAGAACGCTCTCAGTGTGTGTGTGTGTGTGTGTGTGTCTCTATCTTTCTCTCTTACACACACACACACACACACACACACACCTGCATGCGAATTAGCTGGGTGCGCGTTCAACACCACATTTATTTCTAACATCATTCACACACACACACACACACACACTGTTCACCATGCATCACACATATATTTAAAGACAAGGGTTTTCTGTTTTCTATCTATGAAATGAGCCTAACACACACACACACACACAGACACACACACACACCGACCTGTGCGTGAATTCTGTGTGTAAATTAGTTCTTAAGTGAACATTCAAGGTTTCAAGATATCTAGATGATATCCAGGTAACAGATTCAGGTGTGTGTGTGTGTGTGTGTGTGTGTGTGTGTGTGTGTGTGCAGAAAGCTCCAGCTTTATTAAACAGCCTCCTGTTCATCAGAGGAGGTGGCTGCTGAGGGTTGCGCTGTTATATATGGAAGGATGTAAAGAGTTTCCATGAGAACTCATCAGAGACACTACATGTTAAATGTAAAACGCTTTCATGTGCATGGAGTCTGAAGTGTGCTGCTTTCACCTGGAATAGGTGATAGTTTACAGCACGGTGGCGGAGGTGTTTACGCTGTCGCATCGCACCTCCAGGGTAGAAGGTTCGATTCCCGCCTTGGAGTCTGTGTGCATGGAGTTTTGCATGTTCTCTCGCTGTGCTTTGGTGGGTTTCCTTCGGGTCCCCCGGTTTCCTCCCACAGTCCAAAGACATGCAGATTAGGCTAATTGTTTCTCCCAAATTGCCTGTAATGTTGAGAGGAGGTCATATCACAATTACCAGAAAAGGGATAAACATAATGGGAATCACCATTGACCTCCACAGTCCCTAACTGGACTACAAGTATATGTGTATATTTAGGGATGTCAGCCAAAAAAATGTATAGACACTTCATGAAAAGAAAATCTTTAAACTATTTATAAAATTAAAATATTTAAATTCTACAATTATTATTGTTAGATTTTGATATGTATGATAATATTATGATTATATTAAATTTTAATAATATACATCACACTATTTTTCTTTTCCTGTGGTGTGTCTATACATTTTTTGGCTGACTCTCTCTCTCTATATATATAAGTTACACACCACATGCACGCTTGATAAGAACACCCCAGCTATTAGGAACATTACAGTACGCTACATACTGTATTTCTGAGAATGTATAAAAGACTCTCAAAAACGTATCAACATAACCTGCGTAAACGAGATCCGAGCTTTAAGGTCAGCTATCAAGGGCTTGTCTTGCATCCTTGTCCTTACTCATCAAAATAAAAATGTCAAAAAAAAAAAAATCCAATCACACTGCCTGTGCTTGACTCTAAGAATGTTGATTTAACTCTGTTATATAACGTCACCGTGGGTGTTGAACCGACGCACTTGGTGTTAATTAAACACTGGGGATTGTGATGTGATTTGGCGTAAAAATGACCAGTAAATGAATCATCTTTCATCCACGATGGTTCTCGTCCTATTTATTTAAAATAAACCTAAAGCCACCTCGCGCATGTGAACAGGAAGCACCAACAGGAAACAAGCAGCGGAAACGATTACCTTGGCCAAAACGCTTTCAGTCTATTCACTAATTTCCTGTAAGCGGTGCTTATATATTGTACTGTATACTGTGGGTACCTACAGTACGAGTCTCTGTGGTGCTCTTCGAGATGCTTTCATGGCTGTCACACTTCTAAAAGAGGAGGTTTCATGCTCCTTTAGTGTTCTTGCCAAATAGATGCAGTGTGCCGTGGTGTCAGGAGCTCCATTCATTCATGCCCTATATATTTATATATAAAGAGAGAGAGAGAGAGAGAGAGAGAGAGAGAGCTATTCATTACATAAACATGCTTGAACATGAGAGTCTGGCGAGGACTGATTCATTTTTGTTAAGTTCTGAATAATAAAAAAGCTTAAAAAAACAGTACTTTGAATGATACTATTCATCCATCCGGAGCAGACTTTTCCCCCGCAAGTGAATAGAAGAGCAGCGTTTTCTCTAGACACTTCTACACAATCGAGTCCACTTCAGATGTCCTCCTATAGGACATCATGAGTCTGTTCCCAGGAAGTTCTCCCCGTTCTCAGAAAGGCCATAATAACTTGCAGACGGATGCCTAAGTGACATGATAAACGCAACACCAAATGATGTATTTTTATTGGTAGAAAGGTTTTCTTTATCCCCTCGACAATGCCCAATTCACTCAGAATTGGAATGCCTTGGGATCCAGTGGTTACTGTATGTGTGTGTTTTTCGAGTTTCAAAGTTCTCCAAATTTTCATACTGGTTTCCATCAGTTTCCTCCCACATCCAAAAACAAACCAGTCAATGGCTTGGCTAAAATAGCCTGCCCTGTGGTGTCAATGTGTGTGTGTGTGTGTGTGTGTGTGTGTGTGTGTGTGTTCATGATGCATTGCGATGGACTGACTTCCATTCCTCTCGCTCATTGTTCCCAGGATAAGCTCCATCACCATCACCTCCACCACCACCTTGCCCAGAATAAAGCTCTTCCCGAAAGTTCTTATTCTTTAAGGTCGCCCAGTTTTTGTTTTCTTTTTGCACAGGTTTTGGCCCAGGTTTTTACGCTGGATGTCCTTCCTGATGCAACCCTCCCATTTTATCCAGACTTGGGATCGGCACTGCATCTAGTGGCTGGATTTTTGGGCATCGGTTTCGAAATTGATCCTGGATGTTTCTGCATGAAACGAAAGAAACTTACCCATAAGCCACCGGTGCCCCCTCTCACCGAAAGTAATGCAAATTACTCAATGGTATTTCCTTGTCTGAAGCTTACTTTTTATTTGCAAGCGACTCCAGAACCATCATCCTCCAACAAATGATTCATAACGAACACTTTTTCCCCTAACAGGAGAGAATTTTGATATACTTCTAGCGAAGGAGCTGCGCTGTGTACGACTGCGATTTTGATATTCGCACTCAAAGCCAAGTAAAAGATCCTGCTGAGATCAAGCAGTTTGTTATTTCGGTTCAGTTTTTTTCCCACGACATCCTTCATGTACGCCATTATCTGGCTTCCCCGTGGTTACTTCGAAACATCGCCCATTCGATGGTTGAATTCTCTGTCCGGCGCTGCTGGGGGTCTAGCACGTAGATGAAGCCAGCGTGGCACTCGCCAACAATCTGATTACGCCAGGATGAAGGAAATGCTCCGCAAACAAAGGCATTAATCCTAATTATATAGTTAGGTTGGAAACGTGACACAAATGAGCGAGTGGAAGTGCTTGATTCGGGGGCCTTGCTATCAGTCTTACGCTGGGATCCTAATCATTCATGCGGTGCATTAACATAAATGCGTGTATGTTTAATTTGGCTCGAGGAGATTCAGGAGTATCCTGTTAATCAAACACTGAACCCTAACGCGAGCTCCTAGAGTCTGACTTTCTTTAATGGCTTCTACAGACAGTACAGTTCTTCTCCTTGTGACCCTGCATGAAAGAAAAACCTAAATGGTTCAACTAGAGAGGAAATCTTTAAAGACTACCAGAAATCAAAACAGATATCCATCCCAAGCTTCTCTTTTACACAGGGTTACACCGGCTAAAATAAACAGGAGCTCAATACGAGGACAAAAAGCCTTTTTCCTCCAATAATAGCAGGAATGTTTTTTTTTTTTGTGTGTGTGTGTGTCCCAGCTTCCTCGAGTGCTCCTGACTTTAAGAAGTCAAGTACTCCTCCACAAACGACTTCACGCTAGCATTTCCATGTCTGTTTTGGCATGCCGCCCTTTTCACGAGCTCTGACTAAAATCAAAGCTCCGCCCATTCTAATGCGTCGTTTGACTCGATCTGTTACGCATAATTAGACTCCCTGCGGAAAAGTTAACATAAGACGATGCTTTGGAGATCGCTAACAAGTGAAGTGATTCAGAAAACTGAGCCAGGGGCGGAGAGGTGACGAGATGTGCAGACTCCAAACATCTTCCTGTCAATTATCCGCCACTGTTCTGGACGCTGTGTGCTTTCCAGAGATGCGCTTCTGTTTGCATCATGTTGCACAAGCGGCGTGACATGACACTCCGAAACACTACAGACTGCTGCAAGGCTAAAATTGATTTCTTTTCGTTACACTGAGCCCTGAAACGTGCGTATTAGTACAGTATATGGTGTATTACTCATTATTTTTGAATCAGCATAAAGATTTTTTTTATTTATTTTTTTTTTTTTTACTCGTTCCTAATCATCATTTCTCTGGCCTGATCATGCTACATTACCTTGGCATGGAGTGTCCCATTAGCTCCAGGCCTCAACCTCGTTGATGACAAAGAGAGCCCAGCTGCTTCCATCTGCTCCATGGAAGCCAAGGAAATATCCGGTTTTAATGCCAATTAGATATTTTGCATGGCCGCGGTTACGGGACCCTGCTGGTCGCCTGCACCGTCGCGAGCCAAAGCGTCGGCCGTGACGAGGGCAGGACAGATGTCAGGGATAGCTGCCATGAAAGGTCCAAAGCTCAGAAAACAGCCGAATATCTGACTTTCACAAATCAAGCTGTGTACTTTTTTAATCCAAGAAACACACAGGTTTACTTCTGGAGATCTGAAAACAAACTATCAAGCAATTCTGGTGTGACATTTGACTTCATATCAGCATCTTCTCCATACGTCTGCATTTCCTGTTCCGTGATCTCTCGGGGAGAACCCGGTAGAACCGATAGTCAGAGGGATTCATGCATAGTGGTTAGCACTGTTCCCTCGCACCCCCAGGTTGCAGGTTCGATTCCCATCACGGGCTCTGTGTGCATGGAGTTTGTGTGTTCTCCCTGTGCTTGATGGATGTTTTTATTTTTTTATATATATAGATCCAAACAAAATGTTGCAGATTTATTCTTATCCACGCAGTATGTGTTAAATAAGAAGATTTAATATTAAGCACTGGACCTGAAGCGATCTGTGATCCGTGGTCAGGGTTCGAATCGGGACGCCGTTCATCTTCACCTGCTCTTATAATACACTTCATGTGTTTGTCTTGTGTAAGTGCCTCCGGTCAGCGCGCTGTTTATTTGATTCCAGATGTCAATATGGTATTATTACCATCACACCCTGGGAAATGAAACCCATACGCGTGTGTGATTGGCACCTGTCAGGTCAGCACACTCCAGCAGCACAGCATCGTTAATATTTGATGTTTCATTTGACTTTCTGTTTTTTTTTTTTTTTTTTTCCGTTTTTAGCCTGAGCTATTATTTGTTATCTTTCTCAAGTTCACACTTTACTCAATTCAGTCCACAAAATTCATCTTATGGCTTCTACACGAAAAAAAAAAAAAAAAAAAAACTTGATTTAAAAGATGATTTAAAAAAAAAACTTTTTTTTTTCCTAAGCACGCTGTTCCTAAGATCTCAAATTAATTGCTATATGCTGCTTACCTTTATCACGGCACCTTGTTCCTCCCTTAACATGCCCACGGTCTGCAGTTTCCATGGTAACGGAGGTCGAGGAAGAACACTAATAAATACGAGGATGTCGCTTCATTAAACGAACGAGCGAGAGTTTTGGCGTAGAGAGAGAGAGAGAGAGAGAGACGGATCCGTGGAACAGAAACACTAAATGAGCATGACAATAACGCGAGGGTGACCTCTGGTAAAAAGTTGCTACAGGAAAAAGCGCCTTATGTTTACGCCTGGGTGTTTTGTCTCAGACTGTAACATTTAGCAAATCTCTAGGATTTCAAATAGTTTAAACTTTTAGGCATTTTATTTCAGTTTTGTTACGTTTTATTTTAGGACTGCTAATGATCAGCTTCTGAGTAAAAAAGGGCAGAAATGTGTTTTTATTTCCCTTAACAGATCTGAAATCTGCTTTCCACAAGCGACGAGCTGTAATCACTGCTTTTGGTGCTTCGCCAGAATTTGACAGGCTGTGATGTTTCAAATAAAATAATGAAATAATGAAATAAAATTAATGAGTCAACAGAAGCAGCCCAGCCTCCACGACACGGGGGTCAATTCAATTAAACGGCTAGACGGCTCTGTATATTTTTCCCTGCCTAATGCGATGTCTAATGATTAGCACAGTGTCTGGTTTTAATCAGAGATGTTTAACTGGTGGGCAAACATTAGGCAATGTTAAATGGCCAGATTAAACGATCACACTTGCGAGATACGGACAGATGCTCTATGCTACTGATGCTCTGATCGAAATAAACTCTAATACAATTATAAACTCTTATACTTTCCTTCTTCTTTGTTCCTTTTCCAGGTCCTGAAAGATCCCAAAAGAAGATGCAAGAACATTCACTGGAAGCCTCAACAGCCTATAAAATAAAAAACCTGAACATCTAAACAAACGGCACATTCTCTACACTCAAACATGGCTGTACTTCCAGTAAGGATCCATTGGTCTGTCATGGTTCCCCTCGTTCTCCCGGTAATCTCTGTCCTCCTGCTCGTCCAGGCCAGCCCGAGATATGTCCCCGCGCTCCCAGGCACCAAACGGGAGATCATCATGGACGGTGACCTGGTGATCGGTGGCCTGTTCCCCGTCCATGAGAAAGGCGAGGGCACACAGGACTGCGGCAAGATCAACGAGCAGCGTGGGATTCAGCGCCTGGAGGCGATGCTCCTGGCTCTTGATGAGATCAACCAGGATAACCGCATCCTACCGGGCCTCAAACTGGGCGCACACATCCTAGACACCTGCTCCAAGGACACGTATGCGCTGGAGCAGTCGCTGGAGTTCGTCCGCACGTCGCTCACCAAAGTGCACCAACCTGGGTTCATCTGCCCTGACGGATCCAATCCCGTGCCAGACGAGGCGCCGCTGGCTATATCCGGAGTGATCGGGGGATCGTATAGTGATGTCTCCATACAGGTAGATATGGCGTCCACATGGACTTAAGCGCCTCAGTGTCTCCATGATTAACCTTAGTTCTAGTCCCAAGTCTTGTGAGCAAATTTCATCACCAGTTTCTTTTTAAATGTCGCCTTTTGGTGAATACTATTTTTTATGGCCAACAGTTTTTAGACACCCGAAACTAATTTGTACACACTAACATGTGCTTTTTCAGCAAGAGCATTATTGAGATCATTAAGGAGGCCTGGGGTTCAGTCCTCTTTGCATCGCAATTTACCCCCTTTTCCACCAAAGTGAACCAGGTGCTGGTTCATGTCGGGTGCCAGATCAGAGCCAGCTCAATAATGAACCGCCACAGAACTGGCATTGTTAATCCAAGGGCTGGAGAGTCACCGCATTACGTCACTGTATGTGTCCATGTACGTCTTTACTTTCCCAGCAATGAGATCAGCAATGCTAATGGGAAAAATGCTAGTGGCAAGCACAACAACAACTTCAACATGAATTTGCGAGCAGTTCTCCTGGCTTTATTATTACTAGGGAGCCTTTCAGCTGCACATTGCATATTGAGTCCATCTTTTAAAGATGGCGGTCACAAACCTTTAGTTGGTTGCGATAATCCCGCCCCTTAGCCCTTGATGTAAGCAGTTCCTTGTTCCAGCCCAGCAAAGTGTTGGTGACACTATGGAACCATTTTTGGCTGTTCGAAAGCAAAGAATTGGTTTGAAATTGGGTACTAGCCCCGAACTGGCGCCGTAACCACCTTGATGGAAACGGGGTAAAGGATGTTTAGGGGTCCTGAGCAGGAACATTTAAATTCTGCTGCTCCAACTTTATGGCCTCTGGCAGATGTTTTTCCAGAGCGGCTTACACGTTTATCTCTTTACACATATGAGCAGCTGAGGGTTAAAGGTGTCAATAGTGTTGAACCTGGGACCTTCTGATCATCAGTCCAACACCTTAACAACTGAACTACCCCTACCCTAAGCCAAAGGAAGGGTCATGCTGGAAAAAGTTTTCAGTGAAGGAAATCCTAATGCTCCATTTGTGTGCTTCCACCGCTCACATATGGATGTATTGGTCAGGTGTCTACAAACTTTTGGCCATAAAGTGCACATACAGTGCACTATGAGTGGGATAAAAGCCATCATTTTTTGAGCTATCAGAGGGATCTAGTGAGCAAAAGCAAACTAGGATGCGAAAGAAAATGAATGTCGTCCTTTCATATCTAGCGTCTCGTTAACTTAACTGTAACTGTATTAATGGGTTGGTTTGAACAATCCTGATTTTCACCCACTAACCACAGTGGTTAATTCCGCTTGAACAGCATCCTCAACAGCTAGCAACAATAAGCTGTTTTTGAGGCTTATATGGTGACGTCTTCATATGATGGAGGCAAATCAAAGTGTAGAAAAACACCTCAACAAACGAACATCTCATGAGGATCCAGTTTCATCAGTTTGGTAAATCATATATGATAAATACGTTTTAAATGAATATCTTTATTTAGCACGAATTCCAACGCATACTGACAGTTAGCACTGTTAAGAAGTTAAGCTTCAGGGTACCACGAGTGTCATCGGTATTTATAGATTTCACAGCATTTTAACTCATCACTGCTGTTTTGCAGGCTTTATAACGCTGCAATCTTGTGGTTTTTTTTTGTTGTTGTTTTTTTCATCTCAGTAATTAGCGCTCTCCTTCAAGCTAAATATTTTAAAGCGTAGGAAATGACAGTGTAATTAGATAACAAGAAATGACCAAAACAGTGATAACACCTCTACGACGTGAGCCTTGGCGTATTAATAGCTGACGCGTCCAGGGACAGTGCCACAGCTCCACTGTGGTATAAATTCTCTTGCCACTTTGGGAGTTTCCTGCTCTGGTCTTTCAGCCTTCCTGAACCCCGACAGGTCTGTCGACACTGAAGTGTCTTCTTGTTCCTGTGCTTCGCTGCAGAAAAGCTGCGAGCTGTGAGTGTAAGCATGGTTAATTACCGGCTCCTTCCTTTCGGCTGTCACTGCCAGGGAGAGGGCCGAGCTCTAATTATGTTCCCGTTGCATAATAATGTTTGGTTCTGAGTTTTTGCCGGCAAAAACTCGACCACCTGAGGGATTTGTAGTGTTTTCTTTCATGCAAGCAGTGCTCTTCTTTAATGGGGTAAAAGTCGAGAAATCTTTAGCTAGTGAACTTTGCAAGAAGCTTGATTTTAATCTCAAAATATCTAAAAAATAAATAAATAAATAAAAAACTCACACATGCCAACCTTCATTACTAGAGATGTAATTATGGCCCCAAAGATATCTAATTGTTGTTTCTGAGTCCTATTCTTGGAGTGGTCTTATTTACATTCGTAATTGCCACAGAAATAAATGAAACAAAGCACCAAACTGTGATTGGACTCAACTACATGCTATTTGTGGTCTCCTGGCACACCCTTAATCGAAGTTAATTGTCGTTATTCACAGAACCGAATGTGAGTGTGTATTAATCGGGTGGGATATGACGTAAATGTGTTTATGAGAATGTTCCATATGAATGGCGCATTCTTGTGTCATTCCCAACCTCGGAAGTGAAAACATACTTATACTGTAGATCTACATCTAGGCATTTGGCAGACGCCCTTATCCAGAGCGACTTACATTTGTATCTCATTATACATCTGAGCAGTTGGGGTTAAGGGCCTTGCTCAAGGGCCCAACAGGGCCAACTTGGTGGTAGTGGGACTTGAACCTGGGACCTTCCAAACCGTAGTCCAATGACTTAACCACTGAGCTACCCCTGACCTCTGGCAGATGTGACATCTGGCAAAACCGGTGGCGCTCTCTGACTCAAGAACAAGAAGCACAAACTGTATAAGGAAAGTGGAAAGTCATGTGGGAGCAAACAGGGACAGAAGTTACAAGACATCATGAAATCAAGACAAACTTTCTGGCTCCGGAATGGCGCAACAGAAAAGCGTCCACATGATGTTTACTAAAAAAATGCCAGGGCCTTCCTTGAGGCCAGCTTTTCCACCAGACACTTGGCCGTTGTGTCCATTGCTAAGTGATCTGTACATTGGCTGAATTACCAAACAGGAACTTCCACAATATGGACAAAGCTATTTGGCCAAACCTGCAATGACATTGTATCCAAATAAATTGGTTAAGGCATTGGACTACGGTTCGGAAGGTCCCAGGTTCAAGTCCCACTACCACCAAGTTGTCCCTGTTGGGCCCTTGAGCAAGGCCCTTAACCCCAACTGCTCAGATGTATAATGTGATAAAAAAAATGTAAGTCGCTCTGGATAAGAGCGTCTGCCAAATGCCTAGATGTAGATGTAGATGTAAATACATACACTTCAATATGGAGTCGGTCGCCCTTTTGCAGCTATAACAGCTTCCACTCTTCTTGGAAGGCCATCCACAAGATGTTGGAGTGGGAATTCGTGTCCATTCATTCATTTATGAGGTCAGGCGCTGATGTTGGAACGAGAACGCTTGGCTCACAATCATTGTTCCAGCTCATCCCAAAGGTGCTCGATGGGGTTGAGGTCAGGGTTCTGTGTTCGGGCCAGTTGAGTTCTTCACTGTGCTCAGTCATCTTGGAATAGAAAAGGGCTTTCAATAAAAAGTTGCTACAAAGTTTAATAGAAGCACAGTATTGTCCAAGATATCTCGGTAAACTGAAACATTAAGATTGTCCTTCACTGGGGATAAGGGGCCTGACTGATTGAAACACCTGAATTCAATAATTAACAGGTTTGGCCGAATACTTTTGTCCGTATGGTGTACATTATGCTGGTGCTAAAAATAATGGAGTCGTCCATGGAATGTCTAGAAAAAGTACTTGAGAATGGCAAGGAAATAGCAAAGCTCCATTCTTGTGGTGTTATTTGTTAGCATCGTTTTCTTTTACAGAAACTGTAAAGAACTGAACGCAGAAACCCAACCTATCAGTACTACCAAGTCTATAATAGATCTTAAGTTTTTACCTGCCTTTATGTACAAAACAGATACAAGTTACAGACTACATCCCGTAATCCAAAATAGCACTGACCAAATTCTCCTTGCTCTAGATCTCATCATAGCTCACAGCATGTGGTATCACGGTGGCTTTCTCGAGCCGTTTCCTCCGTCTGTGGCGGGACTAGAACAGCCTCGGAGACGCTGCTTTGGCAGAACCCGAGCCACCTGTCCTCCTCTTAGTAGAAGGAGCTAAGAGGAGCCTTCGGGCTGTCTGGAGCTCAATCAGCCTGCTGGCATGAGAAAGATGCCGCTTGGCACGAGCCCTGAGCAAACACGATGCGGATGAACACGCATATAAAACAAGCAGCACATGGCAACAGACATCCCAACCATTTTAGGAGTTTTTATTTTTTATTTTTCCACACAATATTTATTTATTTTTTTTTTTTGCACGCCATCTGGATTGTGAAGTAGAATGAAGAAAGGAAGCATTATGAGTCAGTAAATGATGTTAAGAAGTCTAATATAATGAGTGCATGTTTACATTACAAGTGACCTTATATCATTTTATTAGTTGTATCAGTAGTTAACTTGAACGCGCGTGTGGTTGATATTTTTGAACTCGGTAGCATTTTTGCGTAAATTGATTCCAAAGGTGTTGGCGATTCCTTAGCAATTCCCAAATCCCCCTATCCTTAACACTAGAAATGGTCCGTGCTGTCATGCGCTCGTAGGAATAAGCTGCAGGGATTCGATCCCCGCGTTCTCATTCATGCCACAGAGTCACTTGTCAGATATGGGTCCCATTTAGGACTACATATTTAAAAAAAAAAAGTGTCTGATTTAAAAAGGTCAGATTTGGGTCACTACAACCTAAAATAAACGTAGTCTGGTATCGGTGTGTATATGTATTTCCAGGTGTTATTATTATATTTTTTGGGTTAAGTGTGGGTGTTTCTGATACCAGGTGCTATCTTTGGTGTGTGTGTGTGTGTGAGTGAGATAAAGATCTATATTTGAGTATGTGTGTGGGTGAGATTGGCAGACCAGTTGTGTGGTTGTCTAGAGAACGAAACGCCTCCCTCCATAGAGCAGGAAACAATATAATGATAATAAAAAAAACTCTTAACAGTGTTTCAGTAAACAGTGAATTAATATGAATACAGAATCTTAATATCACGGCATTACAGGGAATTTGTTTTGTGCACAAAGCCTGAGGCGCTCCGGAGCTTTCATTCAGGCTGCAACATTTCAGTCTGGATGTGTCACTCTTTCACTGAGAGGCTTCCTGTGCTCTAATTAAAGCGGCAGAACATCGCCTAGGTTACTGTGTGTGAGTCTACTGTGCATGAACGTTTGGATTCTCCAGAGTTCACACCGGCACTCATAACGCAACCCGATTGCTAGTCTTCTTTCATCCTTCCTGCTCTCGTAGCTTCATACAGCAAGTGAAAGAAATAAATTCCTATATATATATATATATATATATAGTATATTACATGAAACCGACCTTGTGCATGCAGAGAATCAGGAATAATAATAATTGCATGCACAATGTTTGAACATGCACGGTGAAATTGTCCTTGAAGGGTCCTCAAAGATTTCACACACAAGGACCTTTTTTTCTTGTGAAAAAAAAAAAAAAAATCTTTTTATGATTGTGGTATGAATTATTATCGAACACTAGCGTATGTACCTGGGTAAGGAGTTTGTAGAAAGAGTTAAAAGGTTAAAACTAAAAATAATCTGCTGATCTTTAATGTAATGAGTGATATCATTATTATTATTATTATTATTATTATTATTTGAGGTTGAAGCCCACGTCCATGTCTGTGTGTCTTTCTGTACGGCAGAACGCTCTGTCTAACTTATTAATACACAGAAATCACATTTTGTCTTAAAACGACTCACTTATACCGCTTCAACGTTGTATTATTTCAGCCAAAGTGAAAATATGAACTAATCCCAGTAAAAAATATTCACTTTATCTTTTCTAATTAACATCTATTGGTGCAGGTGTTTGTTTACATTGAGACAGCAGCGCATTAGTAGATGATTGTAAAGTAGATTGTTAAATCCGGCACTTAACTGTTCATAACATCACTTTTACTCAACATTTAGATTTCACTCATGGTGCAGGTAAAACTTCAGGCAGATGCAAAAGTTGCAGTAAATTCTGTCCAGACAGTTTTGCATGATGCTGTGACAAAATCCTCCTGGACAGAGAACGACAGAATGTTTTCCGAGACTGGTTTTCGGGTCCTTGATTAAAAGAAAGACTTCTGACCAATGTACAGATAAGAGCCTTCTTTGATTTATACAGAGAATGCAACTATTTTTACATTAACTGTCATGCAAATATACTCACATACTGGCATATTTATTCGAGGCTGCTTTTCCAACAAAGAAAAAAAAAAATCATCCTACCGTAAGGCAAAAATAAAACAAAGCCAGTCGTTTAACTGAGAAAGCTCCAGGTGTAATCTGGCCTGCGCTGGCACTGGAGAACACTTCACCATATGACATACACGTTTATGCACATGTGGAGCGTCCTTGTTAGGGGTCACTGCCGACGAAGACACGTTAACGTATCAATCAATACAGCTTCAGAGACATTAACAGCGCTGCGGTATAACAGTGGCCTTCGGCATCTTATCAAAAATTAGATGAGATTAGAAATGAAAAATTGTATCGTACAATATATAGGTTTAAACTTTGGGCCGCACTTTACCAGCCATGGCGTTCAAGCAGCTCCAAACCAAACAGGAAGAGGCAGAGACTCCAAGGATGAGGATTATTAATACTGTTACCGCCGCTCCGAACAGTCATCCATCGTCTCCGAGCTGCACAAGGTCACTCACACAGAGGCCTCACCTGTGCTTCGGGTTTTACTGAATGCTAATGAGCAATATGCTGTAAGCGAACTCTCACTGAGAACCTGCACACCACTGAAAACCCATCAAATCCCATTACGCTGATTCATGGGGAATATTCGGGAAATTAAACGACTCTGCACGTTTCCAATCGACTTCATTCCTTTGCAATCCGAAGGATGAAATTTCATTTCTCAGTCTGTTTGTTTCATCTCTGAGTGTTTGTGTCTCTTTATAACTTCGCTGGCTGAAGCCGCAGCGCGATGCCCACACGCCTGGCGCGGGAGCTGATAAAACAGATGGGCCTTTCATGTTGAAAGCAGGACGGTAACAAGCGGCAGAACTGCGTCACGAGACACTCCGCTTTCGATTCACTCTGACGCGGGGTCGAAACGCCACGCCGCTTCACCCTTTCAAGCTCCGGCCCCCGACGCTTTCTCCGTTTTATCCCCACGATCTCTCGCTCTGGCTCGCACGCTTACTATTTTTATCTTCTCTCAAACACTTCATGTCTTCTCTTCTCTCGTGCCTTTGTCCCTGCCAGAAGCTGTTTTTCCATTCAGTAGCCGAAGGTCCCTTTCTCATTCAGGACTTAAACAGACACTTTTTTTTTTAGAAATACCACTAATATTATACTAATATTATACTAATATATATACTAATATTTTAGATCACACATCATAAAATTGACCATTCAGCTTACAAATATGAGGATCGATCCAGCTCTAGCTCTAGTTTGGTTGATGGACACTAAACTACTCTCAGCTGAATAACATGCTATTAGCCTGCTAACAAGCTAGCTAATGACTAGCCAGCCGTGGTGACCACCACGCTAGTTATGCAAGATGTAGGTTTATGACAAATATTTAGCAATAAGGCATTTCTAAGTAGTATAGCTGGCTAACTACAACTTAAAGTTAGGACTTTAACCATATAATATCAGGATAAACTGTAAAGTTATCTCTGGCATTTAAATTTCAACTACACACAGCGAGAATGCTGTTCATAGCTAGCTAACTAGCCCTGTACAGCATTGCATTACCTAGTTATTTTTATGTTATTTAACTACATTTTATGTTATTATATGTTATATAACTACAATTCACCTGTTTTCTGAGAAAATATCTTTCATTCTTCACACTCCATAAGAGCAGCATGATGGTCTAAAATTGATTTGCACTGTGAACAAAACTGATGGGCAAATCCCAGTATTGGTGCTGAAATTTTTTTTTTTTTTTAGTTATACATACAGTATAATACAGAAAATATGAATGCCAAAGAAGCTACTACTTTTAGCATTTTGTATTTGCTCCAAAAATGCTAATTATTCATGTTTTTTATGAGTATTGATTCTTAATCTGGTAAAAAAATGTAAAAAAAAAAAAAAAAAAAACTGGCTTAAATTGTTTTTTGGTAAAAGCTTAAAAAGCAAAAAATCTGTAGTGTCCGTAACCATGTCAAATTCATGTTGCAATATCTTAACAATTTAGAATTTTAGAATAATACTCTTTTTCAGGTCTTTTCATGTGAAATCTAAATCGGCCAAGTTTCATCTGAATGACAGTTAAGATCATTGAAAGATTTTAGTTAAAAAAAAGTTACGGACACTACATAAAATGCATGAAATTGTATTTAGCTAATGTTTTTCTTTTTATCTGATAAAAATATAAATGTGTATGCATATTTACAAAAAAAAAAAACCAAAGCATGGATCGGGTGATAAGAAGCATTAAGTATTACGAAAAATGGTGTTATATGCTCCTATCGGAAAATGCACCAATACCACGTTTTGGTCGATTATTATTATTATTATTATTATTATTATTATTATTATAAAAACACAAAAAAAACAACCATAAAAAATATGATCTTATGAATCTGTGCAATTTTTTTGCCTATGCCAAATTTTTTGCTCAGTCATGTTTGTATAGTTGGTTGAAAATGAAATAAACTTCAGTTTATTATATTGCCTAGGTTGTGCTGAAAAACAAATCATGTCATTCTTAATCGTACCCTTGTTCTTAAAATAGTAGTAAAATAATAATGCAAAAGATGGCCAAGATGCTCTGGGTTTTAAAGGCATCTTCGCCATGTCATGTTAAGAAAATGAATTGCAATTAAACACATGTGAATATGTCAAAGCTATTTTCTTGTCCTCTATCAAAATTGTATGACTCTAATATAAAGTGAATATAACTGTAGTCTGTGCTCTCCTTTCGACTAGTGACAGAGTGTGTTTAGATATAGATTTACTGTAAATATCTGTCTCCTGACATTTAACCAACTTCAAACTTCAAAGAATGACCTTGTGGCTTTCACACCTTTACGGGGTGCTTCGTAGCCAATACCTGGTTTAATTTTATTATATACTGTATATTATAGCCATACTTGAGACAGTTCTGCCTGTAATATGTTCTGTAATATGTTCAAAGAAGACTTGTTTTAAAAACATTTGGCAGATTAAACCTGCGCTTAAACCAGATGAACCCCTGGCGCAAACATCTGCATAACCTCTCGCTGCTGTACTTTCCCTAAGTCACTGTGTTAAAAGTTAATGCTGTTTTCGGCACACTGCTACACCCTGGGTGTTGCAACCATTTCTGTAAATGTGTCTATATGTTGTGTTGCTCCTCTAGCTTTCCCCTGAGTAAGAGATGAGGGTCAAAGCAAAGTACTGGCATTGAATCCTTCAGAGTGCGGCGTCGAGCACTTCCTGCTAAATAAAGTCTTAAAAAGTAGTAAAAGATGATACATTCAGGTTTTGCACAACAGATATTTAGTAATGATCGCTTTCTGTGAAAACCGTGACCCTCTCGGTGAACCTATTCACGACAGGTGAGTTTTAAACAAACTACAGTGATAATGTCAGAGTTCAAGTTTAATCAGTTACATTTCATTTAAAAACTCCCTGAGATGTCAAAAGGAAGAAATCTTGAGATGAACCAGACCCAACAGGGAACCCATCCTCATTTTGGTGATTTCAAGATGATATAGCTCGACTTTGCATGATGATGTAGATAGGTTGTAGGTTGGTTTGTGGTCAGGCTCTGAGGCTGAATGTTCGGTATAATGGGAGAGGTGGTTAAGTTACCCTGAAGTCCTCTTTCGTTTTTAGAGTCTCAGATACCAAACTGTTTGGAAAGTTGAAAAGGTGATCAAACAAAAGTGTCTCAAGTAGGTGAAAAAGTGATCTTTCACATTTTTATATTTTAATCAGATAAAAAGAAACACATTTGCCACATACAAATTCATGCCCTTGTCTGTAGTGTCTGTAACTTTTTAAAATTCAGATCTTTCAATTACCTTAACTGTCATTCAGATGAAACTTGGCCAATTTAGATTTCACATGAAAAGACATAAACCTGAAAACGTGCATTATCCTAGAAAATTGGTAGGATATTGCACCCGATATTATACTGAACATTGACATGGTTACAGACACTACAGATCTTTTAGGGTAAAAAAAAATCCTGAATTTTGCATGGTATGCTTCAATATAAGCAACACAGGTCATATGCTTCCAGAAGCTTACACTAATTTTCCATCTCGTTGTATTTTGCATCTCGTAGTATTTTGCAGCAACAACATTGTGCCATCAACAAAGTGACGCCACTTGCAATGTCACCTGCACATCTCTGTAGAGCTCCTCTGTGAACTCAGAACTGATATACTATAAAACTAACCCAGTCACCATTTTTTTTTCTGTTACAATGCTGTGCATGTCAATGCTACAACTTATCCCTGATCAAATTTGGGTTTCATCAGCGTCCCACTGACAAGAAGAAAAGGGATTTGTGCTTATCAGCCGTCCAGTAAGGAGACACGCTCATCTGATCCTGGGCGCAAAGGCAGGCGTAGCGAACATTTTATCTCAGGGAGCATTATCACGAAATAGGTTTTATCCTACACGCTAAACGGCGTGAATACACTGGAGTGAGCACACACACACCACGAGCTCAGTCACTTGTCAGACAGCGCAGATGGCAGAGTGACAGGTGGACGGTAAGGTAGGAAGAAACACTGATGTGTTTAATAACAGAATGTGAACCACGCTGATATACTGCTTACACAATGTTTCAGTTGTACGAAATGACTAATTTAACATTAAATCTTACCTGATGAGCAGAGCTGGGTAGAGTAGCCAAAAAATGTACTCAAGTAAGAGTAAAAAAGTGTTCGGCAAAAAGATACTGAAGTACTGAGTAACTGTTTCATCATAGTGTCCGATTCGTTTTTTTTTAAGAATGATGTAAGCAGTCCGAGAAAATGATAAAATAATGTACAAATTGCGACATTTCCAAATAATAAAATAAACGAAATAAATGTAATAAAATAAATGAATAAAACTAAATATCTTTACAAAATAGCAAATTAAGGAATAAGAAACACAAATTTCCTAATCTCCCTTTTTTCACGAGAAAGCTTTTGAAATAAATCCCTACTGTAGGGAACATGTGTGTGTTGAACGGTGTAGATTCCCTGTGTATGTTCAGTCGCCCTGCAAATGACTCAGCAGAAAATGACCTTAGAACATGTGTCTCACTTAACCATAAACTGTGTCCAGCAGAACAAATGTAAGAAAATAATAGATTTTTAGCCTCTAGTTTATTTGCTAATTATATATGTTAAGATCGCAACATTAAATAAAACAGCTTGAACCGGGACATTTTGCTTCACTGTCTATCACTGCTGAAGACAACACCCGCGCTTCTGTGTGGTCATGTGACTCCATGGGGTCATTGTTATTGCGGCTGATTGGTCAAACGGAGTCATGTGATTATTCTTGCTATATCTGATTGGTGAAACACAGTCACATGGTAGATCCACCGGCTGCATTTCTCTGGCAAACACGAAGATCATCTAAAGTGTCGAATAAACGGTTAGAGAAGTAACGAGTCGAGTGTAGCCGAATGTAGCGGAGTAAGAATAGTTACTCCAGTAAAAGTATAAAGTATAGTGTGGTAAAACTACTCATAGAAGTACATTTTTTTCAAAAAGTTACTAAAGTAAATTTAACGGAGTAAATGTAACTCGTTACTACCCGCCTCTGCTGAAGGGAGAGCTGTAAATATCATCACATTGTACTGTAAATCTCCCCCAGAAGAACAGCTGGATCTTGATACAAATCAGTAACCTCCAATGACTAACAATCATAATTACATACACTGACACCCGGTCTCATGTCACACGGTCTGATGTGTTCAGTGAAGTCCATGGGGGTGAATTTATTTGGATTGGTGGTATTATCTAAGGACGGACGAAATGGTGAATGATTTGATTGTGCCTATGAACTGGATCCAGGGGCGGATCTACCGGGGCGGCAATTGGCACCCTAAGAAAAAGCCTTGCCATCCCATTTGCCACCCCAGCACTAGTGTCCTAGTGTTCTAAAAATAAAAGAGTTTTTTAAATTTATCTGATGTTCCAATCCAGATATCAGGTTCAAGTCAATCACACATCAGCCTTTATTTCATTTTTATAGGACAATGTAAAAATGTGCACCCTGTTGTATACGCCGAATAAGAATAGCGTTCCTTGAATCCACTAAAACCATGCAAGGATGCTTGCTTCAGTGTTGCCACCCCTCATCATTTTAATGCCACCCCCTTGCCACCCCATGAATCATTTTCGAGATCCGCCCCTGACTGGATCGTCTATATTTGCGAAGTGACCCTTAAATTTGGAAGCAAAACAGCTCAATGGTGCAAAAATGCAGGGTCAGTTAGAATTCATTCTCCTTACAGGCAAAACATAGTATCGTGTAAGTGGTAAGTGTCTCACCTAGGTGAAAAAGTCCATTTTTAGATAGGATCATATAACACCATTTTTCATAATGCTTAATGCTTCTTTTCTCCAGATCCATGCTTCGTTTTTTATTAATATGCCACATTTATATTTTTATCACATTAACTAAATATAAATTTGTGGCCTTTTATGTACAGTAGTGTCTGTAACTTTTTTTAAATTCAAATCTTTCAATGATCTTAATTGTCGTTCAGATGAAACTTGGCCAATTTAGATTTTACATTAAAATATATAAACCTGAAAAAGTGTATTATTCTAAAATACTAAATTGTTAAGATATTGCAACATGAATTTGACCCGGTTACGGACACTACAGATTTTTATTTTATTTTTTTTTTTGGGGGGGGGGATCCTGAATTTTGCACAGAATGCTTTAATTTAAGCAACAATTTTTACAGGTCATCTGCTTCTAGAAGCTTACACTAGTTTTAGTATCAATACTCATAAAGAAATCTGAGGAATTTTCATTTTAAATGATTTTAGTTTGAAGCAAGACAGTAGAACCCTGAAAAATTTCTGAAGTTTGCAACCTTTTAAAAAAAAAATGTAGGGAAGCAAGATTGGTCACTTTCGTGGTGCATAAACTTCAGAAGTAGCTTCTCTGGCACACATTTTCTGTATTACATGTATAACGTAAAAAATAAAATTAAAACAGCTCCAATACTGGCCGAGTGTAAAGATTGAATATCTGGGACGGAGACAGAGAGAAAATGGAAAGTGTGCTGGGTGATGGACTGTTAACAACAGCTGAGCTTGTCTCTGTCAAACGCTCCGGTGCCGCTCTCATACACTCCGCTTGAGATCGAGGAATGCCAAATGAAAGGGAAAGAAACAAATGCAGTGACACAAATAAAATCTTAATGTGTGAAAGAACAAGACAAGTCTCCCTCGATAGGGAGTACTGACATTGAGCCAGTGTTTTCATCCTGACCAGACTTGCTCTTGTCCAAGCGAATTACATTCCCTCTGGTTTCTCCTCCTTAGGTCAGTGATTCATCTCCTCTCCAGTCGCCCAGAACCCAGCAGCCTCCTAAAACACCAAATACATCACATCCAATGTCTATCACCTTGAACTGATAGCGTTCCCATGTCATGTTCTTCGTTGAGGGGCTACAGATTCTGCACCATAAAATAAAAGCGTACCCCATATGGTCCTTTAACCTCATTAGGGTCATGACAGATCTGAGATTCTCGCAGGAACAGCAAGAACAAGGCAGGAATACAAACAGGTCATATACATTCCAGTCCACCTTCATGTTTTTAGACAGTGCTGAGAACTTATAAAACTCCACACAGAGAGAAAGCCGAGCTCAGGATCGAAGCTGTGAGGCTTCGATGTTTCCTGCTGTGCAACCGTGCCTACAGTATGTGTGGACCCTTTCCTCAAAAGAAAAGGCTTTATTGTAAATGGAAACTTTGTCTTCTGCAAGATTTCACATATACACTCTTTGAAAAGTGCCTGAAGGAGTTCAGTAGAACAATGCCCTGGAGAAAATAACACACATCAATGGAATCATTTTTAATGGAAAGGGGGATCGCTATTTTGGAATGAAATACATAGAATAAGCCATATACAGAAGAGTTCCAAGTCTAAAAAGTGTAGAAACTTTGGCACCCTTAACTAACCAAAGACCCCTTGAGAAGCTTTTACGTTTCTGACTAATATGAATCTTTGACCATGACAAATCCATCTAGCACTGCATTTGTGAGATAATAATGATTAAAATATGAGTAATGTTTAGCCTTTATTGTCATTGTGTTGTGCAGATGGCCACGAAATTTGAAGAGCTGCTTCAGCAGGCATAAGACACATTTCTTTCCCAAAGTTGACGGTTCAGGGTTTGATAATATGTTGAGCGTTTTTAACCCAGTTCCAGTCATTTCAAATTTCATTAGTTGTTTTCTTTGCTTTATTCAGCCCAATAATTTGGACCCTTCTGAAATGGTGACTTTATTTTCATTTATATAATTCATATATATTATTTTCATTATTTCATTTATATAATTTCTGTTTGTACAGTAGCATTATCTGGCAAAACGTTTTTCAGAGCAAAGTGGTTATTCTTCTTACATTCGATAATCAACAAACCCAAAGTTTACTCTTAGCGGATTGTTGTAGAACGCTACATCAGATCAGCCGCATTTTATAAAACTAAAAACCAGGAAATGTGTCTTCTTGACAAAGAACCCTTGAGTAAACCTTTTTAAACAATCCGAACGGATAAAATTGTTCTCATTGTTTAACACGAGCCCAACCAGGCAGTAGCATTACAATGCACATCCCTTAGCCACATGCATGCAGAGACAGATACAATAACAACAGCTGTATGTGTCTGGGGACTGAATTGGAATAGATTTGCCCTAGGTGGGTCTCAAAATTGGAATTTAAGTCGGGAGAGAGAAAATTGCCTGCAGCCCCTTAAGAGAATTGTGATCAGATTTCGTCTGCTGAGCACTGCCGGCGTCATGAGCTCGTGAACCCAACGTACGGAGTGTCTCAGAGGGAGGTGTGACCTAGGGTCACTTCGTGATGTCCATGTAATTGTAAGTCATTAAAATACAACAGGAATTTTTTTTTTCCTAAAGCAGAACAATTGGCCCAAGAAGCCTCTGACTAATGGTCTTTTAATGTGAGCAGCCTTATGCTATATGTGAATCCTCCTGGACGCTGGCTTTCTGTGATTAGCCAGCGCTCCCCACGGGCCTAATTGTCACTTCAATTTGCAGAGTGAGCGGCTTCCCCGGGTTCCTCCAGTGATTGCTCTGATGCTCTGGGAAATAAGAATGTAGATGTAATATCCACCTGAATGTTCGCCTCGAAGTTCATGAGCAACAAAAAAAAGCAACCGTCATAACTGGATGTAAATGAATAACTTTTTCTTCATGTCCTTAGAAATATCCATATGAATGTTTTTACACTTTTTTTAATGAACTTTTGCGCTTTATCCTCCCTCCACGCCCGCTGGCCACCATTATAGCGACCCGTATAAGTTAGATTCCATCATCGAAATTTAACCCGATCATGCCTTGGGATAAATATAACAATATTCCTTATCTGTAGTTTTTGGTCGCATCCGTTATCTCGATCCATCAGAATGAAACCTGGCCGAGTTCTGCCCATGGTTAGACAAGCAGAAATGATTGACCCAGATGAGTTAGATAATGAATGATGATGGTGGCATTGTAGGACTCAAATCCCTCTCCATGCCGAGTAGATATTTAGCCAGAGGCAATCTTTTCATGGATTGAGGACATGGACAGCCATGGATTGTGGCTGATTGCTTGTCAACAAGCTTTGCAGAGAGCCCATGGCTATCTAAATTGATTTGTGTAAAGGCGCTGTACATTGGGAGGAGTCTATCACTAGGTCTGTAAACCTGCTGAGTCGTCCAGGGACCTGCTGATAGCCACACTCTTTGTTGTTAGTTGACACGTGTCATTTTATGGCACAATAACTGTAATTGCAAGCTGAAAAATCCAAGCGTGTTGGATTACACGGTATACTCCATATGCAACATTATTCTTGGGGTAGCCTTAAGTCATAGGATCATTTCTGCCAGCTTGTGTTGCATGTATAAAAGATCTCTCCTTTGCTCAATAATGTAAGCTTCTCGTACTGGTTAGTTGAACCAAACTATAACATGAATAATGTGTTAATACAGTTTTGAGTAGATCTTCATTTCTCCCCAAATGTCTCCAGGTGGCCAACCTGCTGCGACTCTTCCAGATCCCTCAGATCAGCTATGCCTCTACCAGTGCGAAGCTGAGTGACAAATCCCGCTATGACTACTTTGCTCGAACTGTCCCACCAGACTTCTACCAGGCAAAAGCCATAGCTGAGATCCTGCGCTACTTTAACTGGACCTACGTGTCAACAGTGGCCTCAGAGGGAGACTATGGTGAGACAGGTATTGATGCTTTCCAGCAGGAAGCACGGGTGCGCCAGATCTGCATCGCCACTTCTGTGAAAGTCAGCCGGTCCATGAACCGAGTCAACTACGAGACCGTGATTCGCTCATTGCAGCAGAAGGCCAATGCCAAAGTGGTGATCCTGTTCACACGCAGCGAGGACGCCAGAGAGCTTCTGGTTGCAGCAGCACGCATGAACGTTACCTTTATCTGGGTGGCAAGTGATGGCTGGGGAGCGCAGGAGAGTGTGGTGCAAGGCAGCGAGAAAGCGGCGAATGGTGCCTTCACCATCGAGCTCTCCTCCTACACCATCCGCGAGTTTGAGGACTACTTTACCAAACTCATGCCAGAGCTCAACACGCGCAACCCCTGGTTCAGAGAATTCTGGGAGCACAAGTTCGGGTGTCGTCTGCATGAACCAGGCTGCGCCAGACACAGCCTGAGGGACGGCTCGTTCAAGCAGGAGTCAAAGATCATGTTCGTCGTGAACGCCGTCTACGCAATGGCACATGCTCTGCATAACATGCGGCAAGCTGTCTGCCCGAACACCACACGAGTGTGCGATGCCATGAAGCCTGGCAATGGCAAAAGGTTCTACCGTGAGTTCATCCTCAAGACCAAGTTTGATGGTGAGTTACATGATTGACAACGACAATGCTTACAGCAGCTCCAGAAAAGAATACTTGAAAATTAAAAGCGATTGCTGAAAGCTAAGGGGGAGGGGGAGGGGGGGGGCAATTAGCATGATTGACTTTGCATAATGCTAATTGCCACCTACTGTCTTTCATTTATTATCGATAGTGTTTACCCGTGAAGTCTTCCCTTTATAAACAGAGGACCGCTACTTTAATGAATGTTCAGGCATCACTCAGATGAATGGTCTGTGTTTGAATGGTGTTTTTATTACTGATGAAAAGGATGTTACTGAACTATATAATTAAAAGCGGCAATGATTAGGTTACCGCAGCTCTAGCCAGCCGAGCTGCACAGAGAGAAACGGGGATTAAAAAAGAGACAGGACTTCAAAATCTGTGTAGAGCTTAAAAGAAGAAAATGTTCATTCAGCCACAGTTAGTGTTTCAATATTTCATCGTTTTTAATCACTAAAAGCCACACTTAAGGAACACAAGGCAAAACATCAGAGGCAGTCTACACTGCGTCAGCACTAAAGCACATGGGGAGAAGTGGCAAGTAATAAAGTCCAACTACTACGCTTATGTACTTAAGTTTTTTGTACTTTAGGTGGCAGGGTGACTTAGTGGTTAGCACTGTCGCCTTGCACCTTCAGGGTCCGGGTTTCATTCCCACCTTGGGGCTGTGTGCATGGAGTTTGCATGCTCTCCCTGTGAAACTCCGGTTTCCTCCCACAGTCCAAAGACATGCAGATTAGGCTCATTGGCGTTCCTAAATTGCCTGGATTTGTGTGAATGCGCATGTGAATGTTGACCTGAGGTCCTAAAACAGTCAGAAAATGGGAATAAATACAGTGGTCACCACTGGCCTTCCTATCCTGGACTACATATGTTACTAGATGAATGGATGGAGGATCTGTACTTTACTTGAGTATTTCCATTTTCCCTCAGTATTACATTACAAATGTAAATTACATTAAATAAACAAGACATCAGAGGCTGTGCAGTCACTGTCAGCAGTGAAGCCTCTGGGTAAAGGTGGCAAGTAATAAAGTACTGACGTATTTTTATTGTGCCGCTGTACTTTATTTAAGTATTTTCTCTATGTGAAACGTTTTACTTCTACTTTTTGCTGAAAAATAGTACTTTTACTCAGACACTGTATTTTTAAGCTCATGATCACACAATTGATTTTATAATCTAAACATAAGCATTCATGCTGTCACTCGCACCAAATCACGGCTGATCCGCACCCCATGGGGAAGAACCAAACAAAATTCCCCCAGTCCAAGTTTATAGAAAACGATTGGCAGGTAATTATGCAACGCAGGTTTGTTAGCACATCAGAGTGATTGAGGGTAATCTAGGCAACAGATCCTGCCCACACTATCTCAGACCTCTCAAACGGGCACACTTGTTAAGGTAAGATTAGAAGCAGGCTAAGGGTTGTGAACGTTTGCATGTTTTTTTTTTTTTTTGTGGTTGGCACCAATAATGTTGTTTTTTTAATAACAAGCATATAATTAGAATGTTTTGCACATCCTTTAACCGTATTGTATTCTGTATGCTTGCAGTATGCACATGTTTAATTGCATAGACTACTTGCATTATCCACAGTAGCAATAGTACTGTAGCAGCTAATGGTAGTCTAGCTAGCTAACCTATCTAAGAATGAAGAAATGAAAGAGACTAACAATTCTATCCACCATTCGTTTAATTAATGTAAAATCTGGTCATTATTAATCGCTAGTTGACTTCAATTCAGCGTATGGAATGTATTACTTCTGCCACCGCTGCTCAAAGCCTTAGCATTTTTCAAATCTTTGCTAAAGACCATTTTGTGGTTAGTACTGTAAATGTACTAATGAAGGATTTGGTCTCAAAGTCAAACTGCCTTATTTTTAATATTATCTTTTCACAAAACTTCATCCATGTTTATTTTGTTTCCTCTCTACCATTTCTAACTAGCTCCGTTTCGACCTGCTGACACAGAGAATGTGGTGCGCTTCACCTCTTTGGGCGACAGCTTAGGCCGCTACAACATTTTCCATTATCAGCAAGAAAACGGAAGGTACGCCTACAGGAAGGTGGGGTACTGGGCCCAAAGTCTGGTACTTAACATCAGCATTTTACACTGGGCTGGAGGAACTATCCCGACTTCCCAGTGCAGTGACCCCTGCCACCCGAACGAGGCCAAGAGCATGCAACCCGGGGATGTTTGCTGCTGGATCTGCATCCCCTGCCAAGCCCATCAGTATCTTCTAGACGAGTTCACCTGTGAGGACTGCGGCTTCGGGGAGTGGCCTTTGGCCAACCTGACTGGCTGCTACGAGCTTCCAGAAGAATACATCCACTGGTCAGATGCCTGGGCTGTAGGACCCGTGACCATCGCCTGTCTGGGGATGATGTGTACTCTGGCCGTGGCTGGAGTTTTTCTACGAAACAATGACACTCCGGTGGTGAAGGCTAGCGGCCGCGAGCTGTCCTACATCCTCCTATTGGGTGTTCTCTTGTGCTACGCCATGACCTTCATCTACATTGCCAAGCCATCTGCAGTTGTCTGTGCCCTGCGACGTCTCGGCCTCGGCACCTCGTTCGCCGTTTGCTACTCTGCCCTGCTCACCAAGACCAATCGGATTGCGCGGATCTTTGGTGGAGTACGAGACGGCGCCCAGAGGCCTCGATTCATCAGCCCCGCCTCACAAGTGGCCATCTGTGGTGCGCTGATCTCTGCCCAGCTCTTGGTGGCATTGGTGTGGCTCCTGGTGGAGGCACCGGGTGTCAGGAAGGAAGTGAGTCCCGAGAGGCGTGACGTGATGACTCTGAAGTGCAACAGTCGAGATTCCAGCATGCTGGTTTCACTGACCTACAACTGCATCCTCATCGTCCTGTGCACGTTTTACGCCTTCAAGACCAGGAAGTGCCCTGAGAACTTCAACGAGGCCAAGTTCATCGGGTTCACCATGTACACGACATGCATCATCTGGCTGGCCTTTCAGCCCATCTTCTATGTCACCGCAAGTGACTACAGGGTAAGTGAGAATTATGTCTTATCAATAAATTAAATTTTTTTATTCTTTTGCACTTTTTACTTTCTTTCAAACTAATGTTCTCACAGAGAGACAGAATATATTAGACAAGATATTTATCACTCCAGAACAATCATTTAATTTCAGAGCACTTTTTAGAGCTCTTGGTAATATTCTCAGTTTTACAGGTTTAACAGCGGAACCAGTGACAGCTTGGCGTCTCGCTGAGTGAGTCTTTGAGAAAGTTTTTCTTAGAGCTGATGAAACGAAAATGGCTTTAGGTAATGGTCGGAAGCTTTTCAGCTTCATATTCATTCATCTTAGAGAATTTAATCCTAGTCAGAGTCACACTGAATGGGGGCTCGTAGTCCATCACTGAGCACCATGTAGACACACATACACGGTCACACTCACACACTCAATTACACCAAGGAGCAAAAAATTCATAAATCATAGCCAATCCTCTAACTGGCATATTATTGTGAGGAAGCCAGAGAACTTGAGGAAAGCGCATACAGAAATCATACAGACAGTTCCTAATCAAACCCAGGACCCTGGTGTTCTAAGGCAATGGTAACACTGGACCCAGTAATAGTTCACAAATCATTTACTCCACTATTAAATACATGGCCAGTAATTCATTCTTGTGTTTAAATCTTACCATAAAACTGTGTGTTCATTAAAAAAATCTTCTAAAGGCGGGTGAAACGCTGATGCTTTTTCAATTTTTTATGCACTAGCCATTAGACATGTCATGTTTATTATACAAACTGCTCAGAAATGCCACAATGAACAAGGCATTAAGTAACAGATTAATTAATTTATTTACTTTTTGTTACGCTAGCTAATCGACCAACCCAAATACGCATCTCATAGACGCGTGAGCATGTAACATTCCGGTGTATTGCGATTCCCTCCGGGAGACAGTGGGCGGCCTGTCGCACTTTATTAGCGGACTTGTTTTGCCGTGTGGTGTGAGATGTCAGAAGTCAGTTAGCTCCACAGTAAGCACAGCCATCAAGAACGGCCCAAGGCTGTGTGAGCCGCTGTGCCGGGCCTGACGATGGAAACAGCTGTCATAAACGATCACCGTGCCAGCAAGAAAGCCAACGTTTTCTCATCGGTGTAAATATCATGAGAAGACTTGCAAAGTGTACGTACAGTAGATCCGGTTAAGGTGATGACATTAAGAGTGATGTGTTAGATACTGAGAAAAACTGCAAGGTAGAAAAAACGTGCAAAAAAAAAAAAAACAAATAATCATGGTGAGCCAAAATTTCCCAAAACTTCATAGCAAAAATAATGACTGATGTCATGTTTTCTGAAAAATAACAGCTAATTGAACGAGGTGGTCAAACATCCATCTCGTTCTTGCAGACAATTCTATTTCACCACTCAACCATGTGCTCACTATACACGAAACCAACCTTTCGTTTCCAAATTGACCATAGTGTGTGAATTTTCCATCCGTCCATCTAGGAAGCTCTTTAGTCCAACCAGGGAGCGTGGAGCCCAGTGGTGACAGTTGTAGTTATTCCCATTTGTCTGATCGTGGTAGGATCTCCGTTCAACAATCACATGTTTTTGAGTTAGTAGTAAAAACAAGTAAAACAAATGACTTTATTTCATTCATTAATGTTTACTGGGCTTCATAGTTGTTGTTTTTTTGAAGGAGTCCTTTCTCTAAAGCATTTATTTGCCTGTGTTAGTAACTCAATTCAGCTAAATGCGACTTCATGCCTGATTTGACGTAACGAATGGCATATGCGACATAGCTGAAGGCCATAATTTCAGAATAAAAGTCCCGCAAAAGAAACATTTACAAAATCTTGGCTCCAGTACAAGTATTGGTTGTTTCTAACTGTTAGGACAGGAAGCAGCTGGCCGTCTTGGGAAAGTTCCGTCGCTTGCCAGTCTGCAGAAAGTTTTCTGAAATTTGTGTTTTAATCTAGCTAACCTACAACCCAACTAGCATTCTGTTCAATCTACAGTAGACGTGATGAGAAATTACAAGGAAAGCAACTAAATACAGCGTACCTCGGCATACGAACGTAAAGATTTTGCAAGAAAACGAGCAAACGAACTAAGCTGAACCGAACATCGGCTAAGTCGCGCGTACATCCGGGAGCCCCCGTTCAAAACTTGTTTGCGTCAGTGGAAAGCCAAACGAAGTGAGTTTACATGTTTTTTTTATCGAAATTTTTTTGCTGTTTCTTGTGTTGTGTGAAAGATTTAGTGAAGACATAGCATCACGTGTCCCAAGAACATTATCAAGGACGGTAGCAAGAAGAGAAGGCCAATTTGGTTTTTAAAGCAGCCGGTGTAAAGGGAATCATAAATTAAGGTTAAGAGAGGTTTAATGCTTATTTATTTCATATAATTTACTTAATTTACAGCTTTTCTAAATGTTTAGATTTTTTTTTTCTATGTATAGATATGATTACAGTGTTGGAAATTGGTAATACTGGTAATATTTTTGGGTGGCTGGAACGGATTATCTGCATCCACATTATTTCCTATGGGACAGTGCGTTTCATAATGTGAAATTTCACCTTAAGAACTCGCCTCTGGAACGGATTCAGTCCGTATGCCGAGGTACCGCTTCATAGAGGAATATCAAGTTTTTGTATACTGAGTTTTTGTATATATCGCATATACAGTAAATACATATACATATGTACTTGTATGCAATATAAACCCGCCTATGGTGTCTTTATGGCGATTATTTTGAAAATGCTACAGTTTCGGCTATAATTCTAGAAATGTATATAGTCGTGATGCGTGATGCTAGTCGTGATGCGAAAACAATTCTGCAAAAAACTAATGTTAGGTTTTTGTCTAACATGAGCATCAACTTTAGTTTCTTTCCAACATGGAGTGGTTTACGTTAGCATCCAGTCTTAACACGGGTTATCGTGCAGCGCCTTCTTGTACTAATAATTCTAGCTAATCGGTAAAAGTTTTCAGGCTTCACTTGGCATTCCGCAAGCAGCCTGCTCTCTGTTTGTTCCTAGATGTGGATATTAGTAGAAAACATTTTGCTTTTGGCTTTTGTACTGACTGTGACCTTTTACTTAATAGGTTTTAAACAACAACAACAACAACAACAACAAATGCAAAGTTTTAAACTTTGATCATGGCCGTGCCAGGTTCTAGACTCAATCTGTGGTATCAAGACGACGCAGATGTTTACAACAGTCTAAAGATGTAAAATATAAAGCCTTTGGCCATGTTTAAAATGTAGAATCATAACTAATGAGGAGCTCCGTCTCAGTATGAAAACAGTTCAGAAAAGAATTAGTTTTAATGTATTCTGGCATAAAAGAGAGGCTCGGGGCGATGGGTTTCAGCGCGGCACCCTCGGCCTCGCAGGCGGGAGCAAAGTGCGGCGATTGTCAGCGCAACAAAGAGATTCATGTTTTCCTCGCTCTCGCTTCTCCTTCCCACAGCGGTGTGGCTCCTGTCAAGGCTCACTTTAGTACTTTGTCCAGCTTTTTCCGGCCTACCGAGGGGTGGCGCAAGGGGGCGGCGAGGGGCATTGTCGAGCCCAAGCGAGCTCTACTTGTCGCATGCTGGTGTCAGTGGAGGCTGCGGTAACAACGAGAAGTTTTCAGACAGAGATGTAAAAAAAATAAATAAATAAAATACAGTTCTGAGCCGGTGCTCTGGGACACGTTTTAAATCGATGAGAATTTGACTTGAAAGTCTTACTGCAGGACTGACAACCCCAATGCCTTTTCCCAAACATTTGCACCTGCTACCTTCTGATATGTCTTAACCACTGAGCTACCCAAAAACGATGGCGCTAATGAATGGAAAGCATGAAACATAGCACTAATGAACAGAAAATAAAAGCCCTTATTACCTTATGATGACTTTTTTTTTCTGTTTTCTGAACATTGCTGTTTCCTGTAGTCACATTGCAGGTCCATCTTTAAAGGATCTTACTGTATAATTCTCACCGTACCATCTGACACGGCGGAGATGTTAGACGATGCTACGGAAGCACAGCAGCGGAGGAAATGTAAACTTGACTTCTGAGCGATATGCTAAGCTTTTGGAGAACATCAGGGCTTCCTTCAAGGTTTTATCAGCTTACAGAGAGAGCGTGCTTGCTAAAAGCTCTGATTTCAGGAGAGGCTAGAGACCTGGTGGTGCGATGGAACACGGAAAAGTCTGCTCCTGGTGTCTAAAGGCGTGTTTACTCTTATCGCTGCGAGGGGTCGTTGAACAAACTTTCATTATGGAGCTAATAAGGTGTTTAAACACACCATGCGGGAGTTAGAGATGTATTAAAAAGGGTGATTTAAAAAATGAGAGGCGTCATCTAAACATCTGGAGGCAAATATTTATTCTACAGAACAACGAGGCACTCATGAATAAAAAGGAAGATTCAAATGAACAATTATTTGCATTTTCTACTGTTAATGAGCTTTTTAATGTTGTTGTTTTTTTTGTTTTTTTTTTAAATAATGGAATCTAAAATAAAGAGTTTCAGGCAAAGGTGGATAAGAAGCGAGCGCTTTGTGAACTGATCAGGAAGCTTAACGCGAGGTTAGCGCAGAGGCATGGGCTCCCTGTGCAGCTGATAATTATGTGAAATGCGCTGGTAAAAAAAAAAAAAAAAAAAAAGAATAAAAAGTGAGCCAAATATCAAAGAGTGATGAGAGGCGTTTAGGTGGAACAGAAATAAAGAATTCTTTTGAACTATAGCAAGGTGCTAGAAAACTGTCACCACCATCTTCAGTGTGTATGAATGTTTTTACGAGCCGTGTCTCTCTGCCTGCTCCGCAGGTTCAGACCACCACCATGTGCATCTCGGTGAGTCTGAGCGGCTCGGTGGTCCTCGGCTGCCTCTTCGCGCCCAAGATACACATCATACTGTTCCAGCCGCAGAAGAACGTGACGACGCTGAGGGCCAAGGACAACCGGTTCGCCGTGGCCGCTACGGCCCCCAGCTCCACCTACTCACACGGTAGTCAAACACCTGCTTCAAGCTTAACAGGGGTAAAGGAATACTCTGGCACGTTTTAGCAATATATTCCGCAAATATCTTGCCATCGATGAGGTTTAAAGATGCCGGTGTATTCCTTTACGGTTAGAAAAAAACTCATAGAACTGCATGCTTAAGGATAACCCCGTACTGTAACAGCACAGATACCACATTACCCCCTGTATAGTAGGTCAAATATCTTTCCGCGGATCATGTCCGAGTGGGATTCAGGCTTTTTTGGAAAAAAAAAAAACATGCCAAAGACCTTTACATGCTTGAGCGATCAACACGGTTACACCGAGATTGCATCATGCTTCTGTGCGCGAAAGGTTAAAAGTTGAAATGTGTCTCACTAGAACTGACCATGAAACATTCAACGTTTCGTCCACAGCCTCGGCCGCGACGGTAGTTCCCACCGTGTGCAACGGACGGGAGGTAGTCGACTCTACGACGTCGTCGTTGTGAAGGAGCGGACGAAGCACGCGGCCGCACGCGACCACGTACGACTGCACCATCTCCAGTGATGTCATGAATAAATAAATCTTTTATCGATGCCTCTTCCACCAAGGGTGCTTCAGTCATCCATTACAAGCACTGAAATTCTATTACACAGATACTTGACTATACGAGAGTTCAATAATTAGAATACAAATCCTGTAAATGTGACCATGTGACTGGAAACGACGTGCCAGTATGAACTAGCGGAGTAGTTTTGTTATCGGATGATGTTATATTTGTAAGGTACAAAGCTTCAGTGGCAACTAACCTGTGAACGTTTGAAGCTGGGACTTGATTTAGTACGGGCATGAACTGTAAAAAAAAAAAATATATATATATATATATATATATATATAAAACAGAATTCGGAAGTGTGCTTAACACGACTTTGTCGACATGCCCTCACCGGTCAGTAGCTGCAAAATTTCTTCTATGTATATCTTTAGGTTTAACTTTCAGTTACATTAAATAACACGTCAGCCTGGCCAGGATACATCTCCATTTGCATTTAAATAAGCATTTTTTTCTTTTTATTTAGTCGTATTATTATTATTATTATTATTATTATTATTATTAAAGCCTGGGAGGACAGTGCTGAACTCTCAACTTCACAGAAGAAATGTGGTCAGAAAAAGAAAAAAATGAATGAGCGCGATCGGACATCACTGAACGCTTGGTATAGTTACATTGTAAAAAAAAAAAAAAAAAAAAAAAAAGTCCAGTAGAAATCAGAGCCGATTTTCTCCCTGATTTAGTCGTGTCCAATTCCTCCCCGTCACTAGGGGGCTCCCACATTAAGGCTACTACTACCACTCAGCCCGGAGGGCTTTGATCGCTATCACGATCAAAGCAATATTTAATGGTGAATGCAATCCCCTTATCCAGAGAAACTTACATTTTGATCTCATTATGCAGTACATCTGAGCACTTGAAGGTTAACAGCCTTGCTCAAAAGGCCCAACAGCAGCAATTTGGTGGTGCTGGGGTTGTAAACCTGGAACCTTCCAATCAGTAGCCCAATGTCTTAACCACTGAGCCCACAAGCAGCTGTGTAACCATGAAAAAAATAAAAGACACTTGTTAGTGAGCCTTAGCAGAAAAAAAAAAAGCCTTCAGTTTGCTAGGAAGCGTAAACATTGATGTTGTTTGGAGCGATGGAAAAAAGTCATGTGATCTGATGAGTCCAGATTGAGCCTATTCCAGAGTGATGAGTGCATCAGAGTAAGAAGGGAAGCGCATGAAGCGATGCTCCCATCATGCATAGTGTCCACTGTACAAGCCTCTGGAGACAGCGTCGTGATCTGGGGTCGCTTCAGTCGCTCAGGTCGACACTCAGTGATGTTATGCGGCAATAAAATGAAGTCAGCTGGATGACCTGAATGTACTGAATGACCAGGTTATCACATCGTCTCATAGCACTCAGGTTGGAAAAGAGTGGCTCTGGGAGCAAAAGGAATCATTTTCACACATGAACTGGACACCAGAATCCCGACCTTAACCTTTATTAAGAGTCTTTACGACGTGCTGGAGAAGAATTTACAGAACGATTTGACTCTCGCGTCACCAGGACAAGATCTTGGCGAAAAATTTTACGCAACCCTTGATGTCAATAATTGTTGACTTCGCATTGGGGCGTTACTGTAACTTGCATTACAAACATTTTGGGAGTCAAAATAAACAAGTTCCATTTTCAGTCATGTGCATATTTAATAGCAGGCTAGGCACAGGTACAATGTTTTTTTTTTTTTTTTTTTTTTTTTCATTTCTAAAGATATTGATATTAAGATTCATGATATCAGACCACAAATAACCTCTGGGTAACACAACTTTCAGTCCTCCAAAAAGTCAATCGAACAAGTTTGACTCTTAAGATAACGATGCATCTGAAGCGGTGAGGGGACGTCAACAAGGACGTGTTAAAATGTGCATTTAAAACCAAGTTGTATGGAGTGTGTTCGAGAAATGAATGCTTTACAGTGCACTTTGGAGTTTGTGGAACGTTAACAGTAGATATTTGACTTTACCTATTTATAAAATCTGAACTTCACTGAACGAAGGTTATCAGGTATTAACAGTATTCTTCGTCAGCGATAGCACCAAGGCGCGCGTTCCAGCGTACCGCTGTAGGTACAACCCTGAAAAGTTGTTCTTAGAATTGTATAATGTTCATAGATTTACGGAATTTAGCCGAATTATTGCAAAACTATATAGACCTATATACATATACATACATACATATATATATATATATATATATATATATATATATATATAAATAATTATTCTCAGTGTTTGCTGTTAGATTAGTTCAGTGTATTTCATCGATAGCACTGAGGTTCAGGTGTTGTACCGTATGTACAACGATGAAGTAAATAAACAACTTTTCAGGGGGTGTATTTACTTTTTCACGCCACCGTCCGTGGTTTAAACATGCAGGTAGGTGTTAGATCTCTTTTCCAGAAAATGACTGCATTTGTGAACCTGACTTGAAGCCGAGCTCTGCGAGGACGAGCGCCAGAGTTTCCGCCATGTTTTACTTCAGTAGCCCTTTAGCTCTTAGACTTTGCGTCGTTCTTTTCACGTGCCGTTAATGAAACGTCCCATGTTTTCTTCCCATGCACTAGCTTAGTGGCGATGCAAGAACAAAACCCTAGAGTCAGTATTCCCTTTTGAACTTGACTAAACCTTTAGTGTATGAGATTTTAATAAAAGTATTTGAAAGTAGCTATAACGATACAAAAAATAAAGTGTTTAAATGTGAACTTTGGTGAACCTGTTGTTGCGATTCTTGTAATATATGTAAATAAACTTTTTTTTTTTGTAATGACAAAGTTGTCTGTTTTGTCGCAGCTTTAAGGAATCGAGAGCGCACCGCTGTTGTAATTCAGCATCCCATCTTAGTGTTGGGTCACGTCCCAACCGGGGGGGGGGGGATTTTTTTTTTTTTTTAGCATACATGCAATAATAGGAGCAATTTTATAAATCATTTAAAGGAACATTGACATGAAAAGTGATATTAGCAAAAAGTATCATAATCTCCCATTTGCGTAAATTTATACACTGCTACCTTTAACAACTTACCTAAAATTTGCCTACAGGTTTGGCAGGTCTCATCAAGAAGTTCTACTCTCTTGGACTTCTCTCAAACTCTGCACAAATCAGTTAATCCTTTCTGATGTTCCAAGCAGAAGGGTCACAAATCTTTACTAACTGCGAGTTGAAATCATGAAGGTTCACGGAGGTTCGTAGTTAAATGGTAGCACATCATAAGCACTCAGTATAATTTTTGGACTCTATGACCCATAACGAAGAGGGTTGAACTGCTTACAAAAGTCCAGAGCAGGGGTGTCCAAATCCAGTCCTGGAGGGCCAGTGACCAGCACAGTTTGTAATTCACCAACACCTAAACACACCCACTGAACCTAGTAATTAACAGATTAGTTAAATCAGTTGTGTTTGAGAAGAAGAAGCACCAAACTGTGCTGGACACTGGCCCTCCAGGACTGGATTTGGACACCCCTGGTCCAGAGGAACCGCTATGACCCGCATTTTTTTTTTTTTTTTTGTCCCCCAAGCCGTGCTGAGCCGAACGGGACTCGGCTGGACCGAACTGGTGAATCCTTGGACAATCTTTTAAGGCTTTCCTGTGATCTGTGAGCCCGGGATCATCATTTTGTGAAATGTGGGGAAACGACTGTAACTACTGTGGAAACCTCAAGGGATCGTATCGAGTGCACTTTTCTATAGGAATTGAGCTGTCAAGACCAGAAAGTGCAAGTATTTCAGTTAGAAACAAGTTCTCATGTGGAACGCAGTCGTATTATAGAAATGGAGTTTTTAAAAAACTGAAAATATGAAAAAAAGGTAACATACAGTAAAATCTGCATTATATCATATTAAACTAATTTCTTTTCAGCTTTCACAAGCCTCTTAGTTGATGCGTTCTTGAGCACAAACTAAACATTTCTGCTTAATTCTTGTCAAATAAAAAAGAGAGGAGTTGATAAATAAAGTCCCTTCAGTTGCATTTATCGATGAAAATGATCGATTAAGTAGTCTCATGCACAAATCTGTCTTATTTAAGACTTCCTTGCTAATCGTAGCAACATTTTACTCTTGGATTAACGTTAAAAGATTGAGTTTTTTTCCATCCATGCTAATGCCATGAAGGATATTCAAATTAACTGCTTAATACGCACACACTTTATGGCTAGTTTGAGAAACACTGCAGTAGGTAAGTCACTCAATAATGTTAATTGCATTAATATAAGAAAAGAAGAACGTGAGAGCATACTTTTCTTCTTAGTAATAATCTTCAGAAGAACTGAACCACGCAGCTTCTTGATTAACACGTGACCTAAATGAATATGAACGAAAACTTATTTATTATGAGAAGTTAAATGGCTTCATACATCAATGCAAATAATTATAATACAAAACAATCTGACGTTTTTAATGATTGACGCCAAACCGTAGGTGAAATAAACGGGGACGGGTCACAGCCACACAAGCCAGACTTCATCACTCTCTCCTGAAGGTAAACAAGACAAACTGCTGCTCGTCCCAAACTCTTCAGTCCTCGTGACTTACCGGAGCTGGACAACTTATAAAATAAGCCATTTCTGCTCCTTGCAGAAAAAAAATTATGATCAGTTTCCCTAGAAGTCATGGAATGAGCAGTTGCTATAGAAACTATAATGTATTGGAGCGGGAATATCAATACAAACCATCATAACCTTTAAATGTGCACAGATGTATCAGATACACAATCACCATCTTCTGACCAATCACCATCCAGAATTCAACAGGCACATAATAACGAGTCGAACTTAAATGGAAATTTATTATAAGGTTTGATGAATAATAAAGAGGAGAACAAAAAAATTCATCCAGAACAAAACTCAAGTCTACAAAACTCTAGTCCAGTCCTCAGTGTGTGTGTGAGACCACGTTATTGCTCAATCGTCGTCTCTTTGTTCTGTCTTTTGAGAGGAATGATGTAAAGTCCGTTCTTAGCCTCCTTAATCCTCCACCATCGGCCCAGCCTAAAACACACACACACACAAGCTGGTGAAAAACACCTTCACGGTTCTGATTCCACTCGCATCACTAAGAAATAAGACTATAGGACAAACTAAATGCCCCCCCAACAATAACTGGGCGAGTTTCGTAATAAATAGACGCTTGTATTAAGCTCGAGATTTCTTGGGTTTCTGTGTGAATGTTTTAAATTGTCTATTATATCACTCTGTGTAGTAGAAATAAATCATACGACTGTCCTGTATTTAGCCTCGAAAGATCGCTCACAGAAATCCAGGGCTCTTATATTTAGAATATCCGAGTGGGAATTCCGAGTTGCCGTTCTGTAAGAATTCATTTATTTTAAAACTCTTTCCAGTTCCCACTTCTTCACGAACAGAGCGACCTTTAAATAAACTCCACATATATTTTTTTTCTTTCAAAATCATATATTCCTGCGGTTTAGCAGTCACTCGGTGCTCAGAGTTCATCTGCACGGAGCAACAGCGCCACCATGTGTTTTTATTGCTCTTGTGGACGGTGTGTACCTGTGCTCCTGTCCGACGCCGGCCACCAGGAACTTGCCCGAGTTGGAGAACCTCAAACTGTTCACGAAACCATTCTGAAAGAGAATGAAAGAAATAAAGAAAAACGTGTCTTTATTTAACACACAGGGTGTTTTACGGTTCTCTCTCGTATGGACGCGTCTCCCGGGGATAAAAGGTTCGGATGTGAAATGCTCCGTGTCTTTTCTCACCACTGGGACGGAGAAGAGCGGCTCCAGGCCTCGGAACCCCTGGCCGCACTTCCACAGCTGCACAGAGGCATTATGGGAACCTGAGGAAGAGCAGAGTGGAGTGTCAATGAGTGATCATCTCTCTCAGTCCTGTCTTTTTGTCCGTGTCCATTTCATTTTATGTTATGTTCCATCATTCCTCTTACTGCCTTTCTCTCTCTCTCTGCCCATCAACTTTTCTATCATTCTACCTGGCTGTCTTTCCCTCTCTTCCTCTGTCCCTCTCTCTCTCTATTCAACCGCATCATTCCTCTCGCTCACTCCCTCTGTCCTCTTCACACTCCTGTCCGTCTACCTTGGTGTCTTGCTCTCTCCCTGTCCCTCTCCTGCTTCCTTTTCCCTTCTCTCTCTCTCTCTCTCCGTTCTTAACCATGGAGTTATGGTAAACGAGAGCGCCACCAGCTGAAACGCAGAGCCGCGCCGTTTACGGTGGTATCAAGGTGACGGCGTGTTTGCGCAAGAGTGTGTGTGGGAGTGTGAGAGAAAAACAAAGACAGGAAGATTAGAGATTAGAGTGTGTAGGTGTGTTATTGCTTGAGTACGCGGGAGTCTGCGAGTGAACGTGTGTGTGTGTGTGTGTGTGTGTGTGTGTGTTCGATCGAGCTCGCATTAAAGCACTTGTGACTTTCAGCCTGGTTTAAAATGTTAATAAATAGAAAACATCATGATAATAAAAAAATAAATATCTGCTGCAACCAAAAATCTTTCAAACAAATGAAATACAGGTCACGAATAAATAAATAAACAAACAAACAAACAAATACAGCTAACAGGAAGCAGCTCACCATTAAAAATAATGCACAGGGGCTTGAGTGCCAGAGTGTGTGTGCGTGTGTGTGTGTGCACCTGAGGCACCTGAAGCTATAGTGTCGGAGTTGTGCAACGCTGCAACCGATGATATCCAGTACGGCCCTTCCAGCCCGACGTTGCCATGGAGACCGTGAGCCTGCTTCACCGTGGTCAGTGGTTTCTTCCTGCTCACAGACCAGATAGACAAACAACTGGACACACACACACATACACACAATTACTGAATAACAATCAAAGCTTATAAAAGAACATCGGCATCTTTTTTTTTTTAATAAATAATATTTACGAACAACAAAAACAAACAAACCAAACTACACCTCTCTGTACTACCGGGATTATTTAAAGTTTAAATCAAAGAGTTCAGCTGTAATGTGATTCACACACCCGTCATCTCCTCCTGAAACCATGTGCTCCTCATTGATGAGCTGAACGCAGTCGATGGAGCTCCTTCAGAGAGACAGAGAGAGACACCGAGATGAGGAGTGTGTTACGCATGCAAAAAACAAACAAACAAGCATAAAACAAAAAACAACCAGTGTGTGTGTTGTGTATTCATGCTCAGACTCACTCATGCCCGTAGAAAACGAGCTGCGTCTCCTCGGCGATCTTCCACACTCGGACCGTTCGGTCGCGTCCCCCCGCCGTCACACACCGCTCCCGTCCGAGGCAGTCCAAAGCCGTGATGGCGTCCTGGTGCCCGAACCTGACGAGGACAGGACATTTACAAAAATATAATAAAAAGTCTGGTTTATGTTACAGACAGGAGTGATTTACTATAACACACCTGGAGCAGGAACAAGTGTGTGTGTGTGTGTGTGTGTGTGTGTGTGTGTGTGTGTGGGCGTGTGTGTGTGTGGGCGCACTTACAGAGTTTCTACATAGGCGTTCTCGTCCACGTTCCACACTTTGATTGAGCGATCGTGAGACGCGCTGTACAGGTCGTGTGTTCCTCTCCTGAACGCCAACCCCTGATACGGAGAGTAATCAAAACAACACACAGAGAGAGAGGCAGCGTTCGAGTCAAAGCAAGACTTTTGATTGTGCAGAACAACAGAACTCAGTTATGAGTGAAGATGCGAGGGAAAGAAGAAAAAAAAAGATTCAGTCACTTATTGCGATCCTTTTGTGTGGCAATTCACGTACCGATACACTGACACTAATCATTTTAAATATATATTTTTTTCATTTATATACGTTTACATTTGAGGTGGTAAAATGTTGCTGTTCCTCTATGAACCTGCAGATGGCGCACTCTAAAGTATTCACATACTGGCAGGCAGCACTGTGTCCTGTGTGGTACTCTAAAATATACTATATTTATTATACTTTATTATACCATATATATATATAAAATACTATATAATCTGGATATTTATAAAATCATGATACTAACAGAATCGGAATAGAAGTCGAATCGTCACCGGGGTCTCGTGATATCATGGTATCGGCGCTCGCTGGTGATTCCCGTCTCTAGTTCTGAGAGTAAAAACTCCCTTTATTTCTCTATATAATCTCCTGCTACACTAATGCACCTGTCCCAGTGTTTCTCTAGTGCTTGGACACCATCAAGGTACTCATAATCTGCCTGCCTGTCTGAAACGCCGGCCTCCCAGGAACTCCTTTAATCTCCCAAACATGTGGAAACGTCTTGGAGCGAGGTCAGGCCTGTACGAGTTCCTGTAATGTACAGGTGTTTGGTGAATGATTGTGTGTACAGTTCCCACAGACAGATTTTCAAGGACCAGGCGTTCCACTCGCTGAATGTTCACGACGTCCGGGACTGCAGTGAGCTCTGAGCAACTCGGCCGGGATCGCCTTCTTTAAAGCGCTTGCACGGGTCACAGGTTTTACTGCGGCCAAGAGTCTCATCACTGCACTGTGCTGGAAGAATTCCGCAAATGTCCATCACTTTTACACCTTCATTCACCAGATTTATCACAAGTCCCGGTTTGACTTGAACGACCCCTCGTACACACGTTTATGAGAACTGTACTATAGAAGAAGAAGAAAGAAAAGAAAAAAAAGAAAGGAAAAGGGGAAAGAAGAAAAACGTGTACATGAGGTACAAGAGCGAGCGAGCGAGCGAGCGTCTCCTCACCGATACGGCGTCTCTGTGTCCCGTGAAGGTGTACAGGTGTTTACACGTAGCGGCCTCCCAGATCATGATGAGCTTGTTCATGTCTCCAGTGGCCTGGGACAGAAGAGACAGGTTTGATGTTTCACAAACGTTTTAAAGATCACGAGCCGAAGCTTTCGGATTTCTATCCGCTCGCTAATGCTGATAACTGTATTTACTCCCGCATCATCAAATAACCGACTCATTAAAGAGATCTACGAGGACATTTTCAGCCATACATGTCCTGAAACATTAATTAAAAAGAAAGTAAATAAATAAAAGTAAAAAAGAAATTGTTTTTATAGACACACACAGTATACGATCAAATGCATCGATTTCAATCCAGAAAATGATTTTAGGTTTGTGAGCGCTGCTTTAAAACCCTGTGCTTTTTATTACGGTTATTATGAAGATTATTTTCACACAGAAACACACACACACCATCATAATCTGAATTAATCTGAGGTAATGATGACATCTTATTTGTCCCCTCACCAGGTATTTGCCGTCAGACGAAATGGCCATGCAAAGGACGTGTCCCGTGTGTCCGACGTGCCGCTCCTCCGTCCCCTTCCTCCCTCCTGCCATCTTCTGCACCTTCCTCCCGCTCTCCACCTCCCCTACACACACACACACACACACAGTATTAGAGCTACTGAATTCCTTACACAAACCTACAGCTGCCGTAGACTCTAATCATTTTCACTCGCCCGAAAGAAAGTGAACGAGCACAGAGACTGAAAAATACAGGTTCTCTCAAACTTTGTTAAAAATATGAACTTTTTCACAGAATATCTAGACTCCATGTAAATAATCCAACTCTAACGATTCTTAAATGAAGATTAAACCATGAATAGGAACACCAGAAGTCAGGAAGCGTTCTGAAGTCTGCGCGTGATAGTTACACTTGATGATGGAACAGTCTTTAGACGCCGAGAAGATGTGTTTCTCGTCCGGGGTGATGACCAGACACGTGACGGCGAGCTTGTGTCCTCTCAACAGGCGGATTTCTGCAGGATCCGGCGCTAGGAGCTGGACGCCAGGATGAGACAGAGACACGATCAGAACGACAGTTGTGTTAACATAATTGTCACCACGGTTACGCAGGCATGAGACACCTCGACTCACCTCTTCAGCGATGAGTCTCTGCAGTTTGCCCCTCTGTTCCAGCTGTTGAGAGAAGAACAATGTAGAACGCAGAATTTTAATAAAAAGTTTCATCGGTTTCACCGATATAGCCAGAGCAGGAAGGAGACAGCGTACCACGTCCTCACGCAAGCGTCCAGCTATCAGGTCCGACTCGAACTCCTCGTCCTCTGCCTTCTTCTCCTCTGCACACCAAGACATACGACTATAATCGATACAAACCTTCACAGACTTTCAGAGACGTGAGGCTTTTTTGTTCAGACGTCACCGATATCTGGCGTGTTCACATCACCACCTCAAGAACGCGTGACTGGCTGAAACCTTGATATATTTTAGCTGTTATTTCAGAGTGAAATGAAGAATTTAAACCAATCATATCGTCAAACATAAGATAATCGTAAAAAGAAATGTTCAGGGTCTACTTTTAAAGCAACTGATTTCCTCACAGTAGTTCTTACATTTATTTATCATACTGCTTTTATTACTTGTGATCCATTTCGGATTGATGGGAGCAAAACGGCTCAGTCTATTTAAGTTGCACTTTTGGACGGTATGTAGCCAACAATCCAAGAGAGATGGAAGGAAGTAAAACAACAAGAAAACCAAGTTGGACAGAAGAGCAGTGTTTACTTTCAGCTTTGCGTTCAGTGTTTGGAGAATACTTCTTCTTCTTCACGCTATTTTGTCCTCTGCTATAGAAACTCTTAAGCCTCTTAAAAGTCCTCCTCTCTACTCTTAACCATTTTTACCTTAGAAGCTGTTTTTAGGGCTAAGATGTTTTGTGAATCATTTTGTCCTAAATTTAAGGGAAAACTCTTTAAAAAAATATATATATAATTCTAAGAATTCTCTTAGAATTTCGTCACTAGGAGCATCTTTTAGGCGTAAGAAGCTTTATGAATACGGGCCCAGGAGTTTTGAAAGTGAAGCTCCAGACATCAGATTCGGTACCGTGTTTAAACTTGGCCCATTCTGAATGTGAGACAATATCCGATCAACATTAGAGCCTGAAGACACCAGGATGTTTCAGGAATGATAACACAGCCAAAGATTTATTATTTAGAGATTTTCCCTGCTGATATATGCTCACTAATACTTGTTGACCAAGATCACACATGGACAACAGAAAGGCAGAACAGCTCCTGGTGCCGGATCACAGCTGGACACAGCTTCACACACCTTCCTCTCTTAGCTGCTCGAGGTAAAGCTTGGCCAGACGCAGCTTCTTCTCCTGCGGCGTCTCCTCGATCTCCTCATCCTCCTCCGCCTCCTTCTGCTTTCGACCGCGTGCTTCATCGCTGTCGCAAACAGAGAGTCAGATTACTGTACAGACGCTAGACGGTCTGAAAGCTTCTTGTTACAGAAGGTGTGTGTGTGTGTTTAGTGCTTTTTCACTAAGATGGCTCACTTTTCATTTTCTGATTCGCTGGAGATTTCCTCATTCAGGCGCTTGTTGAGTTTTTTGGGATGGCCTTTCCCACCCTGATCAGCCTGAAGACAGAAAAATTAAACACATACAATCAGTGCAGAGAATATACACAATACTGTACTTTACTGTACACACACGATGAAACATAACTGCCAGCACTAACAGCTTACATGCAATTTAATCTGCACTTATTTACTGTGGAGAAAAATAATCATATAAACGTTTATATGTTTAAACACACACATGCAGGTTACTGTAAGCTACAAGCTAGGTCTGATCCTATACTATACTCAAATTCTATCCTATGCGACACTGTACCATACTCAGATCCCATCCTATACTATACTATACTAAGATCCTATACTATACTATACTATACTAAGATCCTATACTATACTAAGATCCTATACTATATACTATACCATACTATACACAGATCACTATATCCTATTCCATACTCAGATCCTGTACTATATACTATTCCATACGCAGATCCTATACCCTATTCCATACTCAGATCCCACACTATACCCTATTCCATACTCAGATCCCACACTATACCCTATTCCATACTCAGATCCCACACTATACCCTATTCCATACTCAGATCCCACACTATACCCTATTCCATACTCAGATCCCACACTATACCCTATTCCATACTCAGATCCCACACTATACCCTATTCCATACTCAGATCCCACACTATACCCTATTCCATACTCAGATCCCACACTATACCCTATTCCATACTCAGATCCCACACTATACCCTATTCCATACTCAGATCCCACACTATACCCTATTCCATACTCAGATCCCACACTATACCCTATTCCATACTCAGATCCCACACTATACCCTATTCCATACTCAGATCCCACACTATACCCTATTCCATACTCAGATCCCACACTATACCCTATTCCATACTCAGATCCCACACTATACCCTATTCCATACTCAGATCCTATACCATACTATACACAGATCCTGTACTATATCCTATGCCATACTCATATCATATACCATACTAAGATCCTATACTGTACTACACTCCGGCATATACTATAATCAGATCTTGTACTCTATATCCTATACCACACTCCAATACGATACGATACGATACTATCTCCTATACCAGTGGTTCCCAGCCTTGGTCCTGGAAGAACACTTGCCCTGCAGATTCTAGTGTTTCCCCTGCTCCACCAGTGTGTTTTCTGAACACACTTCTGTTCAGAAAAGGCTGTTGATTATCTGATTTGTAAAATCAGGTGCGCTGGGAGCAGAGAAAACACTTAAGATCTATACCTCCTATGTATTATATAACTACAGGGTGGGCCATTTATATGGATACACCTTAATAAAATGGGAATGGTTGGTGATATTAACGTCCTGTTTGTGGCACATTAGTATATGTGAGGGGGCAAACTTTTCAAGATGGGTGGTGACCATGGTGGCCATTTGGAAGTCGGCCATCTTGGATCCAACTTTTGTTTTTTCAATAGGAAGAGGGTCATGTGACGCATCAAACTTATTGGGAATTTCACAAGAAAAACAATGTGAATGATCCATATGAATGGCCCACCCTGTATATCCATACTATATCATACTCAGATCCTGTACCATTCTATACTCGGATCCGATACTATATTATACACACAATACTGTACATTCCTGTACACACGTTACTGCCAGCACTAAAAGTTTATATGCAATATAATCGGCACTTATTTATACACCAACTGTGAAGAAACATAATCCTATACCATATCCTGTACACAGATCATGTACTAAACCCTATACACAATACAGTACATTACTGTACACGAACATGATACTGCTAGAACTGAAAGCTTGAAAGGAATTTAATCTTCACTTATTTCATATAACAAATTTATGCAGCTTACTGTAAGCCACAAGCTAACTCACATCCTATACTAAACTCAGATCATAAACTATATTCTATACACAAAACTGTATATTATTGTGCACACACGTTACTGCCAGCACTAAAAGCTACATGCAATTTAATCTGCACTTATGTATACACTAGCTGAGGAGAAATATAATAATTTAAATGTTTTTATTTGGTTAAAAACATAATGCAGGCTACTGTAAGCCACAAGTTAGCTCAGATCTTACCTTTCGCTTCGCTCCAGCAGACTTTTCACTTTTCCCAGAAGCCACCGAGGCGGATTTTTTCTTTATAAAGAAAGACATGATTGATAAACTACAAACTATACAATTTTATTTTGACTTCAGTAAGCAAGAGCGGATTAATTCATCTAATCTTCACAGTTAGCTCACGTATTAAAGTCCCACATGGGTGACTTCCACATGTTCATATCATCTTCCGGTTTTTCCTCGGTAGAGGAGTGAGTGAGTGAGTGAGTGAGTGCTTGCTCTCTATCGCCCCCCATCGGACCGGAGGTGCACAGGGATGAACGACTCACTGTTGAATTTAAACAAATCTTTAATGTGAATCGACCACGATTCATCTAAATAACACGAATCTACTAAATGGACTGAGTCACCATGTGATCAAATCATTTAAACGAATAATTAATCTATTATAAACATTATGATTCGCTTGAAATAGATACGACAAAATCACTATAGTGAACCGAGTCACTTCATTGGATCATTTGGATCAATTGGTTGAACGACTCACTGTTGAATTTAAACAAATCTTTAATGTAAATCGACCACGATTCATCTAAATAACACGAATCTACTAAATGGACTGAGTCACCATGTGATCAAATCATTTAAACGAATAATTAATCTATTATAGACATTATGATTCGCTTGAAATAGATACGACAAATCACTATAGTGAACCGAGTCACTTAATTGGATCATTTGCTTTTCTCACTTGCTGCCAACAATTAAAATCTATATAAAAGAAAGGTTTTGTCTGTACATTGGACAAAACTCGTTCTTTCAATTATATCTATGTGTTTCATACATTGGAGGACCAGAAAACCAGTCTCAGAAAAATGTCTGCCTGTCTGTCCGTCTGTCCAGTCAGATTTTGTCACGGCATCATGCAAATCTGGCAGGACAGAATTTAATTAAACTTTTGCAGTACTATACTTAGATATCTGCTTGAGGTTTAACCTGGACCATAAGTTAAATCAAAATGTTGAGTACAAGAGATGTTATAAACAGTTATGAGACAGATTTAATAATCTACTTAAAAATAAGCTACTAATGCGCTACTGTCTCAATGTAAACAAACACCTGCACCAATAGATATTAATTAGAAAAGCTAAAGTGAATATTTTACTGGGATTAGTTCATATTTTCACTTTCACTGAAATAACAGCGCTGAAGTGGTATAAATGTTCTCATCTGTGATTCACTCTCCGATTACCGAACAGGGAGTGTATTTGGCTGACGACGAAAGATGTACAATTTAGTCTAAACAAGGCATAAGATACTCAACCTTACAACGTGTGATTTCTTTGTATTAATAAGTTAGACAGATAATTCTACTGTACAGAAAGACAGACAGACATGTATGTGGGCTTCAACCTGAAATAATAATATTACTGATTATATTAAAGCTCATCAGATTTTTCTTTTTTGCTTTAACCTTTTAACTCTTTCTACAAACTATGTGGAACTGCATGTGGGAAATCTTAGGGACCCCCTTATATGCTGATTTTTTTTTTACACCTGACTCTTGTATATTATACCTTTGTAATCCTTACTAATAATAAAACCATGCATTTTTTTAAATCATAATAGGCATACATTAATTATCCAAGAAATATATTCCATCATTATAGTTAAATTAATGTATATTATCAAAGCTGCCAACTCACGCATTGAGCGTGAAACACACACAATTACCTCTTCTCCACCGGTGCAAAGTGCTTGCCTACTGCTGAATTCCATGGATATAGACTTACTCTAAGGACATTGATCAAGATCTCCATCTGACTTTAAATATTCAATCACTTCAGTGTCAAATTTGAGAGAAGCTGTAATCTAAAGTGAAGAAGGAAGTCATTCTCACTGCTGACGTCTTACGTCCTACAGCCCATTGTTGAGGAGGAAATCAGTTCACCCAGTAGCCAGCAGGGACCATTATCAAGAAAACTGTAATGTGAATACTGAGTGTAGGAATAGTAGTGAATTACATGACAAACATCACAAACAAATGTACAACTGATTATCGTGATGTACTACTTTATAATATAAAACCCCAACACTGCTCGCAGTTGTAAAACTTATATGCTCTTGAAACCAGATGGAAAGTAAGTGAAGTGAATATACAGCTTTCGTTTTGGTTTACAATGAGACCACTCGGTTATGAGAAGTTTGATTAAGAGAAAGTCATCTGATATGGGAATGTACACTTGCAGTGGTTTGTTAATGGTCAAAATATGACATATCCATATTTGGGAAGAATATCAGTGGCAGGACTCTTCCTTACCACAAAAATTGAATTCTATTTTAAGTACGAACAGATTAAAAGAGTTACAAATTTTACTTATTGTTCAAAAGATTCAAAATATTGAATTGCAGCAATGTAAATGTCTCAATCAAAGGACTGTGATGCAGCATTTGGATCAACAACATCTCTTGATGCTGTAAAATTGTGGGATTTCCATACTTGGGACGACACCACGGGAGTGGTCAGAAGGGGGTATTCCACTGTCCTCCCAGTCCCCTTTTTGGGTGATTGTTGACTGGTATTTATTTATTGATGTTAACAAAAAATGTAATTCCAACATTTTGTTTTAAAGAGAATCCCAAAGGCGCGCATTATAAGCGCAACTGGCAACCGTGGGCGGAGAATGTGCGCGCGTGCGCAGTTTGTCAGCCTACTCACGCGCTAAGTGGCCCATAGATACCTTAAGTAGATCTTCGCGCCAATTTACCTCAGGAGGAGAGCGGAGCGGAGCGGGGCGTGGCTGAAGAGGGCAGGGCGACTCGGTAAGTCGTTGAATTCTAAATATAAGCAGTTATTATCTCATTAGTATTAACGAAAGTGTGAGCAAAGGCAAATTTCCCGCTTTAAATATATTCTAGATTATTGTTGACATAAAAACACTTGGTCTAAAATACATAAAAATACATCTTTGACGTCATTAAATCTAACTTGCTAAGAACATGAACTTGGCTAGTTCAAGTTTACTAGCTAACAGCACGTGAGCTAACCGCTTAGCAGCTGGCTCAGAGCTGTGTTCTTAACTTTGTAACCATTTCATTTTCACCTAAATAAAATAAGCAGCTTAAGTTGATAATGCTTTTTAATCCATGTACTGGATTTTTTTTTCATGTGTAGTTAATAGGGCTGGGAATCACCAGTCACCTCCTGATAATTATTAAGATCTGTCTAAGAACTTTTTTTCTATTCTAATAAAATTTTAATTTTCTTCTTTTAATCTACTTTGTTTACTGAGCTCTTATTTTCTGATGCTTATTCAAACTCTGTTTGGACTAATATATCTCTTATATTTCTTTGTTATTAACCAATTTTTATATCCATTTGGTATTAGCCAAAACAAAACAAAAAAGCATCTTGTTTAGAAAATACTAATTTTGTATTATTTTTACTCTTCTTTATCTAGATCTGCTCCCTTCCTCTCATTCCTCTCACCATAATCTGTGAGAGAGTACCTCACTTTCCCATATGATCCTATATGGGTTTTAATAACAAACATTATTTTATATATTTGATATGCATATATTTGATACACATGTAGTCAAGTGCAATAATCAGTTATATTATTATTTCAGGTTGAAGCTCACATACACATCTGTGTGTCTTTCTGTACGGCAGAACTCTCTGTCTAACTTATTAATACAAAGAAATCACATTTTGTCAGGTTGAGTATCTTTCGCCACATAACTGTTTATAACATCACTTTTACTCAACATTTGGATTTCATTTATGGTGCAGGTTAAACTTCAGACAGATATCTAACTACTGCAAAAGAATGCAGATGACGAGAAAAAGGTGTGACTTATAGTCCAGGAAATATGGTATATAAATATACAAATAATAATAATAGTTTTTTTTTAGTTTGTGGTTTGGATTAAAGTTTCAGATGTAAATAAAGAAACCACTAAACTGTCAGTATTTCCTGCCCATTTTCTCTCTAACTGCATTGTTTCCTGTGTTTCTGCATTTAGAAAAGATGTGGAATAGAGTCGCCCTGATCGGCTCTGTAGGTGAGTAACACACACCTGCTGATAACAGAGAAGTGTTTAAATGATGAGAATGCTAACAGTCGTACCTGTGACACTCCTGTAAAGTGCTCGCCCTATCATCTGGAGATTGCGAGTTCCCAGGTGATCCTGTAACCTCTCGCAGCTGGAGGCCTAGAGAGCTGATTGGCCGAGCTCTCTCAGACGGGAGGGATGAGAGGGACTTGGTGCTCCCACATTAATCACGGCTCTACAGACAGGGGTGTCTGTGAGCTCACGCAAGCGGAAGGAGCAGATAGCGCTGTCCTCCGAATGTGTTACACCGCCCCCAACAGTTCGAAAAGATGCGGCCGGCTGGGGTCACGTGGTTCGGAGGAAACACGTGATAGTCTTCCGCCTTCCCGACTGACAGGTATTAGTATCCTTAATGTGGGAGCCCCCTAGTGACGGGGAGGAAGTGGACTAAGGCAGGAGAACGTGACCCTCAGCCGGCAGTTGCCACACCCGTCGCAGCGGCTGTTGCGCCGCCACCCCCCTCCCCTTCTGATGTCTTCATAGCTCTACCAGATAAGTGGGATGGCACGGATGGGAAATGCAGTGTGTTTTTAACATCATTGGATCTTGTGTTTGAGTTTAATTCCACCAGATACTCCACAGACCGACTGCGCGTTGCACTTCTCGTCTCGTTGCTATTCGGGCAGGCAGCTGAGTGGGCCATGGCGGTCCTTCGCTCGGATTCAGATGTCGCCTATTCATACGCAGAGTTGACCCGTCAACTAAAGCTAACTTTTGAACATCCTGCTGCTAAGGTGGAGACCGACTCCAAGTTATGTAATCTGCGGCAGGAGGCTCGTCCGTGAGCCGCTACATGGCAGATTTCCGAACCCTGGCTGTCCAGACCGACTGGGGAGACGGCGCCCTTCGGACAGCATACTACGTGGGACTGGCTGCGCGCATCAAGGACGAGCTCGCTGGACGAGAACTCCCAGCTACGTTGGAGGGCTTAATTCAACTCGCCCTCCGAATCGACCAGCGCCTGCTCACCGACCCAAGCCAGCTCATCGCACCCTGCCGTCCATCATGCCATCACTGCCCCATTTCACATCCCGACCCTCCTCCTTCTTCTCTCACACGCCTGTTCCTGAAGCTCGCTCCTCATTTGCAACTGCACCTACCGGATCAGTCGGTTCTCCACCTCCCGCCGTGGTTGACACCGGAGCCGGGGAACCCATGCAATTAGGATGCGCCTCCTTAACCGCTGCAGAACGGGAACGCCGCTTCAGAGAGGGTCTCTGCGCATATTGTGGATCGGCAGCACACCACAGAGCTATCTGCCCTCTGCGTCCGGGAAACGCGAACTGCTCCAACTGCTCACCGGGTTCCATCCACCTCTCCGCCACTTTGACCAACTTTTCCCGTCTCACGGTACGAGCACGCCTCGAAAGTATCGCGTTCATCGATTCCGGTGCCGCGGGTAACTTTATTGACTCTTCTTACGCCAAAAAACTGGGGGTAAAAAATCGAGGCGTTATCCCAGCCCGTAAACATTGCCTCTGTTGACGGTCGGCCCCTCTCTTCCAGCCCTATCACCTCTCGAACACAGCCAATCACACTCATCAACCAACACGAAGAACAGGTTCTCAATTCTATGTCACCTCCATCTCATCTCCTCCCATCATCCTCGGCCACCCGTGGTTGTTGCAGCATGACTCACTTATTTTTTGGACACAGAACCGGATTCTACAATGGGGGCCGACCTGCACTGAACTCTGCCTACGGGCCCGGGCTGGGACATGTTCTAGGGAGCCCGAGACCCCCGAAGTCGACACCAACAGCATTCCGGCACCTTACCGGGACCTGGCTGAAGTGTTTTGTAAACGACGTGCCACCCACCTACCTCCTCATCGTCCTTACGACTTGGCAATTGACCTTCAGCCAGGCTCCGTCCCGCCCCGTGGCCATTTCTACTCACTATCTTCCACCGAGATGCAGGCGATGGAGGAGTATGTTTCCAGCGCCCTTCGCCAAGGTACCATCCGGCCCTCCTCCTCACCTGCCGCCGCGGGGTTCTTCTTTGTAAAGAAAAAAGGAGGTGACTTACGTCCATGTGTCGATTATCGGGGGCTCAACGATATCACCATCAAGAACCGACACCCATTGCCGCTTACCAACTCTGCCCTGGACGCCCTCTCTGGTGCCACCATCTTTACTAAGTTGGACCTCCGGAGCGCCTACAACTTGGTGCGCATTAGAGAGGGTGATGAGTGGAAAACGGCCTTCATCACCCCCACAGGACACTATGAAAGCCTGGTCATCCCTTTTAGACTCTGTAACGCACCTGCTGCATTCCAACAATTCATCAATGATGTTCTCAGAGACATGCTAGGCCGCTGGGTGTTCGTCTACCTAGACGACATCCTCATTTACTTCCGGACTGTTGACGAACATGTCCAACACGTCAGGGCGGTCCTCAAGAGATTGCTCGCCCATCAACTGTATTGTAAGTTGGAGAAGTGTGCATTTCACGAGCGCTCCACCACGTTCCTGGGTTTTGATATCTCGCCCCAGGGTGTGGCCATGGATCCGCAGAAACTGGAAGTAGTGCGTCATTGGCCCCTACCCAAGATCCTCAAGCAACTTCAACGGTTTCTCGGGTTTGCGAATTTCTATTGTCGCTTTATCCAGGACTACAGTACGGTTGCAGCTCCTTTAACCGCCCTGACACGACCATCTTCTCACCCCTTCACCCTCAACTCTGCCGCCATCTCCGCCTTTCAGGAATTGTCACCGCTTCACCACCGCAACAATTCTCCTCCATCCAGACGCGAGCAAACCATTCGTTGTGGAGGTGGACGCTTCGGATGTGGGCGCCGGGGCCGTTCTCTCCCAACGAGGTCCAGATCAGAAGCTGCACCCATGTAGCCTCTTCTCCAGAAAATTTGACCCCACTCAGCAGCGATACGGGGTAGGGGACCGCGAGCTGTTGGCCATAAAGTGGGCTCTGGAGGAATGGCGTCACTGGCTCCAGGGCGTCAGAGAGCCGTTCATCGTCTGGACCGACTGCCAGAATCTAATCACCATCCGAAAAATGAAACAGCTGAATCCTAGACAGGCGCGGTGGGCGTTATTTTTCGAGAGTTACAACTTTCATCTGTCATACCGCCCGGGGTCCAAGAACACCAAGGCCGACAACCTCTCCCGACAGCATGAGGAAGACGTCCTACCGCCCACCAGGATCATAGCACCACTCCGCTGGGATCTGGAGACGAGGGTGCGTCAGGCACAGGTTGCAGAGACCGAACCGGCAGGTGTGCCGCCTGGTCGACTCTATGTACCCGACACCATCAGGACGGAGGTCATCCAATGGGGGCATTCCTCTCTCCTCGCTATACACCCCGGAACACGTCGCACCCTTCAATTCATACAGCGCGCCTTCTGGTGGCCCACCATGACCAAGGATGTTCACGAGTTCGTCCAGGCGTGCCCAGTGTGCGCCAGGGCCAAGGATGTAAATCAACCATCTCCGGGCGAGCTTCAACCACTTCCTGTTCCCCGTCGGCCCTGGACACACATTGCCGTCGACTTCATCACAGGCCTGCCGGTTTCCGAAGGAAAGAACACCATCCTCACCATCGGCGACCGGTTCTCCAAAGCTGTGCACCCGGTGGCCCTCCCCGGGCTCCCGTCAGCTAAGAAAACAGCCGAGCTGATATTAGAACATGTAGTCCGCCTGCATGGGTTCTGCAAAAAATCTACACCTGCAGACAGAATCCAGAAAATGATCACCTCGCTTCATTGGTCCATACCGCATCACCCTCCGAATCAACCCCGTCACCTACCGGCTCCAGCTGCCTGCGGCGCTCCGGATCCACCCAGTATTCCATACTTCTCAGCTAAAACCCTTCACCACTTCACCTATGATATGATTAGAATTTTACATATATGAGAGTCGCATGGAAGTACTGTAGTTTAAAGGATTTTTCCCCCCCCGAAAGTGGTTTTTTTTTTTTTTTTTTTTTTTTTTTTTCTCTTCCATCTACTGCCCCATTTATCCTCCCTGGCTGTGTGTTTTTTTTTGTTTTGTGTGCTATTTTCAGAAAAATAAATAAATTATTATAATACTTCTCTCTTGAAACTTCTTTCTTTTCTTTTCATTTCCTGCCCCCTAAGACGGTCATGGCCTCGGCTCGTGCAGCCAGCTGGTCTCCGAGTAATTTTGACTGTAGTGCTCAATAGTTCAGGACTGGAGTTTCCAGCACTCTACCTGAGTCTCTAATAACGAACTGGACTCCATAAAGTATCTATTATAATGACCTTCCAGCCTCCTAATGCACAGTATGACTGCACAACAATCCATGTTTTCCGTTGTCACCCAAATGAGGATGGGTTCCCTGTTGAGTCTGTGACGTGTATAGTCGCGCAAATCTCAAAAGGAAAAAAGCACTCGATTACTGATCGAATGAGTAGTCTAAAAGCATCAGGGTCCGGATAGAACTGTCACTCGGTCCGGATCCAAACCGCGGTCCGCCATTTAGTGATGCCTGCACTACACACACTCACTGTTCTCTCGCTCGTGATTCAAGTAATGAACAGTGGTTAATACGACTTAAGTCATTGTTTCATTGTCAGTGTTTAATATACCACAATATTATTATTACTGTTACTAATGTGTGTGTGTGTGTGTGTGTGTGTGTGTGTGTGTGTGTGTTTAGGCATATTAGGCATAGCTGCTGGCAGCATCAGATGTCGGTGCACAATAACTATAAGGGCTTCAGTGGGAATGAAGGTGTCCATTGCCCTGACCACAGTGACTACTGGTGAGCTGATAAATTATTTAAATTTTTAATAAGAGCTTTATATTCTTGTTTAAAGTCACTATGGAATGGAGTCTGTCACGGGAACACGCAGTGTGTGTTTATAGGACTGATGTTTAATTACAAAAGTACATATTTAATGTGCGTGTGTGTGTACAGTTATACTAGTGATATTGATGTCCTTAAAATCATACAAACAGGAAAAGAGCTGTTGAAAAAATAAGCTACTTCAGAGATTTAACCTGTCTGTCACCTTCACCTCATGAGAGCAACACACACACACCTGTCTTCTCCTGGTATAGACATGTTCCAGTGCTTGAATGTCTCTTTCTGGCTGTAACGTGTGTTTGTGTTTGTTTGTGTGTGTGTGTGTGTGTGTGTGTGTGTTTTTTCCAGGAACATTATTTGCTAGCAAAAAAGGCAGCATGTTTAGAGGGGAGAGTTCCAAATAAGGTGGGCTCTTTTAAAGTAAACTCTCACACACTCACTCCCAGACAGATGATCAAGTTCACTAGGTAACAATTTTATTTGTACAAAGAATGAACTTATATATCCTCTGTTTATTGTTATTATTATTTTTTTTTAAATTTACATTTAAAAACTTTAAATATAGAAATAACTGGAAAAATAGACTTTCAGAATAGAACATTAGAATAACTAAAAAAAAAAACACTAAAAAATGCTGGGTTGTTTCTGTAAACACCTGGTTGGGTTATTTTGACTATTTATTATCATAAAATGATCCAAACTTAAAATGATCCACTAGTGTGATTTCATGAGTCCAAGGATTCTGTGGATTCTAGGGATTCAGTGAGTGCCCTCTAGTGGAATACCATGGAAAAAGCAGTCAGAATCACACCTGACTCAGTTGACTTAAAGGACTCGTGAGACTCGGACCCGTTCAGTGAGTGATTCAGAACGATTAAAATCCGTAAATGGATCCGGGCTTCTCAGCTCTTCTAACAGTTACCTTAATCTGCCGTCTGCAATAACGACACTCAATCACTGTTTAGCAGCTTTAACTGATACACTCCCCAGAGGTGAATGAAAAACACTGAGAAAAACTGTGCAAAGTGACAGCAATTTAGTCACGATTAATATTATTACTATTACATTAATTTTAGGAGGTCTTTACATCCTGAAAGTTAATAATTATTACCAAACATTTTAAAGACCTCCTAAAATTAAAGTAATAATAATATTAATCCTGACTAATTTTTGAGGGACATTAATACATGAGGATTGAGGGACATTAATGCATAATGTTCCCCCACTTAAAGCACAGTAACTGTGCAAAACATGTATATAGTTTAATATGAAATCATTATTTATATTGTATGTTTCCCCTCATTTTTTTCTTTACATGTTTTTCAGAGAAAATGGATAAAAATCAGAAAGAAAGCCAAGGTAACTATGCTACTTGAAGTCACACCTTCGTGTACCCTGAGCAAACACATCATAGTTACCAGTCCGTTTAGGAAGTTGACTTTAGGACATATTAAGACAGTGAATTATATATTACAGAGCCAAACATACTAATAGTGTCAGAGCAAGATGGTCATGTACGTGTGGAGTTGAGGATGGAAATCTGTCTATTGAGAATTCCATGGATATGGATCATTTTTATATTCTTATCTAGATCTGCTCTCATTCCTCTCACCATAATCTGTGAGAGAGAGTACCTCACTTTCCCTGGGCCCTTTGTGTGTCTTTCGAATGATCCTATATGGATTTTAAAAACAAACATTATTTTATATACATATATTTGATAATTGAGTAACATTAATATATTTGAAACACATGTATTCAAGTTCAATAATCAGTGATATTTGTAATATATTAGATATTAATCAGTGATTATTTCAGGTTGAAGTTCACGTCCACGTCTGTGTGTCTCTCTGTACGGCAGAACTCTCTGTCTAACTTATTAATACACAGAAATCACGTTCTGTAAGGTTGAGTATCTGACGCCTTGTTTACACTAAGTTGTACTTCTTTGGTGGTCAGACAAACACACTCGCTGTTCGGTAATCGGAGAGAGAATCACAGATGAGAAATGGAAAAAGTAGATCAGATAAAGATGAAGTTTTGTCTTAAAATGACTCCAGCGTTGTTTATAAAATTCACTTATACCACTTCAGCGCTGTTATTTCAGCCAAAGTGAAAATATGAACTAATCCCAGTCAAAATATTCACTTTATCTTTTCTAATTAATATCTATTGGTGCGGGTGTTTGTTTACATTGAGACAGTAGCGTATTAGTAGCTTTATTTCAAAGTAGATTATTAAATCCCACACATAACTGTTCATAACATCACTTTTACTCATCATTTTGATTTCACTGATGGTGCAGATTAAACTTCAGGCAGAGATCTAATTACTGCAAAAGATTCATTAAATTCCATTCTACCAGTTTTGTGTGATGCTGTGACGAAATCTGACTCAACAGACGTACAGACAGACTTACAATCAAAGAGAGAGACTGGTTTCGGGTCCTCGAATGTATGAAAGGTATATTATTGAAAGAGTGAGTTCTGACCAATGGTAAATGTTCTTTTGTTTATATAGATTGAGTCACAAGTGGCAAGAGTACCACGGCCAGCCAGATGACCAGAAAAAGGTGTGACTTATAGTCCAGAAAATACAGTATATAAATATACAATTAATAATAATAATAGTTTATATTTCTGAGTTTGTGGTTTGGATTAATGTTTCAGATGTAAATAAAGAAAGCACTTAAATGTCAAAGTGTGCGTTTCTTGCCAATTTTCTCTCTAACTGCATTATGTCCTGTGTTTCTGCATTTAGAAAAGATCTGGAATATGGTGGCCCTGTTTGGCTCTGTAGGTGAGTAACGCACACCTGCTGATAACAGGGAAGTGTTTAAATGATGAGAATGCTAACAGTCGTACCGAGTGGCGCAGTGGTAAAGTCCTCGCCCTATCATCCCGAGATCTCGAGTTTGATTCCCAGGTGATGCTGTAACCTCTCGCAGCTGGAGGCCTAGAGCTGATTGGCTGGCTAGCTGATTGGCTGAGCTTTCTCAGAGGGGAGGGATGAGACGTACTTCGTGCTCCCACATTAGCTGAAGGAGCAGATAGTTCTGTCCTCCGAGTGTTATACCGCCCCCAAGTTCGAAAAGATGCGGCTGGCTGGCGTCACGTGGTTCGGAGAAAACATATCATAGTGGTAGTAGTGGCCTTAATGTGGAGCCCCCTAGTGACGGGGAGGAATTGGACACGACTAAATTAGGGAGAAATCAGGGGGGGAAAAAATCTTACTAGAACATCTTACTAGTTCTTTTTTACTAGAATCTTACTAGTTCTTTTATCACTAAAGGGCTTTTCACAGTTTCCTATCAATTCAACTTAAATACTCTCAATAGAAATGTATGTTAACACAGTTAATAGTCTAGTCCTGGTATAACCCTGTATTGAGTTATTTCACTATGGGATTAAAAAAATCTTTAAATTTTGAATCTACTGTAGATACATAAAAATACCCATTACACAAATTATTACACTCAATACACCAGTTCTATATGGAATAAAATCGCTGTCAAAAATAATCGTGCGTAAAAAAAAAGATGTGTGTTTTGTCTGAGTTGGATTTCAAAATCTACGGCCACAACAGTTTACAGATACGAGATTTTGTGTCTTTCTTACAGTACAATTCTGAAATATACGACTCTGACTGTTTACAGACACAAAACTCGTTTTTACAACTCCTCTGTTACACGGACGAATTGCGAAATTACGCCCATGAATGTAGTGTGTTAAACCGCTGTCAAAAATACGTCATCAAGTCCACATGCACAGGCGTTACTATCCGAAGGAAAAGGAATCGATTGGGCGCATCCGCCCTGCCACCGTTTTAAACTCCTAAAATCTTACCTGCTATAGTTACAACATCTCTATAATTTTACTTCTCTTAAACATGTACGAATCTGTGAAAAAAAGAAAACTTACCTGAGACGATGAGAGAGCGCTCGGCTGCTGATCTGCCATTTTGGCGCCGGTGGTTTAAAACAGTGGCCGAATCGATTCATCTTCCTTCGGAAGACGAAGTTTGAGACCGGGCAACCTCAAGAGACTAGAGGCGAGAGGGGGACACAAGAAACACACAGCACAGTAAACACATAAATCCACAGAATAAACTAAAAGGTACACTTACACATGACACAGATAACAAGATTATTCAGAGCCCATATAAACAAACCAAAGTAAAATAAAACACAATCAAAACACAACCACATCAAAACAAATGCCCACTGACAGTATTAATTAAACAAACACAAATGTGCACACGGTGCCCTCTAGGGGTGGAGCCTTACAGCTTTTGCAAGATGCGTCTCAAATTCTTCTTACTATAGATTTAAGTGATGCATTTGTCTATAGTCAAGCATAAACAAGGACCTTTTTAAAAATGAGAGTTAATTAAGAATTGCACAACTCCATTTATTTGCATATTCCTGTTAAACGTCAGGTAACACACTTAGGAGTTGTTAGAACCAAAGATTGCAAAACTGGTCCGCCATTTACTGCTTCGTGCACTACACACTCTCACTGTTCTCTCGCTCATGACTCAAGTAATGAACAGTGTTTGATACGACTTAATAGTCCTTGTTTCATTGTCATGTTGTTTAATAGGTTTAATATACCACAATGTTAATTACTGTTACTAGTCTGTGTCTGTGTGTGTGTGTGTGTGTTTAGGCATGTTAGGCATAGCAGTCTACAGCTTCCGCTGCCTTACAGGCCCTCACTGGGGTGGAAGATGGGCCTCGCGGGGGCCACCGTCACTGCTGCTGAGCTGATAAATTACTTAAGTTCTAATAAGAGCTTTATATTCTTGTTTAAAGTCATCATAGACTGGAGTCTGTCTCAGGAACACGGAGTGTGTGTTTATGGGACTGATGTTTCATGTGTGTGGTGTGTTTTCCAGGTACCAAAAGATGGAATGTTTTTATAATCTTTTTATTGTGTTAATATTTTTTTTTATTAAATTTCTGTTTTTAACTTTTTATATTTCTTAGTTTTGTGTTTCACTTTATGTTTAAACTTTGTTCCTTTACTTTATTTTTTGTTAATTTTGTTCAATAAATCATTAATAAACTTAAATATAAAATTTTTTTTTCAACAAATATAAACAAAAACATTTTTATACTGATGTGACAGCAGTGCTTAATATTTATTAAATTTATATTTCTTAGTTATGTTCAAACTTTGTTCCTTTTCTTAATTTTTTATGTTTATTTTGTTAAGTAAGTCATTAATAAACTTAAACATTTATTTTTAACAAATAAAAACAAAATAAAAATTATCTGAATATCTGGGCGACTAGTGTGTTGAGTTTTGTTTCTATGTTAGGGAGTTCCTTTTGCCCCATGTTACAGAGGAAAGGAATCTCACAAGCTGTTGTCAGGTATATGATGTACATTAACCTGTAGGGGGCAGTCGTGTGTCAATCTCAGGTACTGCGCGGCTGCTGACGCCGATAATGTGTTAATCTCGCTCAGGCGCCTATTGACAGCAAGTTCAAAATTCAAACTTGTCGAGCTCAAATTTAAATTCTGATATGCATTTTCCTCTTTTGATAATATTTGCGTAATCCCGTTGTAATTAACAGATATTTACAGCTGCTGTGTGAAGACAACAATCAAACGCCAAAACTGCATATATATTTACCAGTATCGCTATCAGATTTATCAGTATTCGGTGACATTAACATATTTGCCTTGAGTTTAATCATGCAGCACTTAATATTCATTAAAAAAATCAAAGGCGCAAGACAAGCGATTGCCAGGCAACACCGCCAGAGGGCAATCAACGTGAACGCGCCACACCTGGCAGAGTGTCTATTCAAGGGTCCTGAAAGGTATCAAGAGAGGCAAAAGACCCAGTCTCTGTCTCCCTATACACGCTATATATTGAACTTCCAACTGCCTAACACGCAAACAATTCTTCACATTACTGTTGATCACGTATAGCCGCGCCTACCTCGAGAGAAACAAAAGCACTCGATTACTGATAGAATAAAGATCCTCATTTATCAAAAAAAGCATCAAGGTCCGGATAGGGAAAAGGCTCAGGATCTCCATCTGACGGATCCAACCCGCAGTCCGCCATTTAGTGATGCCTGCACTACACACTCTCACTGTTCTCCCGCGTGTGTAATGAATGAATAGTCACTGTTTTACTTTCAGTATTTAATATGTTTAATATACCACCATCATATTACTACCGTTACTATGCTGTGTGTTTAGGCAGCTTACAGCACTCACTGTAGGTGCACGATGACCCTGACGGTGTCATTACATGGAGGATGGGGTTAGCGGAGACCACAGTGACAGCTGGAGAGCTGATGAAATATTACAATTCTAATAAGAACTTTATATCATTGTTTAAAGTCGACATGGACTGGAGTCTGTCTCAGGAACATGCAGTGTGTTTATATAAGACTGATGTTTAATTACAGAAGTACAGCTTTAATGTGTGTGTGTGTGTGTGAAAGAGAGAGAGAGAGGGAGTGTACAGTTGTACTAGTGATACTGATGTCCTTAAAATCGTACAAACAGGAAAGAGCTGTTGAGAAAATAAGCTGATTCAGAGATTTAACCTGTCGGTCACCTTCACCTCAAGAGAGCAACACACACACAACAGCTCTGGGCTGGTGTTTCAGAAGCGGAGGAAACTAACTGATTTCCTGTCTGTGTATATAACACTTCCCCAGGAAGGACCTCCAGGAAAAACTGTAGTTACCTGATAGCTGTCTGATATCAGAGGCAGAAGCTGATGTTCGTGTAGACCTGCAGCAGCGAGAGGTGCATTCGGACGTTGAGGATGGAAATCTGTCTGTTGATGATGTCATAGATAACGATGTTGAGGGTACAACGTTTGATCATCTGCCTGATCGACCAGATTGTTTGTCTGCTGGCTCGACACACTGCGTGTCCCCGGGACAGACTGTGTGAATGAGGAGAAAAGTCTTATTAGAATGTAAACCTTTTATTCTCACAGGCTGTCACAAGCCCTGCTGTTAATCATCGCATCCTCCAACCAAATGAAACTGACAGTTTCAACTGTGAATGCTATAGGATGTAATAACCATGATGCCTAAACACACAAACATACACATACACACACACCCATTAAAGCTGTACTTCTGTAATTGAACATCAGTCTTGTAAACATACACTACTCCAGTCCATGGTGACTCTGAATAAGAATAAAACTCTTATTGGAATTTAAGCTTTTTTTTTTCTCACTGAGTGAGATTTGAGATTCATATTGATTTGAAATTTGCATCTACAGCGAGTGAGAGTGTGTTGAGTCTCGGGGCGGAAAATTTAACTCTGGTCTCACTGTTTTAGTGGTAACTTAATGGCGGTTGAAGCCTCGAGGGAGAGAGAGTGTCACTTTATATTTGACTTTATCTAAATATCTGTACTAATTCATTTTATATACATTTATTTATTATTGCTCTTTTTATGCTATTGTGTTTTTTTACACTCTCCTTTTTATTTATTCACTCTCTACTCCTGTTCTTTTCTTGTGTGTGTGAGAGAGAGAGAGAGATACGGAGTAGTACGGAGCTCTGAGTCCCGACACCCTCATGCTGATCTTTAGGACTGAGGTCTCGGCCTCTACACCAGACTTGAGTCCAACGAAGCCCGCAATCACTAAACACACCCACACATATTAAGGCTACACTTATAAACACACAAGTTGCCTTCGGGCTTCGAAGAAAATGACTTAATACTAAATACTGATAGATGTTATGGCAATTTAATTGCATAAAAATAACGAGTTATCCTCATTTTCTGTATTGTCATTATTTAAATGTTTGAGATTGTTTTGTCAGTGACTTTCGCTTTTGTCGCAATACTTTTGGCCACCACTGTATATATTTATTATAAAGGTAGATATAATGATCTGGAACTTGTGTGTATATAAAATACCTCAGGACAACTTGATTTAGTCCCTGATCTTTTTGTTTTTGCTTTTAATATGGGCTGTTCTCCAGTGCATCACCCGGCCTCGCGTTAGAGATGAGAATGACGATTGTTCACTTGATACAAAATGAAGTGTATGTCAGCCAATCATCATCAATTCATTAAAAAACTTTACTATATATGTGATACTAATTTGATATTAGATTTTTTTTGGAACATGCTATACGTTTATGTAAATGTGTGTTGATATTACTCAAACATATTAAAAACATGGATACTTGGATTACTTTTTTGATGTAACGAGTAATCTAACGTGTTAGGTCTGCCATTCAAGTACTCAGTTACTTAGTTACTTTTCAAAAATGTAATCCGTGAGTCAGACAGCAGTCATTCCCAATCCATTAGTGTGTGTGTGTGTGTGTGTGTGAGAGAGAAAGTCGTCCTACAAGCCCCGCCCTGATAACCCGCCCCCTCTGTTATTCCTGCTGTTATACCCCTATCTCAATTATGCGGTTTGACTATTCGAGGACCGACACGTGGAAAGATGGAAACCTAATCACAGCGCCAAAACTCGCGGTGAATCATGATGAACCGTACTTATGGCCACCGTGCAAAACCGCACACTGTAATGTAACGGATTACTTTTTGAAGACAGTAATCTTGTAATGTAATTAGTTACTTTAAAAAGTCACGTCCCCCAACACTGGAAATGAACAGTATTTGATGATGTCCAACTTAAAACGAAATTGCAAAATAACTGCATTTGGAGGACAAAAGCACAATGCAATACAGAGCATGGATTTATACTGGATTAGTCTAGATTATTTGATAAGCAGTGGTTATACCTCATGAGAAGTTTCTCTAATCTCTCTACTGCCCAGGTATGCGTCTCCACAAGTGAACAGTCTTACTGTTGATTTCCATTTATATACACTTACTGTAGGGAAAAGGCAAATTTCACCTCAGTGTCAAATTTGAGAGAAGCTGTATTCTCATCCAAAGCAAGTAATTCATTCTCACTGCCGAAGTGCTGCATCCTACAGCTCATTGTGGTCGCACAGGCGCAGCCGACAAAGAGCATGTGTTTATGCGCATGCGAATGTATTGCATACGCTGCCACTTTCACTTCTAATTTACAGAGGGAGAGATATTGATCCTTTCTCAATACAGCAAATTTCTCTGAAATAATTTGTAATAATTTTCATGGATAAAAAGGGGGAAAAAAGAAAAGGTAAAAAGCTTTAGAGGTAGATGATGTGAAATGCTTCAAATGATCAGATTATCTCTTTGGCGTGCGGGAAAGTTGCAGTTCCGCAGGCTCGGGCGGCTCTGACGCCTCTTGCATTGCGGTCAGGGATAGCGAGGCTGGATCCTGCAGTGATGATGAACCAAGTGTCTGCTGGTGTCTGCACTGTCTCACACTCCTCCTATATATACATATATAACATTCAACAGGTGTCTAAAAAAGATTATTTGTTCTTGAAAGTTTGTTTGATTAGGTGAAATAACACAATGCAGAACTTTCTCCAGACGGTGGGCCAGAATTTTTGGTAAAACCAAAAGAAAAAAAAAATGTATCTGTTTATTGGACGATATGAACTCCACTTAAAAGGGTTCTCTTTACTTTTTTAAAATTAATGGGATGACTGCTTGGCACAAAGTTGGAGACGCTAACAGAGGAGTACGCTGATTGTTCATTTGAATAATAGAATATAATATCTGAGGTTGACAGCATATTAAGCCAGTTAATAGTAATCCAGTTAGAACTTAGAATTTAGCAACAAGCACCCTGTTTGCTAGGGTAGGCAAGGGGCACTACAGTTTATTTTTTATCTATTTAATTCTGTTTTTTTTTGCCAACATGAATGTATGCAGAAGCCCTCATACATTCTCTTTGTTCCATGGCTCCTGCATGACTGTTGCATTTCACATAATACTGCGTGTGTTTTGCTATATTCTTGGACTTTTGCTCGATTTAAATTTTTAGAATTTTTTTTTTATAAAGAAACCATTTTATTCATTCAGGACCACCTGATGTAACGTCCCTGAAAATGTAACTCTACAATAAAACCACAAAGATGAACTTCGAGAATCGTGGATTTCATGTACACAGTGTTGAATTTACTTCTAAAAGCGATTTAACTGCATGTTTGCTACTATTTCGTTTAAAGAAAATTCAAACAATAAAGTTGGGAAAATAAAGAATTTTGATTTATTCAAACATTTCACTTCCTGCCTAATGATGACTCGTTCATGAACGATTCGTCCTTTTTGAAAGAATCTATAATGTGATTTAAAATAACGAGTAGTCTCGTTCTAGTCCTTAGCTGCATTGTAATATTTTCATTACTGGAACTATAGGCAAAAGTTTTGTATGTAGACGTGTTGAGGGTCTGTCTATTTAAAAATTAACATTTTGCTTTATTTCTGGTCAAAAGAATGAAATGAACTAAATGACTCAAAAAACGATTCGTTCATTTTGATGAACAAGATTCAAAGAACCGAGACACTAAAATGATTCAAACTTCCCATCACGATCCCTGTCCTCGCGGACGTTTACACGGGGTTTCCTTTCATTAACGGAACGTTGGAAGGGGCTAGATGTTCGCTGGTTGTGGTAAGCTTCGTTTTAGTTTTTTTTCATCGAAATAAATAAAGTTTATTTAAAATAAAATTACGCAATACTTTGTAAAGTCTAACGTTATATTCCGTAAAGAAATGTAAGGCATGTAATGGTATTTTCCGACGAGCTCAGACAGCTATTTAGCGATCTGCGAAGCAGACATCTTAGCTTACCCCATTTGAATGAAATGTGGACTATACTGTGTAAAATGTGAAGGAAATTCATCAAAATCTATGGTCAGAAAGTTTTAAGTGAATTGTGTGTTTTAGGCGGAGTTGAATGCGTTCATTAATTATTATATATATATTTTTGTCACGCTGTGTAGTTCGTGTGTTTGGCAGGCTTTGAGACCCAGCAGAATCCTCTGACGCCTGGTCCGTTCCATTTCACCGACCGCGTTTTGATTTCGGCCAATCGGTGTCGCTGAATGCAAACCACGTGGTTATTCTTCAGCCACACACAGAACTTGGAATCTTCCAGAAGGAACACGTGATCAACAAGGGACGCCGTTACTATTGTAAGTTAATATTGTTCAATGGAGTTAAATCGTAAGTTATAGGGTATTTTTTTAAAACCTTGTGCTTGTTTCTGGTCTGTAGGTCTACAACATAGCAGCACGCTGTATGTAGTACATTCAGTCTAAAACAGTGAAAATATATAATCATGTTTTTTTTAACAGCCCTTCTTAGCACCATTGAACTATGGCATTCATAAAATGGCATTTAGTAGTGTTATTTTGCATATACATACATCGTGCTCTTTTAAAATGTCAACAAAAAAAAATTCAGTCCATTTCAGCATATAATTTTTTTTGGCAGTTGAGGAAAATAGCATGATTAAAGTTTCATTCATTCAGTCTATTGTGAGAATATGAATTGTGGGACAGTTGTCTCACAGGTGTTTCTATGTCAGCAGCTTTGTCCTGCTGCATTACTTATTTTCCACAAAAAAAGTAGGTATTGTGTAGTTTTAGTTCTATGTATTGCTTCTGCATTTTGAGTATGCTTTTGGAGACAACACATATAAACCTTTTGTAACCATAAAACATTTGTGTTACAGTAGCCCATAATGAAATTTGTCATTCTGTACTTTTGCCTCATCACCTCATTTACAAATGTCTCCACAGCAAACAAACAAAATCGTATGTAACAAAAGCTTTATTGACCACTTTAGTTTTTCATGTGAGTTATGTTATTTTAAAGATGTTTGTCAGCCAACCTAGTTTTTAAATCATATCGGAAATAATTTAAGGAGTTATGACACAGTCAAATGTCCTTTTAAAGGTTGTGAGCTGACAAACAATGTCCTTACAACTTTAAGTAGTCACATATCTCTTAAGCAGAGGTTTTAAAACCCTTAGGAGTCGACGGACCTGCCGGCGGGTCCACTTGCATTTTTTTCTGGTAACCATGAAAAGAATTTAAAATGCGCTTGTCATTTTTGATCATACATAAGTGTATTACATCATTTGAATCTGTAAAGGGTCTACATTTATTGATGAACACTCACAATATCCACAGAATGTTGTGCTTTTGTAAAATAAAGAAAATAAACAGGGTGCGCTTTCAGCCATCTTGGTCTGTGCAAAAAAAAAAAAAAAAAACACGTAAAAATGAACGGAAACTCTGTGAATACTGCACACACAGACATGAGAAATGTATCTATAAAAAGCTTAAAGGGTCTACTTTTAAATGATGCAACTTTTAAATTATTACATTCTCAACAAACATTCTCAGTTTATGTAATCTGTGTGAAACCAAGGAGAGGCACAGAATTTCTGTTTCACTACATTATCGGACACCTACACGCTATTCACAGGGTAATTTACAGACAAGGCCACGCCCCCGGACCCCGGCTTGAAAACACACAGCCCGGCTTGAACAGTTTCCACACAGATTCAGTGAGTTTTCTGCATGTTTGGAAGACGGCACGCTGTACAGTCGAGGAAGCGCTTGGAATGATTTTGGACAGTGAGGAAGAAATAACCTTTTTTTCCAGAAGTAGATTACGACTGCGACAACGAACGGGAGCATTTTGAAGAGCGAATAGATCCAGCAGAGGATTTTCAAGCAAGCTGTTATGACAATGGGTAAGTTATTAAGTCTTATCTAATTCTTATTCTGATAATATAAAGCTAATATTATATTATTCCTCACTTCGGCGAGCTTATGCCATTTTATGTGAAACTTTGTCTTTCAATGTCACTTACATAGTTTATGTTCGCATATTAATCATGCTAACATGCTTCCTTATGTAGTTTAGCACAAACAGGTTAGTTCCTGGTGGCTAAGCTAATGCCTTATGGAGTTTACAGTTGTTTGTAAATGCTCACCTCGTTTTGGATAGCTTTAGATTATGGTTGTTAATATATCTTTGGCTCAGTTGAGGTTAGCTTGAGACACTGCTATTGGTAATGTTATGTTTATTAATAGTGTCTGTGGTGTAAATCTTCACAATAGCTTTAGTTTAGCAGATATTTACAATATTTGCCCAGATGTAAATGTTTAGAATGTGTTAAATGTGTATGCAAAACATGCCTGGTGCATGGCATTATGCTAATGTCTCGGGTGTAAATGTTTGAGATGCACTACATGGTCTGTGGCCCATCAACTGATATTTGTCCAGCCTATTGCCCATCAACACATACAGAGGAGTACAAAAATGTATACACACTTTGACAGTTATCTATGGCCTTTTTAAAACTTGATTGAATACGAGGTAGGGAAAATAAAAGAACTTGCCATAAGTACTTACTGTAAAACACTGAAAAGTATCTGAAACATGAATAGTTACCACCACCCCCCAAAAACAAATTTTTGACAATGTAACGGCATAAAAATTTGTTTGTTGTGCCACTCAGAGGCTTTTGCACTCAGCCAATCATGACCGGAAGTGCTTACAAATTAACTATCGGTTCTTCTCGGGGTTGGTATATCTGGGTCCTCAGTTGAGTACGAGCTGTCAGGTGCGCATGAATCCACATTGCTCTTCGAGTCTAGGGGTGTTTGCTAAGAGGGGGAAAAAAATAAGTACTTACTGTAATACACTGAAAAAGTCAATTAAACATGAATAGTTACACCCCCCCCCCCCCCCCCCCAAAAAAAAATTCTACAATGTCAAATCTTTCCCTACGTACCTCCATATTATTAACCTATTTAAGGAATGGAGACTCTACCAAAGGATTAACAATTAAATCCTTTTAACGTAAATGATTTTGGATAATGTAACGGCATAAAAATGTTTCTGTTGCGCCACTCGGAAGCTTCTGCGCTCGGTACAGAATCGTTAATATCTGAGGCTGATCCGCCAATCACTGGTCATGGCCAATCAATGCTCTGGTCTGGACCAAGAGAACCCAAGTAAAAGTGTGAACACACTCTTAGTTAACAGTGACTAAACAAGGCCCACATCCCATCTTGGGCTAACTAATGGGTTGGCTTTTAACTAGTGCTAGCTAACTAGCATTGGCTTGCATGCAGCAACTGCAATTACCCCACAACTAATTCCCATTGTAGAGCTGTTGGTCTCCGAGTCAAGATATCTGCTTCTTCTGTAACAAAAGAACATATCACATCAGTATTAACAATTCATACAGGCAGATGCCATAATATTTAAAATAATGGTGCTACTACAATCCAAAGTCAAATTAATACCATCGAAATCTTGAGCCAACTCCAATACCATCCCAGACCTCTTTCTTTTGGAAGATTCTTCAAGAGAAGAAAAACAACAAAAGAGATAATTGTTAATGTGAGACATTACACAGTCTAAAGTTATTAAACAATGCAGGAATTAAGACGCATGACTGAACACTACAGGACTGTCCACCACACAGTATCAGAAGGAAATAAAAAAACTCCCTGGGAGAAAAGGTGTTTACCGGTTTACTCTGTCCTTTTGAGCTTTGGCGATGGTTGTGTATTTGATGGACGTTGAGTCGAGATATCGGGTTCCTCTGTAACAAAAAAAATATCACCTGAGTGTCAACAAAAATTCAAACCCACAAATACCATATTTAAAACAGGGTGGGGCATAGAGATCTCCCAAATTTTTAAGGGGCACTGCGAGGGCTTCAGTGGTGGTAGAGAGATGGGGTAGGTTGCATTCGGTAGGTTAGGCTTCACCGTTTTCAGTACTCTTTAGTTGGACCGGTGAACATTGGAGTTTTGTTGTGTGATGGCGATGAGAGAGCGTTTCAATGCACGCTTTATGCTAGGTCGAAATACATCTGTACCAAGTAGGATTCACTGAAAAGAAAATCATCTGGCAGACCTAGACCCATTAGAACACCAAAAAATGTGTTCTAATGGTTGTAGCTCTTGCGTTGCTACCAAAGAATGGTTGTTCTCATAATATACTTGAACAACAAAGCCCCAATGTTCATCAGTCCAACTCAAAATGAGTACTGAAAAAAAAAAACACCTTTGTGATACATGCACTTTGTAGGGAAGCAGAGATGAAGCAGCAATTTTGACTCTTCTTTTTTTTTCTTGGACTCGCGACACAGTTTTTCCATAATTAATCTTTTAAGAAGAACAAATGTTGCATGGCAAGTAGTCCTCTGGATCTGCATGCGCTGAGGGCTGTCTGTACCTCACTATCTCACCCTGTCTGTACGTCACTCTCACCCTCGGCTCTCGGTACGTCTCACTCTCACCCTGGGCTCTCGGTATGTCACTCTCTCACCCTGTCTGTACGTCACTATCTCACTCTGGGCTATACGTCATTATCTCGCTCTGTCTGTACGTCACTCTCTCACCCTGCCCCTTCTGCAACACCTCGATGTTGTGATAGTAACTGCCTTTCCTACGAAGTTGCTCTAACATCTGGCACCGCTTTTTTGATTTTGGTGGAAGACACATTGCAAGGGCCACTTCGTTGCCATGTCTTCGCTGTAGATGGCGTGCCATTTTACTTTTTACAGTACAGACAATAGTGTCGCCTGTCCCACTGTCTTTTTGGTCCCTTAGAACAGATTTTAACTGTAATGTGTGATTTACCCACAGCATCAGGAGAACTGTCCTCATCTTCTGAGGACACATAGCCCCTTTCCAGGTCATGACTGGATTCTAAACCCAAGTCATCGGAAGATTTTGTATCCTGTAAGAAAACAAAACATTTAGACCTTCTGGTCAAACCTTATACCTACAATCACTGCCTCAAAATTGCAGATTAACTTGCAGTTAAAAGCTCCTAAAACAGCAGTGCATAAAAAGTTTGTTGTGCAATAAATCCTAAATTAATCTACATGGACAAGATGTGTACAGTGCATCTAAAAAAATTAGAATTCGTGAAATTAAATTTTCTTTTGTCATTTTTAAGGCTGCGTTTACATCTTACTGCATGGAAATAAAAAAAATCACACACTCTCTCATTCATCGTCTATAACGCTTAATCCTATATTCAGGGTGGCGGGGTGCCTGGAGCCTACTAAATAAAACTTAACGCACGAGGCGGGGTACACCCAGGACAGGGCGCCAATCGATCGTAGGACACACACACACACACTCACTACGGGCAATTTGGGAACGCCAATTAGCCTAATCACATGCTTTGTACTGTGTGATAGGAAAGCGGAGTCCCCGGGGGAAACCCACCAAGCACGGGGTGAACATGCAAACTCCATGCACACAGAGACGGGGATCGAACCCGGACCCTGAAGTTGCAAGGCGACAGTGCCAACAAGAAATCCATTATCTTAGAATATTAGCTTAATTAAGATAAATAAAAAATTCTGATCTTTAGATAAAAAATATGTTAATTTATACATGCAATGCTTAGCTGGGGCTCCATTAGCACCAAATTACTGTGTTGTCCATCTTCTGGACAACTGTTAAGTCAGCTGTCTTCCCCAGTAACATTTTGAACTAGACCAACAGATCCATTGGATTTATACTGTATGAATAATAATTTAATCAAACTCGAGGTTTCTAAACATTCAAATAATTTAATACTGGATTTTTATTTTACATGCTGTGTAAGCTGTAATCATAATTAAAATTAAAAATTTCACATTACATGTTATGAATCTAGGATATCAATTAAATTCATGAATTATTTAAATAACAAAAGAAAAAACTTCTTAATATTCACATTTTTTAAGTACACTGTACTTGATAAAAAATAATCATTTACACTAAATAAAATGAGTATTTTTATCAAAAACATTTTTACTATTGGACTACTACTTTGCTACATACCACTTTCTTTTCTTCTCTCTTTTCCTTCATCATCTGTAAAAATCAGAAGACATTTAAACCATATTAAAAGCCAATATTACAGACCAAGAGAAAACTAAATCTGACTGTTAGGTTCACCTGTACACTTTACAACACCACCAGTACAATAACTGTTCTCAACAAAGCCTTATATATACAGTATAAAAACTGTCCCTTAAAAGTATATATTTAAACCCACTTAATTAATCTAAACTAAATAAAGCGCTGTAGTTCCGTCCACACAGCCTCATTGACGAGATGCTGCGCGCATGCGCTCAACTTCACAGTTCAGTACGAATTAGTCGGCTAAATATTAAATGTCTTTTCACTATGTGTAAAATAATATAACATTAAAAGCATATTATTACAAATTGCTGCACCAAACTCGTATAAAATACGAGTTTAAATGCCAAGCAACACGTAATTCCACCTGTTGTTAAAAGTTTCACTCAGCCATGGGAATGAGTCAGTAGACTAGCCCCAGAGTTTAAATAAAGTAATAAAGATGTTTAAATTAGTGAGTTTAATGAAGCGCATCTTACCATGACCAGCTGTACAGTTTGTCCCTCCTCTCTGTCTCTGCTCTCCGACATCTCATGCTCGTATCTGCGTGCGCATTGCTCGAGGTGTTTGCGCAGGCTCTGTAGCCGCTGTAACCATCGCTGTGGCTGCATTATTAGGCCCGTGTCTGTCCAGAGACGCACCAGGGTGGCAGAGATGGAGAGACGTATGAAGAGAGACTGAGAAGGTGAGCGTGGGAGCATTAGCACCTTTAAGAACAAATGCAAGAGGAGACAGGAAGTTAGCAGCATGGAAAATTTAACACCATTAATTTCAGATCTATGAGGAAGAGAGCAAAAGAGAAGAATTACCTTCTTTTATATAAAATAATTCCCTTACACACACCCACACTCTCTCTCTCACCATGAATATTTCTGATGCTGCTTTACAATCTGCTGTATCCCTACAATTTAGTGTATTCGCATGGACTAATGTAAGTTCAATTCAGTTTTATTTGTGTTGTGCTTTTCACAATGGGCATTGTCTCAAAGCAGCTTTCCAGAAATATGAAATATCAAAATAAAAATAGTTTACAATTTAAATTCATATTTATCCCTAATGAACAAGCCTGTTGACTATTGTACTCAGCTGACACGACCAAATCATGTTGTATGACTCAAAGTAACAGATTTTCGTTTAAGTTAAATATTGGCAGAATATAATCCTCATCAAATATGGTGCTTCGATGGTTCTGTAACATACGACATATGAACAGACAAACTTGTCTGAGTTATTTGTATGAGTCAATTTGAATATTCAATCAGTTAATTTCCCCATGTCGGTAGGCCTGCACAGAGAGCTAACGTTATTAATTCAATTCAGTTCTATTTGTATATCGCTTTTAACAATTGTCATTGTCGCAAAGCAGCTTTACACAATCAAAATAATTATTTAAGTTTGTATGAGATGTGAATGTGTATGAATAAAAATGATCAGACTGTCCCTGATGAGTAGGGTTGGGTATCGTTTGTTTTTTTTCAATACCGGTGCCAAGTCGATACTTTTAAATCGGTACTGGTGCCAAAACGGTGCCTGACCCGATACTTTGCAAAAGCCACAAAATGATGGTGGATGACTCAAGAATACATTTTTATTGAACAGAAAATGTAATGCTTAAAATTGAACAATATATTTAAAGTTTAAGTACTAGCTGGAAAGCCATAATTATAAAAAGAATCCATGTTACATTAGTATTTTACAAATAGTTTGACCATTTGCATTTTGCAGTTAACATTACATTAGCCTACTACTAACCATGCGGAAAGCCTGCTGTCGTCATCATAATCGATGGACACCTTTTTGCTACGGTTGGTATGACTGGGGCTGTTGTCATCCACACCAATGGTGCCAGCTGTTGTCCGCAAGCCGTCAAACATCTATTTGCCCTCAAATGTTTCATTAGATTTTACGTGTTTCCCCCTTAACACGCAACTACTGTAAAACATTTGCTGCACGTCGCGGTGTCGGAATCCTTTCTTGTGAAGTACAGCCACACTTTCGACCGTTTTAGGCATTTTAACGAAAGTTGTTTAATTTAGCAAGTTAAGATCTTGGTAGATCATCTGCTACCGTCAGAGCAAGTGTAACGTCAGTTGTTGCATTCACGCACATCTCGGATGGCCTCATTTCCCGATGATTTGTGTTTTTAAATTTTTTTATCTAATCTAATAAACTTTTAATCTACAAAAATAAAATGGACAGTAGCATTACTGCAACAATGTTTTGGATTTGTATTATCAAAGCTTTCCGAAGTCCTCAACATTTTTCTAATTAAGGAAATTAATTTTTCCGATCATTTCTGACACCCCATGAATGCAGTATTTAAATTTTTACTAGCGATCATGTGTGTTGTTGAATCTAATGCTGATTACAACTGTGTCATCATCATAGCCCCAGAGAACAAATATATTAATCGACAATTCAGGCATTTAAGTGGTACTGAAATGAGGCACCGAAATTCACGTTCTGTTTTGATCAGGTACATATCAGTTATATAGTATAGTATTGTATTGGCACCAGTTTTCGGTACCCAATCCTACTGATGAGCAAGCCGAGGACGACGGCTACAGTGGCAAGGAAAAACTGAGTTTTTAAACCCTAGGTCGTGTGGACAGAATTATTTTTCAAAACGAAGAAAGAAAAATCTGTTTTTAAAAATACCCGGCTACGTGTGGACATGGCCTATGTCTATTCCTTCATTTGCTTATATATGAAATACTTTTGCACTCTCAGGTATATAACTAACATTTGTCAGTAATTAAATTTCCCCACTAGTTTAACTTTCACCAGTTTTAAGCATGAAATGTTTGACTGCATTACACTCACAGCATTTGTGGATCAACAATAAAACAGACCAGGAAAGAAAAAAAAAACAGTTACGGTACATACCACCAACAGAAACAGCAAGCATGTCAAGATTCTTCCCTGTTAAGCTCCTGGTGTCTTGTTCCATGGCAAACACGAGTTACTTATTTGGCAATTTGAAACGTTTTGTCTGTCTGTCTGTAAAAGTCCCTGTGAACTCTCATGTCATGCCCCATGAATCTCGCGACCTGTTCCAGCTCTTGCTCACTCTGATCCAGAAGCTGCCAGAGTGTGGCGACCTGTTTCTTTAATTTTGTTGACCTCAGGAGTTCAGGGTTTTCAGCTTTGCTTTCCTTTGCATATTTTCGTAAACGGTCACAATCACGTATATTTGTCATCACACCAGATCTTGCAAATAGATGGGGATTTTCCAACGGTACACCAGCTTCTGCTCTACATGTATTCAATAACTCAATGGACTCCTTCATTCTCTCTGTCAAAAAAACAGGTACCTTTCTTCCTCTTGTCCCGTGGACTTCTATGCGTGTTAGCAGCTTGCTCAACTGTTTCTCCAACAGAGACCAGGATAATAAATTAAATAAATAATTCATAAATAGCTTTCTTGTAGGCTTCAAGTGACAGACGTGATGCTTCCCCTTCACAACGCTTGTTAAAGACGATGACCTGTGCCAGCACTGTCTCATTGTATGCTGTTAAACTCATCCACTTTTGCATATAGTGATTCTCCATATTTGCAAATCAAAGAATCACTCCTGATGTAAAAAGACACATCATCTTGTCGCATGCTGTTGATACCCTGACACCCGTTGGAGGATGATGCTATTGGAAGCAGACGTGCTGCATGACTCTGGACTGACCCTTTTGCCTTTGTCATCTGTCACACACAATTTCTTATGTCTGCATGACAATTGATGTCTCCACGAGTCCTTCTTACTAAACATTCCAAGACAATATTGGCAAGGTGAATAATCTTTAACAAATATTTTATCAGTGGGCTGCTTCCATGTGACTAGTTGTCCTCTGCCTTCTTCAGGAATTTGCTGTTATGTTTGAAATCTCCTTTATTTTGCAGTTGCTCCAAAAGTACCTTTCTTTCTTTCTTTCTTCAGGAAAGATAAATGCACGTCACATCTTTGATCTCCATACGTTTTCTCTGCAAATGTCTTGCCGTGTTTAGGTTTGATTGGCCACAATAGAGACAATAATGTCTTTTATCCTATGCTCGTTTGTTGTCTTCTCTTTTTGTACAAGTTTTTATAGTAACAGTTGTACTCACTTTTTTTTTTTTTGTATCTCTTGGTATTTTTTCCCATAACTTTTAAGGATCTGTTGTTTTTTAAAACTGCACTTGCCTTTGGGTTGATCTTCATCACTCAAAAATGTGTCTGCACCTTTTGAGGTCTTCTCTGGATATTTTCCTACGTGCTTTGTCTGGGCTTCTCATTTCATCCCTGGACAATGAGGAACTGTGCATTGGATTGTACTCTGGGTCTAAGTCTGCATGGCTGGATAGTTCAGATTCAGACAAATTATCTTCTGACTCCTCAAGGATATCGTCCAACTGTGGAAAAACAATCATGAGAAAATTGTTAAACGTACAAAATGCAGAGCTGGAAATGGAAATGTCTAAAATAGAATTCCATTATAATCTGTATTGTAAAAGAACAGTGAATAAACAAAGTTATTTGCACACACAAAATTTGACGTTCTCACATGGTTTGAAGTCAGACATTTTGTGATGGATTTTTCTCTTCATAAAAAAAAATCAAACAACACTTCAGGTTTACAAATTCAGGCAGAGATTTGGACAAGAGCAAATCTGTGTCAATTTGTAGCTCACTTCTACAGTGCTACAGTCATGTGTAAAATCAAGTACTCTTTACTGTGCCATTATTTATTTAACAAAAATTTGGAAATGCACCATGGTTAATGACTTTTCACCACACTCTTTTCACTATATTTCTGAAAGTAAATACATCAGCATATAGATTCAAATCCTGCCAGACAGACATGAGGAGAAGACGACGACAATTAACTACACGATAAACTATTCTATAAGCCAGAGGGGTTCAAATCCAGTTCTTGAGGGATAATCTCCACTGGAGTTTGTAATTCAGCAACACTTAAACATACTCACTGAACCGAGCTATTAAAATACCCTATATTGAGAAAAGTATTTGCTCACCTGCCTTCACATGTATGTGAACTTTAACATCCAATTCCTAATCCATAAAGTTTCATATGAGCTTGGCTCTTTACAGCTATAACAGCTTCAACTCTTCTGGGAAGACTTTTCACAAGGTTTAGGGGTATGTTTATGGGAATTTTTTCCCCATTCTTCTAGAAGTGCATTTGTGAGGTCAGACACTGATGTTGGACGAGAAAGGCCTGGCTCGCAGTCTCCACTGTGCAGGCAAACTCAGACCACACCAAACTCACTCATCCATGTCGTTATGGACCTTGCTGCACTGGCGCACAGTCATGTTGAAACAGGAAGTGGCCGTCCCCAAACGGTCCCACAATTTTTGTCTTGTTATGCTGAAGCAGTTAGAGTTCCTTTCACTAGAAGTAAGGGGCCGAGCCCAACTCCTGAAGAACACAACTGTTCCAACATGACTGTGTGCCAATGCACAATGCAAGGTCCATATACTCAAGTTCATATGCATGAAAAGGCAGTTGAGGGATAACTTTGGGCAATATGGTGTATTAGTTGAATTGGTTGTGTTGGGAAGAAGAACCCGCAAACTGTGCTGAACAATGGTTCTCCAGCACTGCATTTGAACAGCCTTGCTATAAACTGTGGATTAAGCTACACAAAAAAAACTCTATTACACAGTAGTAATACATGATCATGTGAACTCCGTTTGTGGCATTTGTGTGAATTCAATTGTATAATGTATCTTATATAAATTAACTGAGTGTAGGTAAGGTGACTACACTGTCCACACACAGTGGAAAGTTGAATGCTCATAAATATTTCGGACTGTGACTGACACCAAGATTTTGGGCATTTTCACATTTCATTACTCCTAACATATGAACTAATATACAGTATACTGTATATTTTTCCCACAGTAACACTCCCTCACTACCCCTGGTGATAATTTACTCTCTCATAAGCTGTAATGGTACAGGGTGGGCCATTTATATGGATACACCTTAATAAAATGGGAATGGTTGGTGAGATTAACGTCCTGTTTGTGGCACATTAGTATATGTGAACGTTTTAACGTAACTTTATTCTTTCATGAGTTATTTACAAGTTTCTGACCACTTATAAAATGTGTTCAATGTGCTGCCCATTGTGATGGATTGTGAATGCAACCCTCTTCTCCCACTCTTCACACACTGATAGCAACACTGCAGGAGAAATGCCAGCACAGGCTTCCAGTATCCGTAGTTTCAGGTGCTGCACATCTCGTATCTTCATACCATAGACAATTGCCTTCAGATGACCCCAAAGATAAAAGTCTAAAGGGGTCAGATCGGGAGACCTTGGGGGCCATTCAACTGGCCCACGACGACCAATCCACTTTTCAGGAAACTGTTTATCTAGGAATGCTCGGACCTGACACCCATAATGTGGTGGTGCACCATCTTGCTGGAAAAACTCAGGGAACGTGCCAGCTTCAGTGCATAAAGAGGGAAACACATCATCATATAGCAATTTCATATATCCGGTGGCCTTGAGGTTTCCATTGATGAAGAATGGCCCCACTATCTTTGTACCCCATATACCACACCATACCATCACTTTTTTGTTCCAACAGTCTTGGAGGGATCTATCCAATGTGGGTTAGTGTCGATCAATAGCGGTGGTTTTGTTTGTTAACTTCACCATTCACATAAAAGTTTGCCTCATCACTGAACAAAATCTTCTGCGTGAACTGAGGGTCCTGTTCCAATTTTTGTTTTGCCCATTCTGCAAATTGTGTGCGCCGATCTGGGTCATCCTCGTTGAGATGCTGCAGTAGCTGGAGTTTGTACGGGTGCCATTTGTGAGTATCTAATATCCGCCGAAGGGATGTTCGACTAATGCCACTCTCCAGTGACATGCGGCGAGTGCTACGCTGTGGGCTCTTGCTGAATGAAGCTAGGACAGCCACTGATGTTTGTTCATTAGTGACAGTTTTCATGCGTCCACATTTTGGCAAATCCAACACTGAACCAGTTTCACGAAACTTAGCAAGCAGTTTGCTAACTGTAGCATGGGAGATGGGTGGTCTCGTAGGGTGTCTTGCATTGAAATCTGCTGCAATGACCCGGTTACTGCGTTCACCAGATATCAACACAATTTCGATCCGCTCATCACGTGTTAACCTCTTTGACATGTCAATGGCTGTGAAAGAGAAACTTGTAAATAACTCATGAAAGAATAAAGTTACGTTAAAATCACCATTGTTTTTCTTGTGAAATTCCCAATAAGTTTGATGTGTCACATGACCTGCTTCCTATTGAAAAAACAAAAGTTGGATCCAAGATGTTCAACTTCCAAATGGCCACCATGGTCAAATTCAGATTCAAATTTTATTTGTCACATACACAATCCTACACAGTACGATATGCAGTGAAATGCTTAGGCAACTGCCCTGACCTAAGAGAATAAAATTAAATAAAATATAAAATATAGAATATAAAATGTAAAATGTAAGAATATAAAATGTAAGTAAGTAAAGACTATACATTATACTTTACAATAAGTAAGTTTTTTTTTGGTCACCACCCATCTTGAAAAGTTTGCCCCCTCACATATACTAATGTGCCACAAACAGGACGTTAATATCACCAACCATTCCCATTTTATTAAGGTGTATCCATATGAATGGCCCACCCTGTATACCTATAAAATAATGTTTGTTTTTAAAATCCATATAGGATCATTCGAAAGACACACAAAGGGCCCAGGGAAAGTGAGGTACTCTCTCTCACAGATTATGGTGAGAGGAATGAGAGCAGATCTAGATAAGAATATAAAAATTATCCTTAGGCATGGAATTCTCAATAGACAGATTTCCATCCTCAACTCCACACGTACATGACCATCTTGCTCTGACACTATTAGTATGTTTGGCTCTGTAATATCTAATTCACTGTCTAATATGTCCTGAAGTCAACTTCCTAAACCGACTGGTAACTATGATGTGTTTGCTCAGGGTACACGAAGGTGTGACTTCAAGTAGCATAGTTACCTTGGCTTTCTTTCTGATTTTTATCCATTTTCTCTGAAAAACATGTAAAACAAAAAATTAGGGGAAACGTACAATATAAATAATGATTTCATATTAAAATATGTACATGTTTTGGACAGTTACTGTGCTTTAAGTAGGGGAACATAATGTTTTGAGGTTTGAGGAACATTCATGCACAATGTATTAATGTACCTCAAAAATCAGCAAGTGATGAATATTCACTTTCAGGAGTTAATCACCAAACATTTTAAACACCTCCTAAAATTAAAGTAATAGTAATAATATTAATCCTGACTAAATTGCTGTCACTTTGCACAGTTTTTCTCAGTGTTTTTCATTCACCTCTGGGGAGTGTATCAGTTAAAGCTGCTAAACAGTGATTGAGCGTCGTTATTGCAGACGGCAGACTAATGTAACTGTTAGAAGAGCTGAGAAGCCCGGATCCATTTACGGATTTTAATCGTTCTGAATCACTCACTGAACGGGTCCAAGTCTCACGGGTCCTTTAAGTCAACTGAGTCAGGTGTGATTCTGACTGCTTTTTCCATGGTATTCCACTAGAGGGCACTCACTGAATCCCTAGAATCCACATAATCCTTGGACTCATGAATCACACTAGTGGATCATTTTAGGTTTGGATCATTTTATGATAATAAATTGTCAAAATAACCCAAACAGGTGTTTACAGAAACAACCCAGCATTTTTTTGTGTGTTTTTTATTTAGTTATTCTAATGTTCTATTCTGAAAGTCTACTTTTTCTATATTTAAAGTTTGATTCTTTAAATGTAAATAAAAATAAAAACACTTGTATATAACAGTTCATTCTTTGTAAAAAGAAAATTGTTAGCTAGTGAACTTGATTGTCTGTCTGGGAGTGGGTGTGTGGGTGTTTACTTTAAAAGAGCCCACCTTATTTGGAACTCTCCCCTCTAAACACGCTTCCTTTTGCGGTAGCAAATAAGGTTCCTGGAAAACCCACACATACACACATTTTTTACAGCCAGAAAGAGACATTCTAGCACTGGAACATGTAGACACCAGGAGAAGACACAGGTGTGTGTGTGTGTGTGAGAGAGTGAGTGAGTGTGTATGTGTTGCTCTCATGAGGTGAAGGTGACACAGGTTAAATCTCTGAAGCAGCTCATTTTTTAACAGCTCTTTTCCTGTTTGTATGATTTTAAGATCATCAATATCACTAGTATAACTGTATACACACACACATTAAATATGTACTTTTGTAATTAAACATCAGTCCTATAAACACACACTTTGTGTTCCTGAGACAGACTCCAGTCCATGGTGACTTTAAACAAGAATATAAAGCTCTTATTAGGATTGAAATAATTTATCAGCTCACTGTGGCCCCGGCAATGGACACCTTCATTCCCACTGAAGCCCTTATAGTTATTGTGCACCGACATCTGATGCTCCCGGCAGCTATACCTAAACACACACACACACACAGATTAGTAACAGTAATAATAATATTGTGGTATATTAAACATATTAAACACGGACAATGAAACAATGACTTGAGTCGTATTAAACACTGTTCATTACTTGAATCACGAGCGAGAGAACAGTGAGTGTGTGTAGTGCAGGCATCACTAAATGGCGGACCGCGATTTGGATCCGGACCGAGTGACGGTTCTATCCGGACCCTGATGCTTTTATACTACTCATTCTATCAGTAATCGAGTGCTTATTTTCTTGAGATATGCGCGACTATACACGTCATAGACACAACAGAGAACCCACCTTGGGCGACACCGGATAGCATGGATTGTTGTGCAGTCATACTGTGTGTTAGGAGGCTGGAAGGTTGAGTACAGGGGACAGGCTCTCATCACACACACACACACACACTCGAGGAATCCTCAAACGACGTCACAGTTAAAAATCAGGACAAACTATGGAATGTGAACATCATGTGATATAGTTATTAGAAACCCTGATACTTTCATAAAGAGAGGAAAGGAAGAAGAAGAGAATTCACTTAGTAAAGTGAAAACTACAATCAGGGCTTGGATTTCAGACTTTTTTTTTATTTTTAATTTTTTTTTTACCCGGTGGCAAATTCCCCTCTTACTTGGGTCTCATGGGGGATTTAAGGATTCTGGGGGAGGGGGAAGCGATTTTGACACGTCCGGCTACATCACTCATCTAACCTGAGAATGGTTCTCCATCTTGTCAGAAGCTGTGAACGCAGGGTCACTGTTGAATACTCCCGATCTGATTAAATGAGACACACCCACACATTAGATCAGCGCAAAAAACAACCAGAAACAAAGATAATCTACAGCAAATGGATCTGTAACTCTCTTTACAAGTCACCACTGTAGTGTGTGTGAAAACATACAAAACACACTGCATCGGATCCCACAGCACTCATCCATAATTACGACAAACAAACAATATTAATTTCATAGTGGAGAAACATCAGGACATCCACACACACACACGTGGCACGTTTCACACCACATCAATGTGAGTACAATGGACAGGCTCTCATCACACACACACTCGAGGAATCCTCAATCAACGTCACAGTTAAAAATCAGTACATTATTTTATTTTGGTATTATTTTTATTTGGTTATTTTGGTAAAAATAAGTCTATTAACCAATACTTAAATAGATTACATTTAAAATCTACTGGATCAATAAGGCCGTTGCGTCTTATCAGAAGGTCAAGAGTTTGACTTAAACCAAAATTATTTATCTGTTCAGTTGGCTTCTTGCTCATTTTGGTCGGAGGACATGTATCTTTCTCTGATAGTGTGTTCTCATCACTGTGAGGGACTGCTCGCTTCATCTGTAAAGAGAGAACTTGCTCTGAATATTGGAAGGCCATTTCAACAAGAAAAACTTTGTCCGCACTATGTAATGCTGTGTCAACACTCCATCATTAATATTGAATAGACAGACCAGAAACCAATTAAGTTGTTCTTTTCTGGTCACTAGGCATCACAACACAGAAAAACTAACAACTTAACAATACCAACCCAAATTAAACAAAGTCCTAATTACCAGAGTACGCCATGGCCAGTTTGAATCCCCATAGCTGTATGTTATTTCTTCTCCTCTAGCTATGTCCTTAGTTGAAAACAGGCACAAATGTTGGTTTGCCTTCAACACCTATTAATTTCATTTTACAATTAGGAGTTTTGGGTTTATCGTTCATTAGTCTGCCAAGTGAACCATCTTCTTTTGAGGCATCAACACTAAAATTGGATAGAGGAAAAAAACATTAAATTTGTTTCAAATAAGTAATTTAAATACAGTCAGCTAAAATGATTCCCAAAAATTACCACCATTGTCTTCCATTCCATTCCAATCAAAATCAAATAAGAAGGTATTTTCTGTTTCACGGTATCTATTCTGTCTTGTCCGGCTCTCCTCTTGGGAAAGTAACTCTCCACGATACTCTCCAAGAATGAAGCACCCTTTATCAACGGACATGCTAGCAAACACACCTCTAACTAAGATAGAGATGGCATGTTGTTGAATATTAAGTGTCTCTGTAGAAACTAAGTTTTTCTTTATTCAAATTACCTGGCCTTTTAGGGGACATGCACACATTAATTACAGGACATACAATCTTCTCCCAGCATCTGGTCAGTTTAAACCTATGTGAAAAGCTGCTCATTCGGTTGCACAGCCCACAACAGAAACTCTACTAACAATAATCATATTAAGAATACCTGTAAAATACTTAATGAAATTAGATCATTCAATGTGTTTAGGGTTGGGTGTTATAAGGAATTTTCTGTTTCAGTTGTGGCTAATGATTCTTGGTTTCGACTGCATAATTTATTTTAATAAAATAAATAATAAAAGAAATCTAAAAAATAATTCTATACATCTGAAATGTAATGTAACTTGATATTTTCTGTCACTTTATTATTTCTTCCTGTTGAAGTATCCCTCTAACTTTCCTACCTGGTGATGTGGATGTAGGGCTGTAGCTATCGAATATTTTAATAATAGAGTATTCTACCAAAAATTTAATCGATTAATCAAGTAATCGGATAAAATGCACTTTTGCTTAATTAAACAGCAATGTAAAATATATAAGAGAAACAAAGATGAATTGGTTTTCTTTTTAGAAAAAATCTACTTTTATTTTTTAAATGCATACAGCATTTTATCAAAAATAAACAGTGTCATTATTCACAATACAACGAGTAGCCGCGACTGCCCGCCAACGTTCCGCAAGGTCCGCAAAAAAAATCAAACATGTTTAAACATGTTTTTAAGGCGGCTTAAACATATTAAAATTTTGCACAGAAAGATGGAAACGTAATCTCAATGCCAAAACTCGCTGTGAATCATGAAGAACCGTACTTCCGGTCAACGCGCGAAACCGCGTAGGTGAGATAGGGGTATTAAAGTTGACTGAGATTAATTAAGTGCATTACAGCACCATACATTCTTATTTTAAAGACTTTTCTTGGATGCAAAAATAACAAGTTTTTCAAATGACTTTAAGGATAAAAAAACCACTAAGGCACACATTAAAAAGCACTTTAAAGCACACTTATGATGTATTATTGTATTAGCCCACTGTTCTACCAACGATTCCATATCTGCTACAGTATTTTCCTGTGGAATGGGATGAAAGAGGCATTGACATGCTCACACTAACCTTTGAGTGTTAATGAATCTCTCCTCCAGTTATGGCTTGTCTCGGCCAGGGACAATGTGTGTAGTGGCATCCTCCATAGGTTTTACTCTCTTCCTCTTCGACATTGTATGCAGTTATCAAATTAAATTCTGTAAAGGATAGTAAGAAGGCAAATAATCAAAAGTGCAGTGATTTTAATATTCCAATGTTAAATTGATGACCCAGCAGATTTTTGTCCAATCAACTTTACACCTGCTACCAACTTAGGTCATGCTTGCTAGTTACACATATATCATGTATTTCTAAATAATAATAACAACAATAATAATAAAATAGACGAAAAAACACATATTAACCCAAACTTGGTAGAGTTATTAATTTTGAGGTGCACATGCAGTTGTTCTGTCACAATCTTTATCAGCTTCTCTGCAACGAGCGTGCAGGCATTAGGCCACACGCCACAAAATGGCGCACAATCAACACATAGGCCTACTCTTATCATCATGCCTTTATATTCACTGGCACAAAGTGTCCCAAAATCATGGTAATATTGTTTCACGCAATTGTTTCTGGGACGAGCTATCTCACAACAAAAAGTAGCAACATGTGGTGATTTGCTGTCCTGTAGGGAGCTATTAATAATTAGTTTAATTGGCCAACATTTCACAAATTGAAAAGATGAAGTTATCTGACTGGCCGTGCGACTTATAATGTGAAGCAATTTATATGTTTGAATTTACTGTCAATGCAATTTGATGTCAATACATGTAGATGGTGATTTTGACATTAGATGGCGCTCTTGCCACTTGCGACTCAATCTATATAAATAAAAGAACATTGTACATTGGTCACAACTCACTCTTTCAATAATATACATTTCATACATTAGAGAACCTGAAACCAGTCTCTCTCTTTGACTGTATTTCTGTCTGTACTTCTGTTCAGCCAGATTTCGTCACACAGCATCACAAAAAACTGTCAGAACAGAATTTTATTAATCTTTTGCATTAGTTAGATCTGTTTGAAGTTTAACCTGCACCGAACGTGAAATCAAAATGATGTGTAAAAGCCATGTGTAATGAACAATGTGGTGAATTTAATAATCTACTTTAAAATAAGCTACTAATAAGCTACTTGCTCAATGTAAACAAACACCTGAATCAATAGATATTAATTAGAAAAGCTAAATTGAATATTTTTAATATAACTTAAACAATATTTGTAGTAATAAGTTAGACAGACGTGTATACCATCTGAAATATCACTGATTACTGCGCTTGAATAAATGTGTATCAAATGTATTCATGTTACTCAAGTATCAAATATATGCATATAAAATATTGTAGGATTACAAATTTATAAAATGTTAAATCTAGGTTCCAACAAAATAGTATATAAACTGAAAAGTTATGTACATTGGGTTTAACATTTTGAGGTAAAGATTGACATTCTAGGGACATCAAGTCTGGTAACATTAACCTTTTGTCTTCATGTACTTCCTGGCCACTGGGTAGGGTCCCAAATGTGAATGCTAATCTCAAGGCCAGGCTATGCCTTTGTCTCTATGATAATGTGAAGGTCTGGGTGATACTGTCAGGCTGTTTAGATTAGCTAAAGGTAATACTCTGCCTCCTGAATCGATCATTGATCTGTACAAAGACGTCCCTCAATATGAAGCATGGACATGGTTGGACAAAAGAACCACAGTAGATTCATCCGGCTGCTGGATTAAAAGGGGGGGGGGGGAGTATATCGCTCCTGAATCACTGCTACCATATTTGGCTCAACAAATCCACAATTTGGGTCACAGTGGTCCAGCGACAATGAATCACAGGTTCTCAAATCAATGGTGGAATCCAAAATTCAGAAATGTAGCCATCGAAACAGTCAAGAGATGTGTTACATGTCAGAAAAATAATGATGTGCCAACAGTAACTACAGCAGCAACACATACCCCAGCTCCACTATCACCTGCAAGTTGACTACATATCGTTACCTCCTTGTAAAGGAAAAACTGATGTCTTGGTAGTAATAGACAAGTTCTTAAGATGGATGGAAGCTTATCCAACAGGGCGTGCTACAGCTACACATACTGCTAATTGTCTTGTTACTGATTTCATTCCCAGATGGGCATTACCAGATTCCATCGACTCAGATCAAGGAACACACTTCACAGGAAAGGTGGTCAAGGAAGTGTCTAAAATGCTGAAGATTAAGTGGAATCTTCACTGCCCATACAAGCCACAAGCATCAGGACAGGTTGAACGAGCAAACAGAACAGTCAAAACCAGGCTAAGCAAAATGCATCAGGAAGGAGTACCATAGGTCGAAGCGCTGCCGGTGGTACTGTGTAGTATGAGAGCCTTACCTAACAGATCAGTAGGACTGAGCCCTCATAAGATTATTACTGGACACCCAATGCAAATGCCAGGTATGATTGATCAAAGGAATGCGGATGTACACATTGCTTCAGATGCCCTGATCGCTTACTGTGAAAACCTTACAAAGGCAGTACATAGTGCCAGAGAGAGAGTTGAGTCATGTTTGCAGACTCCACCAGAAGGTGGACACACAATCATCCCAGGTCAGTGGGTCATGATAAAACCATTCGGAAACAAGCCGTTAGAGCCTAAGTGGCACGGACCACATCAAGTGATGTTAATTACAGCAGCTGCAGTGTTGTCAGGGCAGGAAAACCTGGACTCATGTGTCACACTGTAAAGTTGTTCCCCCACCTACAGGGATAGGATAGGACACACGGACCAGTGAGGAGCCCAGGGAAGAACTGAATGCAACAGGCATCGGGGGCCAAACCCTGTGGTGAAGACTCCCTCATAGGCCTTCCCCATCCAATAGTCCATCCTCACCTCACTGTTCTTTAGGTGTCATGGGAATTAACAAATAGGGAAAGAAGGAACAACAATAGCAGACACAGATTGAACAGAGGATACAACCCTAGAGTTTGAAGTCTTTTGTTTTCTTACTTACTCTGTGCAAATACCACTTGATGGCTGTCCCGAGACCCATACGCACTGACCTCGTCACATACAAAGGAAGCCACAACCTCTACTGGACAACTAGAACCAACAACTGAGCCAACTGTCACAGAAGATAAAAAAAAAATACACAATACAGAGAATCAAATACGAGAACTTCAGTCATCCATCAACATGATCAAGATTGCCGTATTAGTACAACGTCCAACAAGACATTCTTGATCTTTCAACAAAACTACACCAGATGACTGAAGATAATTCCTCATGCTTTGGAGACATGTTGGAGAAACCCTGGCTGTGGATTATGAAAATAGCAATTCCGCTGTTGTTTTTCCTACTGGTGTACTATCTATGCAGCCACAGTATCAAGTGTTTCAGTCAACAAATACCCCACGCCCATCAAAAGGAAATGACGGCTCCAACCAGAAAAGACTATTATCTATAAGAACTTCACAGACTCTAGCTAGATGTTTGTTTATACGGTAGGAGCCACACGAAATAGCCGCGGCCATGTGAATGCAGTGCGGATCCCGTGCGGCTTCCGTTTGGACCCCGTGGTCCCCCCTCCCTCTCCTGCCAGGAAGGTTTCAAGATTTCGCAGTAAACACGCCCATTCAAGCTCTATTTATTTATTTATCTGCCCTAAAAGTACAGAAACATGAAAAGAGAGACTGCAGAATTAAATCTGAAGTGATTAACATGAATGTACCGGTTGAGGAGTGTTGTTTGGACCAATAGCGTCGTCTATCTGAGACTTTGCCAGGAGGGAAGGCTGGAATCGTCCTCCTCCATGGCATTAGGCTTTAAATGGAAGGATTGAATATCATTAGTTGTTTTTTCAGAAACCTGTGAATATATATTTCTCATAAGCAATTACTTCATTAGTTGCAATACGACACACAACCTAGGCTGAGAACATTTGACATTACTACAGTAGGAGCAACACGAAATAGCCGCGGCCATGTGAATGCCATGCGGATCCCGTGCGGCTTCCCTTTGGATCCCGTGGTCACCCCTCCCTCTCCTGCCAGGAGGGTGTGTCAAGATTTCGCAGTAAACACACCCATTCGAGCTCTATTTATTAATTTACCTGGTGCCACCACTAGATGGCGCTTTGTTCACAAGAACACTCCAACAATTTAGCTGCACTGAGTTGCAATCACATGATTTTAACAAATATGAACACGAAGTGCTTCGGCCTTTTTATAAAAATAATAATCATGTTTTTTTGCTGTGTGTGTCCAGCATTGAATAATTATTTCATCTATATTTCATCTATTTCATCTAATAGAACAAACCAGGAAATAAGTGTTTGATGCATTGCAGTACTCTGTATTAACAAATGCCCTTATAAACTTGACCCTGAACAGCCACTGGCTGGCTTTAGCAACAATTGGTGATTGTTTTTTTGTATACAGTGGAACCTTGGATTACGAGCATAATTCGTTCCGGAAATGGGCTCGTATTCCAAAACACCCGTAAACCAATTCATTTCCCATAAGAAATAATGAAACCTCAAATTATTCGTTCCACAGCCCAAAAAAATAGGTACATAAAAATAATTAATACAATCTATAAAATTAAAATAAAACAAATTAATCTGCACTTTACCTTTAAAAAAAAAAAAAAGTACAAATAAATCCTGACAGATAAGTGTTTCTGTTGGTGCGCGCAGGCGCCGTGTGTGTGTGTGTGTGTGTGTGTGTGTGTGTGTGTGTGTGTGTGCGCGGAATTAGCCCCTTCTCTCGCCTCGTTTTACACAGTAACACTCCTTCTCCCTCTCCCCACCTCGCTTTTTAAGATTCACAACAAGTGCATCAACACAGCGGAAACACCATTTTAACGGAAAAAAGCGAGACTGGCATACTAAAGAAATCACTTAAGTTTCACAACAGACAAACGCACACAAACATGTAAACAGTTTTAACAGGAAAAAAAAAAGAAATCTCTCTGACCTGGCGTGAGCGCATACTAAGGGAATCACTGCCGTAAAGTAAAAAAAAAAATGAACCAGCACCTTACCTTTGAAAAGAATCGCGACAGAGCAGAGTTTGTGTGTTTGTGAAGCCGGGGAGGGATTGAAAAGGCGAGAGAGCGTCTGTGCGTGTGCGTCAGTGTCAAATTGCGCGCGCACAAATATAGTTTCTGTGTGTTTGCCAAGCCGTGGGGGGAGGGGGGGAGGTGAGAGAGTGACGCTTGGTGTCAAAATAAGAGTCGCATGTGTGAAGCATGATACTCGGCGCTTGTAAACTAATACTTGCTCGGTTTCCGAATAAATTTTTTTTTTTAATATTTGCTCGGTTTGCGGAACCCTCGTAAACCACGTTACTCGCAATCCGAGGTTCCACTGTATATCCATTTTCAAATGTTAGATTTGAAAATATATATGTATAATTTGTAAAATGGCTATATGAAAATTTATAATTTGTTGTCATCTGTTTACAGCGTTGGCTTAATTTGTGATTGAGACAAATAGGTTTAACTGAAATAATTTTTAGGAATAGTAGTAAGCCAGGCTTTAGCAACCTTGGACAAATCACAATATACTTTAAGGTCTCTAACACGCGCATGAGCTCTCTCTCTCTCTCTCTCTCCCCCTCTCTCTCTCGCACACACAAATAGCACCTGAAATGATGATTGATGATGATGGTTGAGACCCATGGGTTTAATTTGCATAACAAAAAACATTATTATTAATAGTAGTGGTAGTAGTAGTAATCCAAGATAATATAAGATCTCTCTCCCTCTCAAACACACAGCAAATGAAAATGCTTAAAAGCAAATGAAACTAGGGCAAAAATATAAGCAGTAAAAATACAGTAGTTTACTCTAGGTAAACTATCCATGTCCTAAACCTCTGGAACTTTTTAGTTGTTTTAGAATTGTTTTCAAGTGTGAGTGTTTATGGGGATTTAATCTGTCTCTGCTGCCGCATCCATTCGCAGTTGTGATAAGCGATTAATGCCCCATCAGATTATTGATGGGGGGAGCATTATGCATGATTAAATGACAAAATAAATACTGATCCGTTTGGGCAGATATTTGATCCAGATATTATGCGCCATTAATTAAGTTTATGGTTCAACCTGTCGGCGTGCAAATGTGTTTGTGTTAAACACTGGTCAGGCGAACCTGACGAATGCAGGAGCACACACCTGTGGCACTTTAACCATTAGTGCATCTTGTATATAACTGATTAAGCCTATGAACACAACTGTGTTCTCTCTCTCTCTCTCTCTGACACACACGCACAAACAAATAGCACATGAAATCACGTAAAACCAAGTGAAACTAGGGCAAAAAATATAAGCAGTGAAAAACACAGTAGTATACTGTAGGTCATCCCTGTCCTGCGATAACAGGCACTAAACCTCTGGAACTTTTTAGTTCTTTTAGTGTTGTTCTCAAGTGTGAATATTTATGGGGATTTATTCTGTCTCTGCTGTCGCATCTGTTCACAGTTGTGATAAGTGATTAATGCCCCATCAGATCTTTGATGGGGGAACGTTATGCAGGGATAAATGACAAAAGAAATACTGATCTGTTGTAACGATGCAGATCTGCGCATAAACTGTTCAGAACGGGCAGATCCGCAGGCAGCTACCACGGCACAAAAAAATACATAACTCTCTCTCAAGTCCTCGGTAAGGGCATAAGCCCAGAGAGGATCAAAAGTTTTATTTTTTGTTCCAGAACCGAGGAATTTTGTTTTTGTGTTATCAGTTTTCTTTTGCTTCCTTTCAAGTTTCCTAATTAATAATTCCATGCCACCTCCAAACAGCAGATCTGTCAGTGGCGTTGCTATGCGGTCGAAATTTCTAATGAACCGTCTGTAGAAATTTGCAAATCCTAAAAAGCGTTGTAGTTCCTTTATAGTTGCTGGGCTGGGCCAGTCCCTTACGGCTGATACCTTTTTCTGATCCATCTGTACGCCGTCCTGGCCAATAACATACCCCAAGAAGACAATTTCTTTAACATGGAATTCGCATTTCTCTCCCTTGACATACAGATGATTGTTTCTGAGGCAGGTTAGTACGTTTTTTTACATGCATTATGTGGGTGTTCAAGTCTGGCGAGTAGATCAGGATATCGTCAATGTATGCGATCACGTATTTCCCCAGCATTTCTCTGAGTATGTTGTTTATGAAGTTCTGGAATACTGCCGGGGCTGAAGAGTCCATATGGCATTACGCAGTATTCATAGTGCCCAGATGTGGTGCTGAACGCCGTTTTCCATTCGTCTCCTTCACGAATTCTGATTAGATTATAGGCGCAGCGTAGATCCAGGTTTGAAAATATTTTTGCTTCTCTAAGTTGTTCCAAGGCTGTAGGGACATGGGGTAGGAGGTATCTATATTTTACAGAGACCTTGTTAAGCTCCCGATAGTCTATGCAAGGTCTGAGACCACCACCTCTTTTTTCCACAAAAAAAAAACTTGATGAGACCGGAGATGTGGATGGACGAATATATCCTTGGTGCAGCGCTTCGGTGATGTATTCTTCCATTACTTCTGTTTCTTTTTGTGATAAGGGGTATATCCTGCTTTGTGGGAGGGGTGTACCTTCAAGGAGCTCGATAGCACAGTCATAGGGTCTGTGGGATGGGAGATGACTGGCTTTTTTCTTATTAAACACATCACTGAGCATTTGATATTCCTTTGGAATATTATTGTTTGTAGCTGTTTCTGGGCTTTCAATGGAGGTGGATGCTACGTGGAGGGTGGGTTGAAGCATGCACTGTTCTTTACACTCCTTAGACCAGTGTGTTATTTCTTGTTCCTTCCATGATATCTGGGGGTTATGTTGTTGTAGCCAGGGAAATCCCAGAATTATGGGGAACTTAGTTGTATTGATGAGAAAGGAAATGTGTTCCTGATGCATTGCGCCGACAGTGAGTGTTAGTAGTGCAGTTTTGTGTGTTACGGATCCTCCTCCTATGGGTCCTCCATCTAATGCTTCGATCAACAGAGGTTGTTTCAGTGGTTTCAGTGGAACATTGTATTTAGTGACGAGATTTTTATCCATGAAGTTTCCAGCTGCTCCAGAGTCAATCAGTGCTGGAACATAAATTTTCTTATTTGAGAATTCCATTTTAACCTTTATGGATAGAAGACAATGAGTAGCATTTTCAAATTTTTTACTCACTGCCGAATTTTGGGTATTGCCCACTTTTCTGGAGCTATTCCTCTGCTCCCTGCTGGTCGGCCGTACCGGGCAGAGACCTATGCTGTGTTGAGCTCCCCCGCAGTAGAAGCACAACTGCTCCCTCCGGCGGTGGTTCATTTCTCCTGCTGTCGTTCGTGCGCCCCCAATTTGGATTGGTTCAGCTGGAGGTAGTGTGACAGATTCAGTTAATTCGCCAGGGTATCGTTGTCTTGACATCAATGCATCGAGTTTTATGGTGAGATCAATCAGTTCATCCAGCGAAACATTGTCGTCACGACATGCCAGTTCTTTGAGCAACCTAGGATTTAACCCTCTGCGATATGGTCCTTTTAGTGCCGGTCCATTCCTCTCACTACCAGCGGCTAGAGTGCGGAAGTTGAGAGCGTATTCGGCTACGCGCTGTTTGCCTTGCTGCATATTGAGCAGATGCTCACTCACCTCTTTTCCTTCCGGTGAATGATCAAACACCCTTTTAAACATCTCAAGGAAGTGGTCAAAAGAATTCGTACTTTCGTCACCTTTATTCCACACTGCAGTAGCAAAGTAAAGCGAGCATTGCAAAATGAAGCCTTGACATTCTGCCGGGTCACCGTCGTATTTCTCCGGACGAGCCACCATGATCGGGTTTGTCGCGGCGGAGATGGGAATTCCTGGGTGGGGAGGAGCGACGCTGGCTGATACACGAACAAATCCGATAAGGAGAATCCAACTCGTAAATCCAAAAAACAGGCAAGGGTCAGGCGATTTACTAACGGACATAAATAGGGAAAGGCTAAACTCGTAAACGTAGAAACAGAAACTAGATCGTAAACCAAAATAGCAATCCAAATTCAAAAGGCTTGGTAACGACACTGGAACAAGTTCACAGGGAGCGTATACTTCGCGAGGACCGGAAGTGTGAGAGTTCCTTTTATCTGTGTCCTGGGATTAGTTTCAGGTGTGCTAGTACTCAGGTGAGTCAGAGTGGTGTTGTTGGGAGTTGTAGTTCTGACAATATCCGTATGGCCAGATATTTGTTCCAGATATTATGGGCCATTATTCAATTTATGCCAATTTTTGACTATCAGCGAAAAAAAACATAAATATAACGAAAACAAACCCAAGCAGAAGTTACATTTTGAGCTTTATTTTGTAGCAAAATATTATCTATCAGTGTATTAAATTCACACGTTACCGTGTCTTTAAGGATTATTAAGGATGTCTTGGAAAATATTGCAATAACTAATTTTATTTGTTAAATAATAAAATTTAAATCTATGTAATAAAAAACTTGCACACAGCTCTTCTTAGCAGACCTGTCAGTGTTAAGCTCAATTTAGTAGCTAGAGCAGATAGCATAGATAAAACTGAACTAGAAAGTTGTGTCAGGGCTTACGGTTGTTTCAACAGCCATACTCCCTCAAATTAAAGCCAAACGCAATTCCTTTTTCCCTTGCTTAGCGGCTAGTCTGAAGTTACCGAACGCCGCTGAGAGGGTAAAACAAGAACTCAATGCATTTGCGACGCAACAATAAAACATCCGTGAGGAAAAAATTAACTTCGTTGTTTTTATATATTGCACAGACTGATGGTATCAAGTTATGTTGCATTATGTTGGTCAACAAAGAATACATCGTCTTTGCTCACCCCCTCTCCACCTGGCTCTAATTGCACAAGTGATTAATACTTCTAATTCATGTAACCCGTCACAAACATGTGACATAAACAAAACACATTAACTTCATCATGTCCACTACAATCCAGCTCCTATTTATCATATAATAATTACATTCATCAAAGTAGACATGAAGTAATCAAATTGATTAATTTTAACAGCATTATGTAATCTACAGTCTTCGTTCTTCTTCAAAAAGAATAGAAAAAGCAAAAAAGTGTTCATAACATTAATTAGTCCAAGTGATTTATTACAGGTCCACTCTGTCAGGCTTCACAAGTCAATGTCAAAGTCAAAAAAGTGTCAAGTAATAAGTAAAGTTAACTGTCTTCTGCGTCTTGTATAAGACAGAGCTTGGTCATCGGTCTGTCCAGACAGCTGCTTTTAGTCTTCACTTGTACATGACGTACCATAAGTCTCCTCTGTAGATTGTTTGGCATATGAATTCTCTCTCTCAAAGGTAAACCAATTTCATAATGCCCATCTACAAGTTTATCAGAATTTGTCACCATTTCCATAAATCGTTGGTCTTCCTTTGAATAACCAGTTCGTTCATCTTGTCTACATTCTGGGAAATCCATTTTAAACTGCTGTTGCCACACATCCTTCAGATTCACTAATGAAATTCTACAGTGACTTCTGGCTGTACCCTGGGTATGACATTCTCACCATCTGCAAAGAGTGGTCCATTCACGGTCCATCCCAACATGGTTCTGACTGCATAGGGCCCATCATTTACACTGCGGATGGTTCCAATGCTTTAGGAATGTTTCTCCCGATGAGCAGCCCAATCCCAGCCTCAATCTAAGAGTCTTTAAATGAGGCCATCTTTGAAGATCTCTTTCTCTAGGTATATTTCCTTTGTGAACAGGCATGCTTTCCTGGGTGTAAACTAGATGCAAATCACAAAATTAATTTCCATTCAAGCTAGCCACTTCTGATCCTGACAGAACATAGCTACTCACCACATTTTCTTGCCGCATGGTTCTTAAAAGGATCTGCACTTTGGTTCCCATAAGATTAAGTCTTCTCATCAAATTCTCAGTACAGAACACAGCTGTACTTCCTTGATCTAAAAAGGCATAAGTAGTAACAACATTACTGCCTTTCTTGGCTTTGATCTGCACAGGAATAATTGGGAGTTTACAGTGATGATCACCAGCCCCAGTAAGACCACTAGACACCAAAACATGATCCACTGTCGGTTTGGATTTCTTCTCAGGTGCATCTTTAGAAAAAATATGCAACAAAGTAGGATGTTTATGTCCACAAATGTCACAACAAAAGCCAAAATAAACTCCACTTTTTTTTAAGAAGCCAATCTTCTCCTTGTGGGTTTGTTTTCCTAACTGAGGACACACATTCAACGTGTGTGCACCTTTACAGCAGAGACATCCTTAATCAAATCCAGCCTCTTTCTTACCTGTATTTTAGGATTCACATTCTTTCTTTGTAGCAACTACAGTGGTAGCAAAGCTGGTTCTTTTTACGCCAGAACGAGCATATGATTTCTTTACATTTCTATTCACTGCTAGTGATGGACCATCCTGTATATTTCAAAATATTGGGTCGGTTATGACTTTAACTTGATGTTCAAGAAAATTAACAGAAATAAATGGAGAACTGTCATTTGTGAACTCGAAGAAAGACGTAAAAAAGAAGAAAGTTTCTTTTGATATTGTTAATTTTCTTGAACATCAAGTTAAAGTCATAACTTTGTAAAAACTTTATGATGTGTTTGCTCATAGTACACGAAGGTGTGACGTCAAGTAGCATAGTTACCTTGGCTTTCAGTTGTTTTTTTATCCATTTTTTCTGAAAAACATGTAAAGAAAAAATTAGGAGAAATATACAATATAAATAATTATTTCATATTAAAATATGTACATGTTTTGGACAGTTACTGTGCTTTAAGTGAGGGAATATTATGCACTAATGTTCCTCAAACCTCAAAACATTATGCATTAATGTTCCTCAAAAATCGGCACGTGATTAACACAAGTTCATATTCATTTCCAAACATTTTAAACACCTCCTAAAATTAAGGTAATAGTTTTGTGTATTTGCTGCATCTTATTTTATGGTACCCTTTTTTTACGGTTTCATCCCATCCGTACGTACTTGTTTTAGGTTTTAAATGAAGAAGTATGTCCAAGCTAAGTTTTAAGCTAAGAGAAGAAGAGTTTAGCTTGTTGTGTCCGCTGCACCTTGATACACTTACCAGTCCGGACCCGATCGATCGGGAGAGACAAACAAACACACGCGCACACGCAGGCATGATGTCTGAAGATCTCTCTTTATTTTCAGCAAAGAGAGCACATTTAAACGGTGCTACGTCCTGAACATCAAAAGAACCAGTCATTAACATGTCGGTCATAGAGGGAACCGGAGAAAGACAGGAGAGAGGAAATGCATTTGCATTCTCCTGATTAAACAAAAGGGTTCTAGCAGACAAGAACCATTTGGATGTATACTCATCTGGGTACAGGATATAGAAGGTGTTACCACAGAAGGCGTAAGGAAGCACAGTGAGGGGTCTGTTCTCTGGGCACAGGAATCTGAACTGATTAGATTACAATGTCTTACAATATTATAAAACCTTACAACTTGCGTATGTTTTTAGTCTGTGTTTTTGTTTCAGCTGCTGCAGAACTGCATTAACAGAATTAATAAGAATTGTTAACGGGGATTAATGGAGTTTGCATGTTGTCTCTGTTGGATTTCGTCCGGGTACTCCGGTTTACTTCCCACAGTCCAAACATGTGCAGATTAAGCAAATTGGCATTCTCAAATTGTTCATACTGTATCCATGACAATTGGACGTCAAGCTGGCAACCCAACCCCTTAAGTAACTGCCACAGAACCGATAGATTGATTGATTGATTGATTGATAGATAGATAGATAGATAGATGCTGTAGATAGATAGAAAGTTAGGAATATGAAGCTACTGCAGAGGGACTGTAGATTCTATGCAAGATTCCTCTTACTTTTATCCCCAAAATGAAAGAAAAACACAGTAGACTTGAAGCATGAATTCTCATTTCTCTTTTTTTATATTCAACAAATAATGATTCCTAAACACATTTGTTCTATTTTGTCTGGATTAAACGCACAAGCCAAGTAAGGATTACAACAATTACACATTCTCCAAACAATGAAAATTATACACATGTAATGTTCCAAAATATATAAAGTACAAGCAAGGTCATCTGCGATTTTAATGATGCTGTGTTAAACAAAGCAAGGCAGCAGTAGATATTAGAATTGGAGAGTCATGACAATGACAAGTTATGACAATTCTGTGTTCGATGTCATCACTGTGCTTTTTAATGGTCGACCGCAAGAAATATTTGAGTTGCAGCCAACGTAATTTAGACAAAGAAAACAGGCTTCCAAGGTTGTACATGTTTACACTAAAGCAAACTAAAGAAATAGTTAATGGCCAATAAAAACGACACAATAGGTTCAATTGCGTCCAACTGCATTGCCAAATAATTGTCAGTAGCACTAACTTGATGTCTACTGCATGGCTTACTCTTGATAACCTGACCTATAGGCTTGGCTAAATCATTACATTATAGGGGTCATATGTTGGGGTAACCAACGTTTTTCACATAATGAATTCACCTTACAGTATGAGGCGCATATTTCCATCTCAGGCTGTTGGGGTAAGTTGCATGATACACCTGTCTTGCCAAAGTGTTGCTCCATCTCCTAGCAGTAGCTGCTGGGTTTATCTGAGCTAACATCTCTCGCACCCTACGCCATGGAACCAGCTGTCCATCCACAAGTAACGATGCTCTCATCTGCTAAAATAGTAATAATGTCAGTTAATAAAAATACAGTTTAATCTGTTCAGCAGTAAAAAACTACAATACAGTAAATGATCGCTTGCCTCATATCCAGAATTTGAATGTTTTGGTTCCATGTTGGACTCGACTGCGCTGCCACTTCGCCAGGGAATACAGTGACACACATGGTCACCTGACCCTCCTTAAAAGTGTACCAGAGAGGGAGGAGAGAGAGAGAGAGAGTATGGTGGATCCAGTGAACATAAATAAATATACTGTCTTTTACATATTACTTTTATTAAGAATAAAATACTGATAAAATAGGTAAATAGTGTGTAAATAAATAAATAATCTAAAAAGCACACCACACTCCAGAAGAATATAATTATAACACTGAACTTGAAACAGAAAAAAATAAATATAAGAAATTCTAAAATAAGAAAAACTAAAATCTGACCTTTCTGGCTTTCCTTGATGCAAAATCATCAATAATGCCATCGTACAAGATCTGCTCCCCTATTGAGTGATCGATACTGATGATAGCAAGGCCAGTGAGCCGTTCTTGAGACATGGTTGATCTCAGATATGACTTGATCAACTTCAGTTTTGAAAAGCTCTTCTCTGCTTGAGCCACAGTCACTGGCAGAGTAAGCAGCGAGTTAAAATATTGGTGGTGGCAACTTCGTTCATCACTCTCATTCCTATGGAAAACAAAGTCAGGTGCCAACCTACTTGTTCCTCTGCGAACCAGAAGTGCGAATCCTGTCAGTCAGAGGTGAGGGCCAGTTAGCAGGGTCAGTTGACAGAGGCTCATCCTCAGCAGTGGGGCTACGTGAAGGTTCAGCTGCAGGCATTTCTATAAGAAAACATATTGGCACATTACTAATTACAGGCCTACTCAGAGATGATCAGAAATGTTAAAATTATGTATACACACACACAAATACTTACACGCGCACACACACACACACACACACACACACACACTTACACATACATGCACACAAAGAGAGAGAGAGAGAAAGAGATACAAAAACCCACCTGAAGGCTTATTCTGTGTAGAAGTAGAGGCAGAGGTCTTCATCCTCAATATCAGATATATGAGGTGCTGAGGCCAAAAGTTTTGAGAATGACACAAATATTAGTTTTCACAAAGTTTGCTGCTAAACTGCTTTTAGATCTTTGTTTCAGTTGTTTCTGTGATGTACTGAAATATAATTACAAGCACTTCATACGTTTCAAAGGCTTTTATCGACAATTACATGACATTTATGCAAAGAGTCAGTATTTGCAGTGTTGGCGCTTCTTTTTCAGGACCTCTGTAATTCGACTGGGCTGCTCTCAATCAACTTCTGGGCCAAATCCTGAATGATAGCAACCCATTCTTTCATAATCACTTCTTGGAGTTTGTCAGAATTGGTGGGTTTTTTTTTTTTGTCCACCCGTCTCTTGAGGATTGACCACAAGTTCTCAATGGGATTAAGATCTGGGGAGTTTTCAGGCCATGGACCCAAAATTTCAACGTTTTGGTCCTCGAGCCACTTAGTTATCACTTTTGCCTTATGGCATGGTGCTCCATCGTGCTGGAAAATGCATTGTTCCTCACCAAACTGTTGTTGGATTGTTGGAAGAAGTTGCTGTTGGAGGGTGTTTTGGTGCCATTCTTTATTCATGGCTGTGTTTTTGGGCAAAATTGTGAGTGAGCCCACTCCCTTGGATGAGAAACAACCCCACACATGAATAGTTTCAGGATGCTTTACTGTTGGCATGACACAGGACTGATGGTAGCACTCACTTTTTCTTCTCCGGACAAGCCTTTTTCCCAGATGCCCCAAACAACCGGAAAGAGGCTTCATCCGAGAATATGACTTTGCCCCCAGTCCTCAGCAGTCCATTCGCCATACTTTTTGCAGAAGATCAGTCTGTCCCTGATGTTTTTTTTGGAGAGAAGTGGCTTCTTTGCTGCCCTTCTTGACACCAGGCCATCTTCCAAAAGTCTTGGCCTCACTGTGCGTGCAGATGCGCTCACACCTGCCTGCTGCCATTCCTGAGCAAGCTCTGCACTGGTGGCACTCCGATCCCACAGCTGAATCCTCTTTAGGAGACGATCCTGGCTCTTGCTGGACTTTCTTGGACGCCCTGAAGCCTTCTTAACAAGAATTGAACCTCTTTCCTTGAAGTTCTTGATGGTCCTATAAATTGTTGATTTAGGTGCAATCTTAGTAGCCACAATATCCTTGCCTGTGAAGCCATTTTTATGCAACGCAATGATGGCTGCACGCGTTTCTTTGCAGGTCACCATGGTTAACAATGAAAGAACAATGATTTCAAGCATCACCCTTATTTTAACATGTCAAGTCTGCCATTCTAACCCAATCAGCCTGACATAATGATCTCCATCCTTGTGCTCGTCAACATTCTCACCTGAGTTAACAAGACGATTACTGAAATGATCTCAGCAGCTCCTTTAATGACAGCAATGAAATGCAGTGGAAAGTTTTTTCGGGATTAAGTTCATTTTCATGGCGAAGAAGGACTATGCAATTCATCTGATCACTCTTCATAACATTCTGGAGTATGCAAATTGCTCTTATAAAACCTTAAGCAGCAACTTTTCCAATTTCCAATATTTATGTAATTCTCAAAACTTTTGGGCCACGACTGTAGATGGAGGCTCATCCTGAAGCGTAGAAACAGTTCCAGCTGAGTCCTGTGTAGTGGGCTCATCCTGAGAAGTGGAAGAGGATGCTCCAAAATATTTTAGAAGTGCCCCTGAAATTGAAATTGACATCAAAACACTGTAGCCTGCAGTGTAACTCTTATTAATTGGAAATTTAAACAAACATGCGTTTACATGCTAAATGTCTGTCATGTCTCATTAGACACTATATTAAAATAAATAAATAAATAAATAATAGTAGTAAATAAACTATACAACCCTGCCAAAAACAACATGTAATGAATTTAAGGGTTATAATGGGAATTTTATTGGTTGTAATGGAAAGTATAATGGTGTGTATTGGTATTTGATGGAGTCTATTGGTGGGTGGGATGTTAAATCCTATTGGAAAAGTGCCCAAAAACAATAAGGAATATAAGGAATTTTGTAATAAGGTTTTAGTGAAAAAAGTTAATGGTTCATAATGGTATTTAATAGAAATCATTCGAATTTTTGTGATGGTTTCTATTGGGCTTATATTGTTTTTTTAGCAGGGTAAGCACAACAAGCATCATAAGGCTAACAAACCTAAAGTTATAACACTAATCATCATTAGAACTTCATTGACATGATACAGTAATCCTACAGAGAGAACGCTGTTCCATATCTTTATCTTTTGCTCGTTTTTCCTCTTCTTCTTTTCTCTTTTTTCTAAATTGTGCACATTGACAGCTTTGGCCTTTTTCTCTCCATCACTGTTTCCATCCTACTGTCACTCACAACTAGAAGTTAGGACTAAACCAATTCACCTCCACATAATCATTTATTCGTTATATTACCATTTTTATTAGCCATTTCACACAATTTTGAAAAAAACAAAATGAAATAAATTATAGCTCTGTGTTTATACTATTGTAAATGAAATGTGTGCCGCTATTTGTAAGAAAGTCAAGGTGTTTAGCCCACCACTGGATGGATTTCCCCTCCTTTTGGGCGGCCAGGTGAACTTTCCTCCGCGCCCCCTCCCCTCCGCTCCCCTTTCCACTTCTCAAAATTGCACAGTGGGGGCATTTCCCCCACCCCCAAAGGGCCGCCCCCCTGGAGTCATGGAAAAATGCCGCCCTGGGCAGGTGCCCTTCTTCTTCTTCTTCCCCACCTGTTCAAGGTCTGTTAGCTCGGTCACTGTGTCTCACAAGTAGATTCGCAGTAAGTATTTTCTTTCCCTTTCTTAGTCCTGTGTTTGTGGTTTGGACTAAAGTTTTTCCTGTGTTTCTGCAGTTAAGTGGATAATGAACTCGAGCAGTACCTGGCATGCAGATGAGGATCAGTGAGGAAGGTTAATGCGTCTCCGTTTGTCCCTATAGGTGAGTAACACATCTGCTGATGTGCACTGTATTGCTTTTAATAACAGAGTAGTGTTTAAATGATGAGAATGCTGACAGTCGTATCCATGACACACCTGTACAGCCACTGCGTTGTTGGTCTTTCGGCTGCTCCTTTCGATGCGATCGCTGCAGCGGACCATTCGATCCAAACACAACTTTGGTACAGGTTTTTGCACCACCGTACCAGGCCATGTGATGCAAATCTGCAAAGGGATCTCAAACGGTTTCACAGTGACGGTGCCTTAAATTTATGCTGGAAAGTGGTTAATACTGTAACTTCCTGGGTGACATCATATTGCATGAGGATTATTATTGGACTCAAACATTATGGCATCAACATCATGATGTCATAGTGATGATGGCTCATAGTGCAGATGTGTGTGACGTGTACCATTTGCTTTTCTAAATATTTTTTATTTTTACTATTTTTCCAGCCTCACACGTGTACATGTGAAATCTGGTACACATTTACCTCTTTTTGAGCTGAACAACAGTCACTACTCATGTCACGCGCTCTAATCAACAGAAAGTCGGTTATTTTGGGTTGTTTGCATTTACCGCATTTAATGGGATTTGATATGTTGCTCCTAGGGGATTTATACGATCGCCACCAAACAAGGCCAATATGATCTCAAGACACTGAGGATGCAAAATTGCAAAAAAGGGATGTTTGATATCTTAATCAATTCCGCTGTGGTGATATCTTCCAAAGAGGCTAATAACTTCCTGAGCTGATAGCATGTTAAGCGACATCACATTGAATGACCCTCAGAGGCCCCGACACAAGCTTTTGCTGTATAGCTCATACACACTTGCACGTAGGCACGCAAAACCCGGCACACATTTAGAGCTCACTGAGCTGAACAACATTCACACTGCATGTCATTGGCTCAACTCAAAAAGGAAGTCAGGTATTTTGGGTCGTTCGGAAAACGTACTAAATTGATTCTGATATACTCCTCCTAGGGGATTTATACGCTCGCCACCAAAACGGGCCGATGTGATCTAAAGACAAGGATGCAAAATCAAAGAGGGATCTTTGATATCTCAAACGGTCAGCCTTAAACTTGCACTGAAAAGTGGTTAATAACTTTGTGTGATATCACATTGAGTAACATCATAGTGTGATGCTTTTTTTTTTTCCAGCATCTGTGGCCTATTGTGTACACACACACACACACACACACACACACACACGCGCGCGCACACGTACATACACACACATCACAAATTTTAGCACTCATATATTTCATGCATGCACCACACACACACACACACACAAACACATACTGGTTTTTGTGATTTATAAGTTCTTTGGTGGCCAAACCAGTAGGGTGGTGGTTTAAGGGGACACACCTTTCCCAATGCATTACAGAGATGGGAATACTATCAAAAATTTTCTTTTGATCTGCAGAAGAAGAAGCTGGCTCAGAAGTTTCTATACACACAACAGAACTCAAATTATGACAACATGATATTTTAGTGGTACATAAGGACTCTCCCGCCCCCTCCTAAAAGTATCCGCCCCTCACAAAATTGGGGTTTACTAGGTCCTGCTGATTTATGAAGACATGCAATTTTACAACACACAGAAAAAATAACTTTGCTGGATTATAGAGACAAATGTGTTTTATTGGCACATGACCAAAAGCAATACATGAAATTGACAACAGTGCATTGCCATTACAAACACAAGTACTTTTATTGTAATTGGTATCCCACAGATAATACTGAAACTTTTTTTTAGTTCAAGCCTGCCAGTTGAAGGAACAGACATCATGTATAACCGTGTACTTTCATAGGCATCTTAATCCATTGAACTAAACCATTCAAAGCAATCTAAGTAAAACATCCTGTTTAAAACAAGGCACATTTTAAATAGTTATTAAATAGTCGTTAAAACATAAGATGAAACCTAATCATTCTGCTGCATATGCAAATGAAAAACAAAATAAGTGGACAAAGGAATCTCAAAGGAATGACGTACTTGCTCGTGTATCATTTATTTTTGGGCTTTCCTTTTCAAGACCTCGATTTCTTACAAAATCTCTTCAGTAGTCTTACACTGCTGGCATTCAGTCAAAGTGGCAGTTTCCCTTTGGTTAGATGGGCTTTAAAATGTTTCATCACAGCTGTAACCTCAGCATTTGACCAACACACTCCTTCTTGAAACTCAGAGTATCAGTAGTCAATATAGTTTGTTTTACTGATTGTATTTTCCTCAGATGTTTGTTGTCCATGTAATACATTAATAATGCGCTTAAGAACTGGTGAGAAATGTAAAGGGCTGGGGCTCCTTTTTTGCTGAGCCAGAAATGGGCCAAAGTTGGGCCCAAAATGAGTTTTGCCTCAAAGCATTCAAGAAAAACCACCAAGGAATGGCTTTAAAGAAAGAAGGTTCATAATATGGATTAGCCTATTCAAAGTCCGGGCCTCAATACAATCAGAATGTGGCTAGAACTAAAATGGGTGGTACATGCTAGATGTCCATTCAACCTCTCTAATCTGGCAGAGTGCTGCAAGGGGACAACCATGTCTGGAAGGTTTACAAACATTCAACCAGCATTGTACTCGTATCATACAAAACTAGCTATTAGCATGTTTTATTTGTATTACATTAAAACTGCTTTTATTATGGTCTAGTTACAACAAAGATATTTCACTGCCTCATTTTACAGCCAAGCTATATTATTAATTTTTCCCTGATTTTTCTGTATTTCCGTCATCTTTAATCTATGTAAAGCTGCTTTGTAACTACTACTTTATAAAAATTGAGAAAAAAGTTATATACAATTAAAACCAGATATTTACATACACTTCAGAAGAAAAACACACACCAAAAAACTTTTTTCCCTTTACTGTCAAACATTAAATCAGAGTAAAACACTCTGATTTAATGTTTGACAGTAAAGGAAAAAAAAGGTTGTGTTTTCTCCCCCTGAAAGTCTATGTAAATAACTGGTTTCAACTGTAAATAAGGTTTCATTGACTTAAACAAGTGGTTCAAGTAACAATGACCGCCACCAGTGCTGTTGACCTACAGGGTGCTGGTGGAAATTGGGCTACTGTTGGTCGAAAAAGGAGAGGAGGAAGGCGTGTTCGAAAGCAGAGAGAGGAAAGGAAAGGCATGAGTTTAAGAGTGATAGTAGGGACTTTGAATGTTGGGACTATGAAAGGGAAGGCAAGAGAGTTGGTTGACATGATGCAGAGAAGGAAGTTGGACATACTGTGTGTCCAGGAGACAAGGTGGAAAGGTAGCAAGCCTAGAAGCTTAGGATCAGGGTTCAAATGGTTTTACCATGGCATAGATAGGAAAAGAAATACAGTTGGAGTTATTCTGAAAGAGGAGTTAGGAATGTTTGTTTGGAATGTTCTAGAGTTGAAGAGAGTATCAGATAGGGTGATGAGTCTGAAGCTGGAAATTGAAGGTGTAATGTTCAGTGTTGATAGTGGTTAGGCCCCACAGGTAGGATGTAATTTGGAAGTGAAGGAGAAATTCTGGGGTGAGTTAGATGAAGTGATGCAGAGAATCCCCAGAGGTGAGAGAGTGATGATTGGTGCAGACTTCAATGGACATGTTGGGGAAGAGAACAGAGGTGATGAAAATGTGATGGGCAGGTTTGGTCTTCAGGACAGGGATGTAGAAGGACAGATGGTGGTGGACTTTGACAGGAACATAGGATGACATAATAGCGGAGGCAGAAGCACTCAGGTGGACTACATCTTGTGTCGACGGTGTAATATGAAGGAGATCAATGACTGCAAAGTATTGGGTAGGGGAGAGTGTAGCCAGACAACACAGGACAACGGCAGAGAGGGGGACAAAGAGGTGGAAGTTGAAAAAGGAAGAACGTTGCGTAGTCTTCAGGGAGGAGTTGAGACAGGCTATGGGTGGTCAGGAGATTTTTTCAGTTGACTGGACAACTACAGGTAAGGTGATCAGGGAGACAGGTAGGATGGTACTTGGTGTATCATCAGGAAAGGGAAAAGTGGACATAGAGACTTGGTGGTGGAACAAGGAAGTACAGGAGTGTATACAGAGGAAGAGGTTAGCTAAGAAGAAGTGGGACACTGAGAAGACTGAAGGTTGTAGGCAGGAGTACAGAGAGGTGCATCTTAAGGTGAAGGTAGAGGTGGCAAAGGCCAAACAAAGAGCATATGAGGACTTGTATGCTAGATTGGACAGTAAGGAGGGAGAGGTGGATCTGTACAGGTTGGCGAGGCAAAGAGATTAGAGATGGGAAGGATGTGCAGCATGTTAGAGTGATTAAAGATAAAGATGGAAATGTACTGACACATGCCAGGAGGGTGATGGGAAGATGGAAGGAGTACTTTGAAGAGTTGATGAGTGAGGAAAATGAAAGAGAACAAAGAGTAGAAGAGGTGAGTGTTGTGGAGCAGGAAGTAGCAAAAATCAGTAAGAGTGAGGTGAGGAGGGCATTACAGAGGATGAAGAGTGGAAAGGCAGTTGGTCCTGATGACATACATGTGGAGGTGTGGAAGTGCTGAGGAGAGCTTGCAGTAGAGATTCTAACTAGTTTGTTTAACAAGATCTTGGTGAGTGAGAGGATTGAGAAGAGCTTGCAGTAAAGATTCTAACTAGTTTGTTTAACAAGATCTTGGTGAGTGAGAGGATTCCAGAGGAATGGAGAAGTGTATTGGTGCCGATGTTTAAGAATAAGGGAGGATGTGCAGAGCTGTGGCAATTACAGAGGCATAAAGCTGATGAGCCTTACAATGAAGCTTTGGGAAAGGGTAGTGGAAGCTAGGTTATGGGCATAGGTGAGCGTTTGTGAGCAGCAATATGGTTTCATACCTAGAAAGAGCACAACAGATGCAGTATTTGCTTTGAGGATGCTGATGGAGAAGTACAGAGAAGGTAATAGGGAGTTGCATTGTATCTTTGTGGATTTAGAGAAAGCATACAACAGGGTGCCGAGAGAGGAGCTGTGGTGGTGTGTGAGGAAGTCTGGAGTGGCAGAGAAGTATGTTAGAGTGGTGCAGGACATGTATAAGAGCTGTAAGACAGTGGTGAGATGTGCTGTAGGTGTGACAGAAAAGTTGAAGGTGGAGGTGGGTCTGCATCAGGGATCGGCTCTGAGCCCCTTTTTGTTTGCTATGGTGATGGACAGGATGACAGATGAGGTTAGACAGGAGTCTCGATGGACTATGATGTTTGCAGATAACATTGTGCTTTGTAGCGAGAGCAGGTGGAGGAAAATTTGGAGAGGTGGAGGTTTGTTCTGGAAAGCAGAGGAATGAAGGTTAGCCGCAGCAAAACAGAATACATGTGTGTGAATGAGAGGGAACCAAGTGGAACGGTGAGGCTACAGGGAGCAGAGGTAAAGAAGGTGCAGGACTTTAAGTACTTAGGGTCAATGGTCCAGAGTAATGGGGAGTGTGGAAAGGAGGTGAAGAGGAGGATAAAGGCAGGTTGGAACAGGTGGAGAAAAGTGTCAGGTGTGCTGTGTGAGAGTATCAGCGAGAATAAAAGAAAAGGTGTACAGGACAGTGGTGAGACCAGCGAATCTCTACGGCTTAGAGACAGTGGCACTGAAGAAAAGACAGGAGGCAGAGCTGCAGGTAGCGGAGATGAAGATGTTGAGGTTCTCTTTGGGTGTGACAAGGATGGATAAGATTGAGAATAAGTTCATCAGAGGGACAACCCATGTTGGATGTTTCGGAGATAAAGTCAGAGAGGCCAGATTGAGGTGGTTTGGACATGGGCAGAGGAGACCACTTGTGATTTACTTGATTTACGTGATTTCAGTGTAACTAAGGCAGAGATCAACTCACTTTTAGGTATAGAGCTTTTTGATATCTGTTGATGTGATGAGTTCTGTATGGTCTTAATGGACCTTGCTTTGTGCACTGGTGTGATTTTAGTCATTTTGGAATTGGTGTGAGGTTGTTTTTCAGGAGTTGGTCTCGGCCCTTTACTTCCAGTAAAGGAAACTCTGAATGCTTCAGCATACCAAGAAATTTGAAACTATTTCATGCTCTCAACTTTTTGAGAACAGTTTGTGGACGCTCCTTCCTATTCCAACATGACTGCGCACGAGTGCACAAAGCAAGGTCCATAAAGACATGGATGAGCGAGTTTGGTGTGGAAGAACTTGACTAACCGTCAGGAGTAACTGTACTCGTAAAAAAAGAGAAAAGTGTCATTCTTACATCAACTTTTTGGATGCCTTTTTATCTTCTGCATGTTGTTGTTCTGATGTTCATGGATTCTTTGATGATGTCATCTAAAAACAGAGTTGTGAAGGTTTACATTTTAACAGATTAAATATTTACTGGCATAAAGCAAGCAAACATTTTTTTTGTGTTGTTTCATGTGATCAGTCGACTCAGCAATCTTATTTCATTACTACCCTTCACACAGAAGTAGCTATACTACTGTATATGCAGACTAAAATATTGAATTTATCAAACCAATTAACGTACATCATAGACATTCTTAATCTTGGATATCGCTATTCAGCTCACAGTTTGACCTGCAATTCGATTCTCCATGTGCCAATGTCTATGCAATGAATGATGAATAAGGAACGTTAGCACTGTTTTAGACTTGATACCAGTTCATGTACATTCCTTCCTGTAAGATTTGTCCTACCAATGCTTTCCATTGCAAATTTATTTAATCATTTAAATTCTGAATTTAACTTGATATTTTCTTGACCTAAGAAACGTCTCCCACCGCTATGCCCCAATAATAACTAGTGTCCTCATAAACAAGGTTTTTGGTAAAATTAACAACACACAGATTCTGCAGTCAGAACAAACACTGAGAACATGTTCAGGGGATGTCCTTATAAAACAAGTGTTCTCTTAAAACTGGTTTAAGTCATACACAACTTAATAAACACTACAAAACAATACAAAACACTGTCCCAATAATAACTCAACTGTTTTCGACTGACGAGAGTCCAGCAATATTTTTTTACTCCAGTTCGGCTGTTTGACAGTATTTTTTCAGTATGTTCACTTTTTCTCAAATGGTGACATGGCTGTTTGCACAGCATGGGGAGTTATTGATATGACGTGCACGCTGGTCGGTTTCTGTGATTGTATACGAGGCGTTTCTGATTGGCTGTATGTTGCTAAGCATCAAATCATAACGTTCCAACCCTGCTTTGTTTCACATTGTAAATGTTTGGCACCACAACGCAGTGTTAACCACGGAAAAGCGATGTGAACTCTGCTACAGAGCAGTGTTTCAGAACCCCGGGGAAAATGCGGTGCTAACCCCTCTCCTAAATTCCAAGTGTGAAACGCTCCTTTACCTGAGGTTAAATGTAGGGTTTAGAAAGAAGATAACTCGCGGTCAAGCAGTGTGGAACAGTGTGAGCCCTAATGTATACAAGCATTCACACAGTATCAAAACCTACACTGACAATAGGTCAGGTTAAATACTGTAGAGAATGTCTAACAAATCCACCAAAATATTCAAATACCTGTTCAAGTCTGTGTGTCGATAAACAAAAGCTCAGCTGCTCATTTAAGCTCAGCTCCTCATTCACCAACGACTCTCCGACAGGAGACATCATCTGGAAATGTTAAGATTAGAAAACAACCAGGAATTAGACTAATAGCTCAACAGGTACAGACAAGTAATCATTTTCTTGTATCATGTAATTCTCAATATTACCTTCTCCTTACCCTTCTCCTCGTCATAATGCTGGTTCTCTGAAGACAATTGGGCCATATCAAGGGTAACCTGCAAGTTAGGAAAAACACAAATATTCTACTACAGGCAAAGGGGTTGAATATTAAATTAAAATTAGATCTCCTGAACAACCTTTTCCAGGCCTTTAGTATGGGCACAGACACTCGAGTCCATTACCACCGATACTTCCACTTCAGCTCTGACTTCTGACTGAGATGTAGTGTTTAATTCTGGGGTAGAATGCTGAACCTCACTAGGAGTCTACAAAACAAGTATCAAATTATCTGTAGCTAAAGAAAAATAAAGCAATGTACTAAATGTGTATGTCAACACAGTTCTCACAAACATGACTTTACTCAAATGCAGAATAACCAATTTACCTCATCTGTTACTACGATCGGTTCTTCATAGGCAGCACTGTCTGATGGCAATGCACTCATCTGATATTAAGAAATAAAATGTATCCAGCAGAAAATCAAACAATGTATCCAAGAGATGAAGTCAAAGTTTGCATATTCATAAAATAAAACTGTTACAATTTAACATATTACAATAAACAGTAATATAATTAGACACATTTGTATCTAAGAGTAAGTGTAATTCTTACGAGTACACTTTACTCTTTTTTACCTCACCCTTTTGGATGCCTTTTCTGTTGTATCTTCTTGTTCTGGGGCCAGTGGATTCTTTGAAGGGGTCATCTAAAAACAGAGTTGTGAAGGTTTGAAATATTAAAGGCATAAAGCAAGCAAACAAAACTATTTGTGTGCTATTTCATGTGATCAGTCGACTCGACAATCTTATTTCATTACTACCTTTCACACAGAAGTGGCTATACTACTGTATAGGCAAAATAAGTAAACTGCTCCCGCACTTATATAGGAACATACTGTAAGACACATTCTCTGGTAGAAATCAGATGTTAAGTGTGTTAAAATGCTTAAAGCATTTAATATACGCCAATCCTTTAAAACAATGTAAAAAAAAATTACTAATATCTACATACCTTGCATCACCATGGCCACTCAGAATCACCGTAATTGTAGGTCATCTCTTCACCAGGACAGCTGCTTCTTAGGGCAAATAAACAAAGATGAGGTTTGCCATCCACACGGATGGTCTTCATTCTGCAGTTTGGTTTAATATGGTCATCATTTACAAGTCTCCCAAGGGAGCCATCATCTCGGGCAGCATCAACACTAAACAAATGACAGTGAAACTCTCAATAATACATCTTTTTCTTATTCCAAATAGAAACAACTGAATATCAGCACTAAAAATTTATCAAACATTATATTGTTTGAACATGTGTCAACGAATATTTAATGGTCAATGTTTTTGAGAAAATAAAACTGAGCCTGTATTTACTAAGCATCTCAGAATCACTCATAGGAATCGTGCTCAAAGTCCATTTAGGACTGAAAACAGTCCTACCTCAGAGTGGGACATAAGTTATTTATAAAGCTTCCTATTCTTACTTTCGGTGAGTAGTAAGACTGCAAAGAGGAAAGCGTGTGGCATCACTTTTTACGACACTGATTATAATGGGTATTGTAGTTTCATCAGGTTTTTATAGTTTTAAACGATGGGAAAAAAATTAAATGCTGAAATCAGAAGCAGTTGGGTGAAAGCCTTATGCACCCAGAAAAAAACTTACAGATGTGAGACTCGCTGCATGACGTTATTCTAATCAAACTGCTCCAATCAGAACTGTTTAAAGCCCCTATAATAGAGCTGTGGACGACCATCATAATCTGATCAACACGATTTCTAAAAGAGAAAGTGACACTGGAAAGATGAGAGTGTTTAGCTTGTGTGGAAGTAAGTAAAATAATTAAAGAAATAAGAAATAATTAAAGCTAGATTCTGCCCTACTTTTACCTCTTAAGATAAAAAGTGAATGGAGGCAATTTGTGAAAGCATCAGTGCCACCTGTCAGTTTGCCGCACGTACCCCTGAGGAGTGTCAAACACAGGGACACGCCCAATGTATCTAAAAATGTATAAATAAATATGACTATATTGATGTGCATGCCATGGATCAAGCTGCGTGGTGGGAAATGTATGAATCTGCGCATGTTATGTGGTTTAATTGATCATTTACAACAGTTTGCAGCAACCAGTTACACACTGCACACAAGTTTAACATAAGTTTAAAAATTAGTATTCTATTTTTGTCCAAACGTGTCTTTTATGAGCTCCACGTCACTCAGTGTTACTAAAACGTCTCTCCTCTGTGCACATTTCTGCCTGAACACCATTTCCTCACTACTCTTAACCAGTTAGGACACCTCCACAGCTCTCCTGCATTTAGCTGGTGGTTGGAGTGAGTTCCTGTTGTAAGAATGTTGATAAATAGCATAATAGGACCAAAATGGCATCATTCTGAAAAGTTTTGGCCAAGTAGGAGTAATTTTTTACTCTGAGACACTTAGTAAACACTAATTAACCATGGAAAGAACAACTGCCACATTTTTTCCCCCATGTATTAAATATTTGTACATACCAAAGGAATTTGCCACTGAAAGGAAATTTAAACATGAACACTTTGAGGGCATCATGATATGTTCTCTGCCTCCGCTCACATTCTTCTGTGCTTATGAGATCCCCTCTGTACTCCAATAGGAAATCTCCCTCAGCAAAGTCGTACAACTAAACACACCTGTCCCTAAACAAGAGAAGTACAACATGTCATGTACCTGAGACATTAAATATTAATTAAACAATCCCACCTGAACAGGACTTACCTTTAAACTCCTCTTTCTCTTTGTGTTTAAGGCTGAAGTGTGCAGCCTCCTCCACTGGACTGGGCTTCCTCCTTCTCCTCATCATGTTTTAATCACACTGTTCCACACAGGAAAACATCCTTTATAACACTTTATTTATTCTGAAGTTCATATTAATATGTTTATTTATCTTTCAACCAGAACGCTGTACTGCGCGCGCACCCCATTCCCCCCCCCCCCCCCCCCCCCCCCGACTGTAGTCATGACGACGCGCTACCGTGACGTCACAGCTGAGTTTCACGTGCTCAATTAATATATTACATATAATAAAACAGTTTAAAACTAATTTATCAAAACTCAAATTAATATCTCACACTTATAGGTATCCGTCAGTGCCGTTAACCTCGCGTTAGACACTTTATGACGGTCCAAACAGCCCCCGTTTAACTGACATAAACAAGCCAAACTAACGCACGCGCTCCCAGTGAAGCGATTAAAAGTCGTTATAACTCACCTTTCATATGTCAGCAGCTCCCGACACCGATGTCCTCTTGTCCAGGTGCAGAGTTTCCAAACAGGATATTAATTCGACATGTATTCTTTTACAAACTCCGTGAATTGACGCTGTATTTAATCACCTACATGCCGCGCAGCTGCACCTTCAAGGAAGTTCCGCCCATTCGCGAGACCTTATTGGTGCGCATTCCCTCTAAGGTCCCGCCTCTTAGCGAGAGCTGAGTGGTGCGCTTCCGCCCGCTACCGCTGGCCAATCACAGACGCGGAATCTTGTAACCAGCCAATCAGAGGCCAGGAAACTTACACTTGTGTGAAATGCAAATTTTTCTATGACGTAGGTGTAGTTCCGCGACCGGTCTACAGGGGCGCACCACTGAGGTTAGAGAACACAGTGTGTGGTATTTTTTCAGGTTTTTGTGGTATATAAGGTCTTAGGCCCTAAAAGTGACAGAAATGATCCCTAGACTTAGATAAAGGTGCCTACATTGCCGGAATTATAAGGACATGTCCCCTGTCCTCATAAACCCAAATGTCCTCATAATGCTGGTGCGTATTCAGGTCAAACGTCCTTGTAAACCACAAAAACCAACACACACACATCACAAATGTTATCACTCACACACTCGCATTTCTCCCTGTGTGCACACAGAAACACACACATACACACACACACACACACACACAAAGTAGTCACCTGTCTCACACACATTATACACATACTAACACACACATCACAAATGTTAACACACTCACACAAAGTTTTATTGTAGAGTTTAATCTTCATTGAGACTACTTACTGTTACTATTCTGTGTGTTTGTTCTTGTGTGTGCGTGTGTGTGTGTGTGTTAGGGATATCGGGTGCTGCTTCAGTCATGGCTGTACTGTACAGGCTGAAAGCTTTGTCCCATAGTGATCGAATTGGCTAAGGGCGGTGTGATCGGCACTGCGATAGCCGGTGAGAACATATAATGTTTATAAGACTGATGTTTAATTACAGAAGTACATCCTTAGTGTGTGTGTGTGTGTGTGTATACAGTTATACTAGTGATAATGAACTCCTTAAAATTGTACAAACGGGGAAGGGAGCTGTTGAAAAGCTGTTGAGAATAACACACATTACATAAGTCCCACACTATAGGTGGCGGTGCGCCTTCCCTTGACTTCCTCGATTCCCTGTGCCATCGCCACCCTCGACGCACCGCACAACCTGTGTGTTATTTTAGGCATTTTAAGACCCCCAAAAAGCGCAAAATGATGGAAAAAAATCCTTGGGGGAAAAAAAGAGGGTCCTGCTCACCCTGTAGTGCTTGGGCCCTAAAACAAAGAAAAAGAAGTCGGAGAAGTCGTGTGACGTCAGCTGAACTCACCGGCGCCATCTTGGAAACCCAATAACTTTACTGTTATGGGCGTGTCTCTATAGGATGGGCATGCTCCAAAGTGTGTCTCTGCCTCTTGTGTGTGTGCCGCAGTGCTTGAATGTCCCTTTCCGGCTGTAACACGTGTGATTGTGTGTGTGTGTGTGTGTGTGTGTGTGTTACAGTTGTAGGATTTGGAATGATTGAATACTGGGAATATAGGAAGAGAAGCTAAAGCCCCACCTACATGATTCATTAATCTCAGCTGATTGTTCATTCACCAGTCTATTTGCGGTTGGTTCAGTGATGTCATGCGTGGGGCGGAAGCGGAAACACAGCCGTGGCATCTGAGACGAGAAGGAAGACCTGGACTGGATCGGGAATGGGGAATGCAGTGATCTGGCTAGAGAAAAAGTTCATAAATAGGGACATATAAAACAAACACGCATTTAATTTTTAGATGGATCTGTAAAACTCCAGAAGTATTGGATGTGTTTTCTACAATAAAGCCTTTTATTTTACCCTGTAAATGCTTTCATAAATGATATCAGTGTGCTTTACTGATGTGACGTTATCCTGGTGACGTAACTAGCACAGTGTGAGTAATGTCCTGCTTTTACATGAAATAGTTATAATACTCAGTTAGGTGAGTAAACTTGTGAACTTCTAACTTTTCCTTCCTGAAGAGAAGGACAGTGTGTCTCTCAGCTCCGGTCCTGGGGTCCACGTGTCCTGTGCGTGTTAGTGCTGTCTCAGCTCCCTGCACACCTGATTAACTAATCGACTAATAACAGCCTCTTCTTACTTGAAGTGTGTGAACCACTGAAATACACAGGGCTGTGGTCCTGCAGGAATAAGGTTGAGAACCAGTGCACTAGGAGTCTCCAGTCCTCTGAGCTTGCAGTCTGGAAGCAGCAGCGTTTCTAGGTACAGTAAGTCACCCAACATGAAGGAACATTTAATTATGTCCAGTTGCGTTAGTATGAATGCACACTATAGCTTTATCATAACTTCATCTTATGACAAAGTGAGAATTTGTGGCAGGCTAATGCTAGTTACTGCTATTGTCAACTAACATAAACCTTAACTTTAACCAGGTTGGCATAACCAAGTTAAACAGTCTGGCATTCACAAGAGAGCGCATTCATACATCTGACAGAGGCTTATCCAGGATTACTTGACTGTACCTTGCGACATGCACGCATTGTGTACGCACTAAGTGGTGTCTGTTGATTTTAGATTGAGAAGGCCCAGCTGTTTCTGAAGCTGCAGGACAATTACGCCCCCTACTGGAGCTTATAGGAGAAATACAAACAGCCGAGCTGCAGCACTGTTCAGGGACATTGCGAGACACACATATAGTACATAATAAAGATGTCACTAAAATATCACTGTGACGTATTTTACTGCTGTTTTACTAGTGTGAGCTGGCAGGACACTTTTACTCTTTCTCTTTTCCTTACCCAGTAATGCCTCATCATACACAGTTTCAATACAGTCGCTGTTATTAAAGTGAAAACCTGGCATGCATACGTCTGGTGTTTATTTCTCCTGGACATTCTTCATATGTATTTCAAACATAATTGAACTGCTGTAATGCCTTTGATATTAATATAGAAATATTTACCTAGCATGCAACGTGTTATGTAAAGTGGTGTGATGAAATGAACTCCCGTTGGATTTACACAATGATATTCTTTAATAAATACTACATACCTGCGCACTCTCACTCCCTACATGACGTTTTGAATAAATCTAAAGCCTAGCACTGAACTGTGTTTTCACTTTCACCACCTTTTCTGCACGCTTAGAGACAAATGAATACTCCAATTCAACAACAGGTGGCACCCTGATCACAGTTTACAACAGATTTACATCTTGTGCAACTAACATTAAAGTGAAATATTTAACACCAACATGGTAGGAGAAAAAAAAAAACTGAATCATTGGGTTGGAAAAGGATCACCACACTTTGCTTTAATGCTTTAATCACAACCTTTAGTCTGTTGGGAGATTTCTCTACTAATGTCCAGACTTTCCATATGCCATCTTATAAAAAATGCTATCATGCAAAACTGGCTGGACAGAGTGTAATGAATCTTTTGCAGTACTTGGATATATGCAGTATATGTGAAGGAAATGTTTAATCTGCACCATCAGTGAAACCAAAATGTTGAGTAAAAGCGATGTTATGAACAGGTATGTGTGGGATTTAATAATCTACTTTAAAATAATCTACTAATGCGCTACTGTCTCAATGTAAACAAACACCTGCACCAATAGATATTAATTAGAAAAGATAAAGTGAATATTTTGACTGGGATTAGTTCATATTCTCACTTTGGCTGAAATAACAGCGCTGAAGTGAATATAAGTGAATTTTATAAACAACGCTGGAGTCGTTTTAAGACAAAACTCCATCTTTATCCGATCTACTTTTTCCATTTCTCATCTGTGATTCACTCTCTGATTACCGAACAGCGAGTGTATTTGTCTGATCACCAAAGAAGTACAACTTAGTGTAAACAAGGCGTCAAATACTCAACCTTACAGAATGTGATTTCTGTGTATTAATAAGTTAGACAGAGAGTTCTGCTGTACAGAGAGACACACGGACATGTACATGGACTTCAACCTCAAATAATAATAATAATAATATCACTGATTACATTAAAGATCAGCAGATTAGTTTTAACTTTAACCTTTTAACTCTTTCTATAAACTCTGTAACTGTCGACAATGCCCACGTACGCTAGTAAACTTCTCATTAAAAAGATTCATTTAAAAATGTTTTAGTTCATTCAGAAATTGACACATCAAGTTATTTTCGTACAGTCCCATAGACTCACTCAGTCAGAGTCAAGAGTCCAGAGCCTGTCCCAGGAACACTGGGGCTGAGGTGGTATCATGAAGATTGGAGACTAGTTTTATAACAGTCCAACAGATGGCAGCACCAGGCTGTGCGCGCGCACACACACAGTCACAGCTCATCATCATTTCCAACCTTTGTGGCATCGAGCATCGAGAATTCATCCCCAGGGGACAGAACGTTAATAGCCTCTTCTACTGCCAGGTGCTAAGGCATCTGATGGAGGACATGCGGCGAAAAAACAGAGCTTATAAACGGAGCTGATCTCAAAACCTCGAAACCTTTGTGATACTACAGCACCCTGTACCCTGAATACAATAAAACCAGAGACCTGAACCCACAGACAACAACACGCTCAATAACAATTCAAATCACTGCAGTTTGAAACATTAATACTTTGTGTACAACTTTTTCACATCACATGCCTTTACACACACACACACACACGATAGCACTGAAAATAATCATTTGAAGCATTACAGGGTGGTTAAACAAGAGCTGGTCTGAGAAGTCAACTCAAAATGGACAATATGTGCCTGTTACTGCCATACACTGTGTGTTTGTGTGTGTGTGTGGGAGACAGTAATAAAGAGGAGGAGGTCTAGAGGCCATCCTCTCTCTTCTTGTTCTCACTTTCACATGAATATGTGATTAACTGTTGCTACTGGTTACACCCCCAGCCCACCACACTCACACACACACAATCAATCACTTACACACACACACTGGCCAGCTGTTTTGTCTCCCCGTGTGTGTGTGTGTGTCACTCTGTCTTAGAGCATCAGTGTCGTTGTTCACCTGCTGCCTCAAACCCACCTGGTGTTTACTGCTAGGCAATAAACACTGCTTGTGTGTGTGTGTGTGTGTGTGTGAGAGAGAGGGAGGACAGAGAGTGGACCTACTCTAGTGGCGCGCACATCCCTCCAGTTTCACTCAAATGCCTCCCGCTCTACATAACGCTGTTGCTCCTGATGAATCTCCGGTTGCTTATTGTAACCTCCGGATAAATGCGCACATCTGGCTGTAAGCTCGTCTTTCAAAGGGATTTCACAGACCTTCAGTGAGCAGCAGGTGAGATTTATTAACTTATTATTTTTAACCTGATATTCTTCCTGATCTGGTCTTGATTTCACTTGAATGCATAGTGACGTTCACAACATACACTTGATTTCAGCTCTCTGATGTTCTCACAGTAAAAGTTGTAATTAGTTTTATAGACTATTGGTCTTGGTGTAAGTGTACTTGTGTTTAATTGTACTTTAACAATCAAGCCACAGCAACAATCAGGTCAATAAATCTCTAGGATAAGTTCATGATTTAGACAAGATGGAAAGTCGAGCCATGAGTTCACAGCAGATATGTCGCCACTTAAAGTGTGTGTGTGTGTGTGTGTGTGTGTGTGTGTGTGTGTGTGTGTGTGTGTGCACGTGAGACCTGCCGGCACACCTGGGCTTGTGTAAGGCTAATGGATGTTAATGAAGGCAGCCTGTGTGTCCAGCGCACTCCTTAATGAGGATGAAGAGTAAACAGCACCTCCTCGGCCGCCTCTCGCCGCTCCTAATCATTCAGCGCAGATCGGTTTTCTGGAAACTGATTACGTTCACAGAATAGGGGCCGGGTCCTGGGGTACGGATTAAACCGGCTCTCGGTTCTAGTGCCTGGGACTCCATGTTGAATCAACACAATAATCAGTATTCAACTTTTAAATGACCGTAACATGAAACTTTGAATATCCATAGCATCTTGATAATGATAATGATAATATAATATATAAACCTTATGCAGTTTGGCTCAGACGTCTGGATCCACAGGCAAAACATGTAGTTAAATGTAGAAATTAGAGCAACTGCTCATACTGATGGCTTCTGACTTCTTCATGGCACTTGTGTGTACGCCGAATACAAGAACACTGTACATTTCTTAAAAACTGATGTCTTTCCACGCAGAGATGAAATCCTCCTCATGTGCTATTGAAATCCTCCTTCAGGTTATTCCAGGTCAAATCTGATCGACTCCTGACTTCACATGATCTCAGAGAAAAAAGCTGAGTGGTGTAACGTCTGGTTCTGTTGTAATGTAAGATTCAAAGACATCTTGGGTGTACAATAAAATGGAGAAGGAGACAAAAAAATTATATTATAAATAATATTTATAATTATTTATATTTATAATTGTAAATAATATAATATAATAATGCCTGTGAATAACAATGTTGACATAATAAGAGAAATCTTATATTCATATAATATTTAATATAATATATCTAACGAAAATATTATTTAATGGTAGTTTCATATATATCTAACCATACTATAATGCTAAGAGTTTAATATAATGATAATTATATGTAATGATAATATCAGTAATCTAATCTATTGGGTGTATAGCATCAATAATCCCACCTAATGGAAGTCTAATCTAATGGAAGATTAATCTAAGAGTGGTATAATACCTATAGTCTAATCGAATCAAAGGTCAAACTAAATAAAGAGTAGATGCAGTATGTAGGTGATTTGGTGTTTAATCTAATTGTGGTCTAATACTAGTAATCTAACTAACTATTGTACAAAATTAATAGTCTAATTTTATGTATAAGCAAGTATGACATCAATAATGGAAATCTAATCTAATGGAAGGTTAATCTTATACGATTTTAATGGTGTTTAAACTACTTGTGGTAGAATACCAGTAATCTAATCAAATGTAGTATAAAATTAATAGTCTAATCTAATGGTGGTATAATCATTTAATTATAATGTAATGGGAGTATAATATCAGTAATCCAATCTAATGGAAGTCTAATCTAATGGTGTTTAATCTAATGATGGTGTAATAACAGTGATCTATTCAAATGTAGTATAAATTTAATAGTCTAATCTAATGTTAGTATAATAATTTAAGTATAATGTAATGGGTGTATTATGTCACCAATATAACGGAAGAAGTCAACTCATTATATCTAATGGTGGTATAATATCTGTAATCTAATCTAATTTATCTAAGAAAATACAATCTAATGTAATAAAGAATTAATAGTCTAAATTTAAGTATAATGTGATGGGAGTATAATATCAGTGATCTAATCTAATGGAAGATGAATGTAATAGTGATACAATAGCTGTAGTCTGATCTGACGGAAGGTCAATCTAACAAAAGATGAATCTAATGGTGGTACAATATGAGTTGTCTAATGTAATGGATGTATAATCGAATGTTATTCCAATGGAAGTATAATATCAGTTGTCTAATCTAATGTTAGTACGCTAAGTATGAGAAATGTGCTCAGAAAAACATCCTGAATGAGGGTGGTCAGAGATCGATTAAACACTTAGTGAAATCCGATTGTGAATTTAAAAAAAACAACAAAAAAAACAATAGAACCCACATGTGTCCAACAAATGAGGGCAGCTGACAACCTGAATATAGATTGAATGATCAGGTTTTTCCATCACTGGATTTTCTTCTTCCTTGATGGGACGGGAACTAGACAGGAGAAAAACAACAATGTATTTAAGCAAATAAGTAAAAATGAGATCTCTTTCGTTTTTGTCCGTTACTGAAGTGTAACATGCTTCAAAAAAAATTCAGCGTCATGTGTATGGATTTCATCAGCTGTATGATGTCTGATGCATGACTTCTGTCGGCCCACGCTTAACCAAATAAGAGGAGGAAGCTCAGCGCAGCAATAAGAGCATGTTAGTTAGTATCGTTAGACTGTTGGTTTGAGGAATGTTATGGTGCGGCAAATGCTTATGAGGTATTAGTTGTTACTATGGAAATAATAATGTAGTAGAATGAGCACATGAACATAATCCTGTGATATATGTACTGTATCAGTGTGGTTAAATCTGATTAGTCTGACTGGAGATACCTAGGATTAATGGATAGATGGCGTTTGTATATGAATAGAATATCTTTTAAGGAAAGATGCGCTCCACTTCAGCAAAAGTGAAGTGAAGTGAAGTGAACTAATCCCAGTAAAAATGTTCAGTTTATCTTTTCTAATTAATATCTATTGGTGCAGGTGTTTGTTTACATTGAGACAGTAGCGCATTAGAAAGTAGACTATTAAATCCAAGCGATGTTCATAACTGGATGCTGTCGATATCTGCAGCTTGGAATCTGGCACATAACAGCTCATAACTTCAGTTCTACTCAACACTGCGATTGAATTTATGGTGCAGGTTTAACTTTAGGCAAATATCTAAGGACTGGCAAAGGGTCATTTACATTTTGTCCAGCCAGTTGTGTGTGATGCTGTAACAAAATCAGGCTGGACAGACAGACAGACAGAATTTTTTCTGAGACTGGTTTCAGGTCCTCCAATGAATGAAACATAATATTAATATATTGTATAATAATATAATAATGAGCGAGTTCTGACCAATGTACCGACAAAATGTTTTATTTATATAGATGAAAAGATTAAGGCCTTTTGGATTTTTTGGTTCATACGCAGTAGATCAATGATCTCAGCCTCAGAGCTGATCAATGATCAGATTGGATATGAAATCAGATCAGCGTATTTGCTGATTTAATATCTCCCGTCTGGGTCATGCCCTAACAGCGTTCCTCACTATAGGCAATCGCAGCTTGGTTAGTTAGTTACATTAGTTACATCCTCTCATCACTGGATAAAGAATATAATGGTGATGATCAGCTCTTAAACACAAAGTCCAGCGATCAGAGCGTCACTGTTTAGTGAATGTATTTTCGCTGTGTGACTTTTAAACAAAATCCGGAGCGTCTTATATAACCGTCATAATCTGAAACAGCTCCGTGTCCTGACCTCACGTACCTCGTTAATACACACCGTGCACCAAACTCGGTCCATTAGAACAGATTAGTGAGGATAAAATCAGAAACGTGCCACATGGCCTGAACTAATGAGACTGGAGCACTGAAGCATTCTGGGAGGATTCTGAGAAGAGCACAGAACGCACGTGCCCAGAGATAGATGCTCGTGTGTGTGTGTGTGTGGGTGAGAGGGTCAAACACAAGGTAATATTTTATGTTTTGTACTCGCCGTCGTTATCAACGTTTCTCGGCAGACGAGCGAGGAGTGTGTTCAGAGATAAAGCTCTTCTGGCTTCCTCGTCCAACACGACAGGGCGTAGGAGCTGAGTGTGCAAGTCCTCGTTCCTCGTATCCATCCCATCCATCCAGATCCACACGCTGATGAAGCTGAAAAACACCATGCAGCCGTGATGATGTAATACACGCACACATTTATAACACCCATTAGTGCTTGTAAAGTGTATTTCACCAACTGTGGCTCAAAAACAACTCTGAGATGATGAACGGACGAACACATCCACCATCGAAAGCTTTAGAAGGATTCTCAATCTTAGTTGTAACGTGAATAATCACTACACCTTACATCGAATTGTAAATCTACGCTTTTAATCAAGCAGTGCTTGAGATGTCGATTTTGTGTGTTTGTACGTATGTGTGTGTGTGTACTGGATGAGCTGTATTACGAGAGCATTTTGTACGAGTGTGTGGGAGGATGTTTCTGTGTGCGTGGGGGCTTTGTACGCGTGTGTGCTTTAGAGAGAGAGAACAGTAGAAAGAGAGAAAGAGATGTGTGTACGTGTGTGTGTGTGTGGGATGAGGTGCAGGTGACAGTGACCTCACTCTAATGGTAATGCCGCTTAGAGCAGAAAAGCCTCCCGCAGCTGCAACCCAACAAGCTGCCTCATTATACTCACCATCAAAAGGTGAGCAGAGGAGAGAGAGAGAGAGAGAGAGGACAAATGAGTGAAACTGAGGAAGAGTGAGAGGTGAAAGGGAGAGACAAGAAACAGAAACATGGCGAGTGAGACAGAGAAACACGAACACACTGCAGAGAGAGAAAGAAAAACAGAGAGAGAGAGAATAAAAAAGAGATGTACAGTGTGTCATAAATAAATCACAGTGATCAAACTCCCACTCGCTCAATTCTGTAACGACTCATCCATGCAAAATAAACACTGAACCAAAGGATTATGAGCCTAGAATTAAGCAGAACACAATATGACACGCTTACAGCACATGTAACAAAATGAAGAATTGCCGGGTTTAAATGTGCTCACTGATGAACCCTGAGGCTTTCACCTTGGTGTAATTCCGACAAAATTCCCAGGGTTCCAAGAATAAAGTAATAAGAAGATGGAAGGTCGAAGAAATGAACAAGTTCCTGAAGTAGTGGGGTGTCAGGAGTCAAGGATGAGATGGATGTTTGTGTGGAATCCTCTTTAGTCTTCACTCACTCACTCACTCACTCACTCATCGTCTATACGATCATCCTGTGTACAGGGTCGCAGGGGCCTGGAGCCCATCCCAGGACACTTACACCCTGGCAGGGCACACAGACACGCTCATTCATACACTTTGGGGCATTTTGGAAACCCCAATTATCCTAATATTTAAATTCTTGGACTGTGGGAGGAAACCGCCGGAGTACCCGGAGGAAACCCATCAAGCATGGGGAGAACATGCAAACGCCATGCACACGGACCAGGCAGGAATCGAACCCGGAACCTGAAGGTGCGAGGCGGCAGTGCTAACCACCAGGGACGTTACTTTTTACAGTAACTAATTACATTACAAAATTACTGTCATTAAAAAAGTAACCAGTTACATTACAGCGTTACTTTCTGATAAAAGTAACCAGTTCGAGTACTTTTCCACTGCAGAAAATAAAACTCCCTTGTGCTTCCTCATGCATGTTGTTTTAGTCAAGACCTTTAGAATTATTCTACCATCATCACTCAGCCAAGTTTGGCTCATAAGTCAAGTCAAGTCAATTTTATTTATATAGCGCTTTTAACAATTGACATTGTCGCAAAGCAGCTTTACGCAATAAAAAGAAGTAAGTTTGTATGCAATGTGTATGAATCAAAACGATAACAAATGTTAACAAATCATAATCTGTTAACAACTCTCGCGCGGTGGCCGTAAGTACGGTTCATCATGATTCACCGCGAGTTTTGGCGCTGTGATTAGGTTTCCATCTTTCCGCGTGTCGGCCCTCTCAGATGTTGCAGAACTTCACGGAACATCGGACGGTCACTCGCTAAGACCGCTTCTCACCACAAGTCAAACCGCATAGGTGAGATAGGGCTATAACAGCAGGAATAACAGAGGTAGGGGGTATCGGGGACGGGGATTGTAGGACGACTTTACACAATAACGGAATCACTGTTGTCTGGCTCACGGATTACATCCATTGTCTGAACAACAGATTAAATTTTTGAAAATATAACTAAATAACTGAGTACTTTAATGGCGGACCTAACACGTTAGATTACTTGTTACATCAAAAAAGTAATCCAAGTACTCTAATGCATTACTTTGTAATGCATTACACCAAACACTGCTAAGCACTAAAACACAGTGCCACCTCCTCTTTAGTCCTAATTGTGAATTATAAAACATACACACACTGGAACAGAGAAACTATCCATGAAGCTAGGATTAGGATATGTATGATGTACATACAGTATGATCGGGGCATGTGACATGCAATTTCCCGCTGGGAAGTATACCTATCTATCTATCTAAATCTAAATCTATCTATCTAAAAATACTTGAATTGAACAGTCTTGATTTGTAGATTTTGTGCTACATATATTTTGAGATATTTCAAGCTGTATAATTGGTATCAGCCATGTGAAAAACCATCCGGCAACCAACTAACCTGTTATTTGATCAACAGGTCTGGTATGTGATTAGTGCTCCCTGTGTTGGACCATGGAGGAATCTGTGACTGTGACCTGCACTGTGTAGAATTGATCTCCAAAGATGGCAGCATCTGGATTCCCGGAGACCCCGAACCTCAACGAAACTCAAGCCAACCACTCACTGGAACATGGGGCGTCCGTGCACCCTACTCCCAGCTTGCAGCTTGGTACGATGTCCAACCCACAGTCCCGTCTCCGTGACGCTATGGGTCTGGCGGCCATGGTGACACTAAACACCGTGGCTCTGTTGGCGAACCTGGCCGTGCTGATCGTGGTGCTCAAGGCGTCACACTTGAGGAAGTACAGCTTCGTGTGGCACCTTTGCGGCGTGGATGTGCTTTGTGCATCCCTCCTCATGCCCCTTGCCATTGTGTGTGGCTCGCCAATCTTCGCCGGGGTCATCTTTACGCCACTTGAGTGTCGCCTGTATGTCTTCCTCAATGCTTTTCTGATCTCTGCCTCCATCTTTACGGTGACAGCGATTAGCATCGAGCGCTACTACTACATTGTGCACCCGATGCGCTACGAGGCCAAAATGACACCCCGCATTGCTGCCGCGGTCATGGCGCTGGTCTGGTTGGCGTCTGCTGTCCTTGGGTTGGCCACTGTGTTTGGTTGGCCCAGTTATCGCCACCATAGCGCCATTGCTGCCGCCCATTGCTCACTTCACTGGAGCCACAGCGGGCACCGGCGTGTTTTCTCTATCATCTTCTGCGTGCTTTGCTTTTGTGTCCCCGCCGCCATCATCCTGGCCGTATACGCTAACGTCTACAAGGTGGCTCACACGGCCGCCCGCCACAGGGGACCTCTACCTAGCTGGGTGCCTGCAACACCTCGCCCAAAACACCGCTCCGACTCCGTCAACAGCCAAACCACCATCATTACCAGCAGTGCCAGGAGAGGGACCGGGACACATGCTCCTCGCAGGCCACGCCGGACAGTGGTAGGGGGTAAAGCAGCACTCACACTGGCCGTCATAGTGGGACAGTTTGTCCTCTGTTGGTTGCCATACTTTGCCTTCCATCTGCATTTGTCCCTGGACGTCGCCCACAGCTCAGCTGATGAGGCAGAAGGTCCTGTCACATGGTTGGCCTACTCTTCTTTCGCCGCAAACCCATTTTTCTACGGCCTGCTGAATCGCCAGATTCGAGAGGAGGTGTGCAAGACAATGTGCTGCTGCTGCCGCTCGCCCAGCAGACCCGCAAGGCCCCCGGCATCCGGCCACGATGCCTCGGCACACGAAGACTTCCTGCATTTTCTGAAGCGCAGCAGCTCGATGGAAGCCACACGCAGCAGTTACAACACTGCGACTCCCAGGAATACACTTGACCAAACTGGGTTCAGGATACCAGGACAGATCCCTGAGGAACTCACCTAGGCTGTTGCTAGATGGCATCCAATTCTTGTACTTTCAATTTGGATTAAAATCTGGAATGTTTAATTTGGATCCAAACCTGGAGCATTTAATTCAGATCAAAAGCTTTTCAAATCAGCACCAAACATGGAACAATCAAATGCGATCCAAACCTGTAAAGTTCAAATCGAATACAAACCTGGAACACTCAAATTGGTCCAAACCTGAAACATTCAAATGGGATCCAAAATCTAAGACATTCAATATGGATCAAAATCAGATCCGAATCTGAAACATTCAAAATAGAATCAGGAAAGGTCAACTCAGGTCCAAAGTTGGAACATTTAAATCCTATACAAATCTGGAACGTTCAAAATTTCAGACATTTAAATTGGATTAAAAAATTTTTTTTTAAATGCTAAAAATTGATCTGAACCTGTAACATTTAAAGAAAGCAAGATCCTGAAAATGATTGTGAAATCAGATTCAAATCAATCAACTGAATTTATAATGGTCAAAACAGATCCAAAGCGAAAAACTGCAGAAAAAGGGAAATTCCAATCAGATTTTCAAAGTAGGTCTAATCAAACACATCGGATTGAGTGAAGAGGAAAATAATAGATGTACAGTTGAAATCCTTTTTGGGTCCACTTGGTCATGCTAATAGCATGTGATAATGAGTCATGTACTTGTGGCACACAAAACACACACTTTAATGGCGGGTTGTTTATGTACACTGACTTCACTTCTAACGATGGACCTCACCACTGGGGATTATTTTTAAAAGCTTTTATTAGATATTACCAAATTTCTGATCCATTCCTGAAGTTGAAGAAACGATCCAGTGACTCGAATTAGACTGAATCAGATACGTGAAAATAAAATCTGATACTGCGGTCAGGCTGTGTGAAGTCAACCTCAGATACTCAGGGTTGTTCTTTTTACAGGGAATTCAAAAAGCGTTCTTCAACATGTCTCACGATAATGCCTAGAATTATCTCGTCTTCAACTGTGGTTTATTCAAAATGAGAACTTTCAGCACGGTCCATAACAACACGTCTTTATTCATTTGCCTTAAAGTGCAACACAACTAAAACTGACTCAACCTCTTCTTTAAATGCGTCTGTTTTGCTCTCGGTTTAACACACAGGCTTGTATTTAGGTACCAGTGTTTGTTGAGTCGTTCGCTGATTTTCTGCACAATACTAAAGCCTCTGTATTAGTACAGGATATTAGACGGTGTTGATTAATATTGTTCGGGAACATATTTTAACGTTCAGTTATTTGTGATGTGAGTAGTTTCACGTCGGGTTTACGATATTTATTTGGAACTGTATTTATTCGATTTCAAAAGCTGTCTTTTTGTTTTGATTTCTGTTCATTTTTATTTCTTCACTTGGCTCTAAGATCTCCTGTCTCCATGCTGAATAAAATACCCTTCACTCTGTCACGGGGAGTGTGTTACACAACGTGTCTTTGTTTCGTAAAAAAAAAAAAAAATTAACAGCCTTGGCTGGCGAGCTTCACTGCTGGATAATGTGTCTGTCAAAGTCCAGGAGATACAGAAAGGCCTACTTATCACACTATAGTGCAAAAAGCATAAGTAATGGCCTTATAAATGTCTGCTGCATTTCATCCTCGATAACAACCTAGTAACTAAAATGGCCCATTATGTATTGGTGCCGATTTGTTTTTTGTTTTTTTAGTGCAAACACGATAATAACATGCTATAAAGTCTGAATTTCAGGGAACTAGTCGTCCCTTCGTCCTCTCACCCACACATCGAGCTTGTTTAATTGCGTTTCATTTAAAACAGAAAGCTTTTAAATATTTAGATAGCTTGTATTGTTTTATCCGGCCAGCATTTTGAACTGAAAGTTTAGCGGGCATGACATTCAGAATTCAGCTTTTCTTACGTTTTCAATGCTAGTTAACAGAATCCATACACAGATCATCATATAGCTACGGATGCATCTCCGTGAACAATCTATAAACAAATGTGTGCTCAATACCGTAAAAAATGTATGATGCCGCTATGGAGATTATGAGATTATGGGCTTTTGCTAGAAAGAAAAAAAAACATAGGAAAATGCTTCGTAATTTCGAATCATCCATGACAACTTGAGATAGGATGCTGTGTGTTGACATCTGTGTTTTACAGAGTTTCACACATAACCAAACACAATACTGAATAACAACAGTGCATCATGTAATGCTGTATAAACTCACTTTACACTGGGGATGGGAATCAGCCGTCAGCTCCCCATACGATATTATCACAATACCTCGATGCCGAATTGATTAATATTGAAAATCTATAATTAGCACGATTCAATATAAAATTTGTCCCACCAATGTATTATTATTACAGAGAGCGCCACCTGTAGGATTATATAAAAATGGCGATGTTTGACCTCCTCAAACACCTCCAAAGTCTCAAAAATCAACTTGACAGTGAGCGTGCAGGCAGGAAGGGCTCACATGCGATTTTCGACTAATTAGCGCTCGTGGTGTTTTTGAGCCTGGTGTAGATGTACAATATGTAATGAGTGAGTTTGACAATAACACTGTGATGAGTTGGTTTTAACATGAACACTCTTTGATAATGTAACGGCATAAACATGTGTGTCTGTTGCGATACAGAATTGTTTATATCTGAGGCTGATCGACCAATCAAACTGAAAATCTGCCAATTCTGGTCACTGGCCGATAGACCAGTTCATCTCTATTATAAATGTTTAAAAAAAAATTGGGGGGGGGGGGGGGGGGGGGGGCAGTGTGGCGATAATAAAAGCACCATGGTTTATAACTCAATCGATTTCCCCCCATCACTACCATATACTATAGTATCTAAAGTATGGAAAACCTATCCCCATTATAAAATGTCATTGTCTCAGGCTTACTGTTCAGCCACAGCAGAGGATTTATGAGGAATCGTGATCCCGATGCTGATTTGTACACTCATATAAAAGAAAATCAGTACCGGAAAAGCTGCAATAGCAGCAGGACCACATGCTACCTGATTTAAACACATAACATGAAACACACACACACACACACACACATACACATACACAAACACTCACTTAAATTTGTATTAAACTACATGACTTCAAATTGTCAGATTAAAATGCATTAGAAAAAGATTTTCCGTCCCCAAAAAATATGCCACAATGCCGCCTGTGTCTGTGTGTGTGTGTGTTATGGGAGGAACTCAGGAATCTGAAGATAAATAAAACAAGGATTAAACAAACATTAGTTAAACAAACATTAGCTAGCTCCATTTTAACATGGAGTAGCTTTAGCACAAGAGCGACATCCAGCAGACCTCATCGTGGTGAACGCTTTTATTGTTAATCTGCTCTGATTGAGTGAGCGTTTCAGTAATAAGTGTCGGCTGTGTTGGAGTATAGTCCAATATTATAGGAATCATGTTATACATTCAGTTGTGAGATCTCACTGGTTCAGATTCACAACAGTTTGCCAGGTTTAAAAATATCCCGTCTGTTCAAAATGAGAATATTATGCCATCGTTATGTCTCGATGTTCTGGAACTCAGGAATCGGGGTTGATATTGTCACAACTGTAATCCAGGAGCAGAGATAGTGACGGGGCGAGCCAAGATCTGTGTGAAATGGGAAGACTCCCATCAGGGAAAAGGTTTTAAAGCGTTTAAGGCACACAGCAAGAGATTTAAACATTAGCAAACTTAGAGTAGATCAGACCACAGATATCTTATATTTAAAGTACCACAGATATTTTTAATACAGCTGATCAAACCACTGACATCTTGCATAGAATAGATCAGACTACTAACATCTTACATAGAATAGATCAGACTACTGACATATTGCATGGAATAGATCAGACTACTGACATCTTACATAGAATAAACCAGGCTACTGACATATTACATAGAATAGATCAGATTACTGACATCTTACATAGAATAGATCAGATTACTGACATATTACATAGAATAGATCAGATTACTGACATCTTGCATAGAATAGATCAGACTACTGACATATTACATAGAATAGATCAGATTACTGACATCTTGCATGGAATAGATCAGACTACTGACATATTACATAGAATAGATCAGATTACTGACATCTTGCATAGAATAGATCAGACTACTGACATATTACATAGAATAGACCAGGCTACTGACATATTACATAGAATAGATCAGATTACTGACATTTTGCATAGAATAGATCAGATTACTAACATAGAATAGATCAGACTACTGACATATTACATAGAATAGATCAGATTACTGACATAGAATATATCAGACTACTGACATATTACATAGAATAGACCAGGCTACTGACATATTACATAGAATAGATCAGATTACTGACATCTTGCATAGAATAGATCAGATTACTGACATAGAATAGATCAGACTACTGACATATTACATAGAATAGATCAGACTACTGACATCTTACATAGAATAGATCAGACTACTGACATATTACATAGAATAGATCAGACTACTGACATATTACATAGAATAGACCAGGCTACTGACATATTACATAGAATAGATCAGATTACTGACATCTTGCATAGAATAGATCAGATTACTGACATAGAATAGATCAGACTACTGACATATTACATAGAATAGATCAGATTACTGACATAGAATAGATCAGACTACTGACATATTACATAGAATAGACCAGGCTACTGACATATTACATAGAACAGATCAGATTACTGACATCTTGCATAGAATAGATCAGACTACTGACATATTACATAGAATAAACCAGGCTACTGACATATTACATAGAATAGATCAGATTACTGACATCTTGCATAGAATAGATCAGATTACTGACATAGAATAGATCAGACTACTGACATATTACATAGAATAGATCAGACTACTGAAATCTTACATAGAATAGATCAGATTACTGACATATTACATAGAATAGATCAGATTACTGACATCTTGCATAGAATAGATCAGACTACTGACATATTACATAGAATAGACCAGGCTACTGACATATCACATAGAATAGATCAGATTACTGACATCTTGCATAGAATAGATCAGATTACTGACATAGAATAGATCAGACTACTGACATATTACATAGAATAGATCAGATTACTGACAGAATAGATCAGACTACTGACATATTACATAGAATAGACCAGGCTACTGACATATGACATAGAACAGATCAGATTACTGACATCTTGCATAGAATAGATCAGACTACTGACATATTACATAGAATAGACCAGGCTACTGACATATTACATAGAATAGATCAGATTACTGACATCTTGCATAGAATAGATCAGATTACTGACATCTTGCATAGAATAGATCAGATTACTGACATAGAATAGATCAGACTACTGACATATTACATAGAATAGATCAGACTACTGACATATTACATAGAATAGATCAGACTACTGACATCGTACAACTCTATGACATCTTGCATAGAATAAATCAGACGGCTGACATCTTGCATAGAATTTCACAGATTTCTTAGAAAATAGATCAAAATAAAGAAAATGTTTTTTTTTCTGTGAATTCTGTTTTTGTTTTATTCTTAAAGTTTCTTTTCCTTTTTAATCCAAAGAATAATACATCACATATTCATCATCCTGTCATACACACACACACACACAGCCATCTGCCAGAGAGACTTAGAGTCCATTAGTGCCTACATATACCACAGTAAGTAAATGAAACACTCACTAAAGCACTAAGCTGTGTGCGTGTGTGTGTGTGTGTGTGTGTGTGACAATAAAGAGCAAAACATACTAAAATAGATAGAAGAGAAAGAAGAACATCAGTCAACTTCAGAGTCGAAATCTCCACACACACACACACACACACACACACACACACGTAAATTACAGTTTACAAGTTTAAATGAAAACACAGTCTATGATCTAAATGCTCTGTTCCAAGTACTTCAGTTTATTTAAACTTGTGATTATTCACTTTTCTGTGTGAAATATAAATTAGAAATCATTTCATGTTATAATCACAAAAAACCAATCAAAATGTTTCTGTATTTCAAACGTTGATTAGTGACACCAGCAGTGTGGCTGTGAGTGCGTTCACTTACAGTAAGTGTGATGTGTGAACGGAGCAGGTCATTCTAAAAGCTCAATAAGGTTTTTTTCTTTCCACATCATCCCTTTGCTGCATGACGTCATGGCCTCTGTTTCTGTATCGGGTTCAAACGGCGCTGTGTTTCTCTGGAAGACGTCATGGCTGACTTCATTAGTGCCGATCACAAACACACAGACGAACCACACAGTTATGACTAACGCGTTCTGTCAAGTGAACGATTCACCCAATAGACCGCGCTTGTGTTGAGCAAAGTGGCTGAAATCACCGTCTCACTGTCGGCGTGTAAACAACAAGCAAACTATAGAAACTCAGAGGCTTCGCTCCAACGACTCTGGATGCTGGTCGGCCAAACGGTGTTTTGAATCTAAATCTTAAACCTTAAATCTAAAGTGTCTGCAGGCCAATTAGAAAATCAGATGGTCAGAAAGAGCGATGATCTTATCAGGCACAACAGGTAAACAATAATGAAAGATAAAAGAGCACTCAGTTCTCCGGGACCTGTGTCCCTGTCTGGTTTCTGTCCACCAGCTCATTAGTCTCATTAGTCTCAGCCACAAGTCTAACGTCAAGAGAGACTGATGGAGGAGAAAATGGTTATTATTAATACAACGTAATGTGAGGACCAGTTTCACAAACGTAATTAGGTAAAAAAAAAAAAAAAAAAAAAAAAGTCTTTTTTATTATGACAGTGTACTCATTCTAAACACCTGCTGTGGTGTAAAAGGAATAAGTCACTCTCCCAGTTGCTGTCTTCCTAATTTCCAGCTTTTGTGTTTGCTGTGCATGAAGTGAGTCTGTAGCGTTCAGGATGGCGACTTTTTTTAAAGACCATTATAAAGCACTGACAGGTCACTAACAATTTGAAATTCATTCATCAGCTCGGTGTGTGCGTAATGGATTCCAGCGGCGTACGGAGTCACGGTGGTAATGCTGAAGGCACAATGCAGCTTTAATAATCAACTGTTAATCGATGTGTTTCAGCATCTACATCGTTTCTCACGCTTGTCTTTTATTTAATTTGTGAAATATTTAATATTTTTGAACGACTCTTCTAAATGAATCTGTTCGCAATCAGTGATAAACTGGACACGTTTTAGCTTTGGCACATGTGGGTTTACATACAATACATGGTGTAAGCGTCCTGTTTATCTGTCTGTCTGTCTGTCTGTCTGTCCACTACACCACCGAGCCGCCCCAGGATTACACTGTGAAGTGAATATTTGAACATCAGCCTTATTGCTTCACAGTTTAAGAAGATTTAGACCAGGTGCTTGTTTTCCAGCTTCTGATTAACAGAACTCACCTGATCTATTATCAATCAGCAGTAAGTACGGCAGGGACGCGACTCTTGACGACTGATGGGGTCGGATGGCTACAATACTCGTCTATGTTGAACTGGACCCTAAGAAGACTAAATCTTTGCTACATCCACAAAGTAGTTGAAATATTACAAAATGGCCTGCTGTGTTTTTCTTGTTATCTTTGTCTGTGTGTGTGTTTTTATTATTTCTTCATTCTCCACTCAGTCAATTATAAGTGTACTGACAGACATTCTTGTTAAAACTCTGTGCCTTTAATAATACCGCTTAACATAATCTACATGATGGTCCAGTAATGTCCTAATGATGTCTCGCTTCTTGACAGCTGCATTCCAGAGAGAGCACAGAACTTTAAAAAGGGCGCAGTTCTCTGTGTGTGTGTGTGTGTGTGTGTGTGTGTGTGTGTGTGTGTGTACACACATACAGAACTGCGCCCTTTTTAAAAATTCGTATTACAGTATTTTGATTGTGGTGTCACAAATAAGTTCAGCTACTGTCCAGAGTTGGTGGATCTTCTGTCTGAGACAATGTCAATGTGACAAATTTCAGGGTTGGATTAACATATTCTTGTGTTTGCTGTTTTATAATATCATTAATAGCGTTCTGGTACAGTATAGTATCGTCTGCATAAAGAGGACGTGAACCGTTACATAGTCACGCATTAAACCCACTACACTACTATACCGTAATTCTTCCACACAAACAGAGGACTAGAGGATGTTAAACAGTAAACAAAGACATTTTACAATTTAAAAAATAACTTAAAGCGTTAAAAGCGCTCGCCCTATCATCCGGAGATCGCGGGTGCGAATCCCGGGTGGTGCTGTAACCTCTCGCAGCCGGAGGTCTAGAGAGAGCTGATTGGCCGAGCTCTCTCAGAGGGGAGGGACGAGAGGTACTTAGCGCTCCCACATTAATCACGGCTCTACAGCCAATCAGGGGCGTCTGTGAGCTCGCGCAAACGGAGGGAGCGGATAGCGCTGTCCTCCGAGTGTGCACGAACGAGCAGTTCGAAAAGATGCGGTCGGTTGGCGTCACGTGGTTCGGAGGAAACACGTGATAGTCTTCGGCCCTCCCGGCTGAGTGCCAGTAGTAGCCTTAATGTGGGAGCCCCCTAGTGACGGGGAGGAATTGGACACGACTAAATTAGGGAGAAAATCGGGGGAAAATCAAAAAAAAAAAAAACTTAAAGCTTGATATAAAGTATGAAATACTATGATTAAAAATGTCCTGTTTCTTAAAGCAGCCTAAATATATGTATGTTTTTTTTTTTACTTTAAGATTTAAAGTATTTTACATTCTTTGCTTCAGATTTCTAGCTACGTTTTTCTGGCCCTAAAAATTAGCTCCGCCCCTTCTAAAAAAGAAGATTTAAGCCCTGCCCCTTTTCTCTTAAACAGCAGCTCATATGCTAAACCATGCTAACAGAAGAGGTGGGGTTATTTGAAGAAAAGGTAAAGGAAAGGCAAGAGTGGACTCGGAATATCACATACAGCCCCTTTAATTATTTATGTATGTATAAACTGTATGTCTCTATCTATCCATCAAATCATGTTCAAACAGATCCGACCCTCCCTGTGCTTCTCTAGTTACTCACAAGAGGAGTGTTTAAAAAATGAAATACGGCCCATCCTGCAGTATTTATAGCTCAACTAGAAGGGGGTACAGATCTTCCCACGGGGAATTCTTGTACGAGCGCGGTCAGTTTCCTAATATATCCGTCCCTCAGCCCTGGCACCGGCGCAACACAGTCGACACACTGCTCCGAGTCCGGCCGAGTGAAGGAGTTTTTCTGCGTCCGTGACCGGCACCATGATGCGGAGCGCAGCGCCTGCGGACATAGAGATCGACCTCGGGGACGACGGGGACAGCGAGGACAGCGAGGGACAGCAGCCGTGGAAGACGCAGCTGGAGACGGTCATGGAGGAAGAAGAGGAGGAGGAGGAGGAAGACGAAGAGGAGGACATGATCTCGACGCAGAGCGACACGAGGCCTCTGATCAACGAGAGAGACCCACGACAGCTGAACGAATGTCTCAAGGTAACCCAATAACTTGTGCGTCCCAGTTGAGGCACGGAACTCACGCGGACAGCACCGAAGTATCTGAATTAAACTCTATAGAAATCGTAGTTTGCGATTCTATGAGGGTGGCATTTCATTAAAAACTCTGTGAGCTCGCAGTACAGTGTGCAGCACTAACATTGAGAAGGTGCTTCTCCTGTCCACTTCACCAAACAGACCCGTCTCTCGAGAGGTCCGCGCTTCCTCTTCGCTCATCTGACAAAGTGTAAATAAAGTTCACTTGTCTTGAAGTGAATGTTAACAGCTGCGGCTGCGAGACAGATGGAGGATAAAAGCAGCACGAGTGTTCTTGTTCATATCATGAGCACAATTATAGCAGCACGCTGATGGAGACTCATCTCATGAACTTTGTGACTGAGAAGTCCCATAAATAAAAATGGATTTTACAGTACAGTAAACCAAGAAAGACATTTAAATAAAAATAAAGTTGTGTGGAAATATATTTAAGTGCCTAAAAGCAGTCTGTGGTTAAACATCGGTAAATAATGTTTTACAGCTGCTTCGAGTGAAAGTAGATACTGTAAGTACAGTAATAATGGACTAACTCATTCCCTAACATTCCCTAATTGTAGCTATAAACAAATAAAATGCATCTATATAAATAAGAGAGACGTTTTGTTTGTACATTGGGTCAGAACTCGCTCCTTCAATGATATCTTTATGTTTTATACTGTACATGGGAGGTCCAGAAAATTTTCTTTCTGTCTCTCCAGTCAGATTTGATCACATTTTGTTCGACAGAATTTAATGAAACGTTGACAGCACTTAGGTATTGGCCTGAAGTTAAACCTGCGCTATAAATGAAATCAAATTGTTGCGTCGAAAGGAGGTTATGAGTAGTCATGTGCCAGATTACATCACAGCACCTAGCACTTTTCCCTCGAGGTGGGCGTGGCTATACGTGTCACTCAACGGAGCCAATCAACGTGATAGCGTACGTATGCGCAGGGTATGGGGAAAACACCAAAAACTACAAAATCCTCAAGAAACAGAAACAAAGACGAGACAGCATGGCTTACTCCAATAAAAAGTAAAGTCGACTATGAAAACTGAACCTTCGAAGATGAAGATGGACAGATCAGTGTATGTTTATTCCTTCTGCCTAAAGTTTAACCTGCACCATCAGTGAAATCTAAATGTTGAGTAAAAGTGATGTTATGAACAGTTATGTGTGGGATTTAATAATCTACTTTAAAATAAGCTACTAATGCGCTACTGTCTCAATGTAAACAAACACCTGCGCCAATAGATATTAATTAGAAAAGATCAAGTGAATGTTTTGACTGGGATTAGTTCATATTCTCACTTTGGCTGAAATAACAGCGCTGAAGTGAATATAAGTGAATTTTATATACAACGCTGGAGTCGTTTTAAGACGAAACTTCATCTTTATCTGATCGACTTTGTCCATTTCTCATCTGTGATTCTCTCTCAGATTACCGAACAGGGAGTGTGTTTGTCTGACGACGAAAGAAGTACAACTTAGTGTAAACAAGGCGTCAGATACTCGACCTTACAGAATGTGATTTCTGTGTATTAATAAGTGAGACAGAGAGTTCTGCTGTACAGAGAGACACACAGACGTGGACGTGGACTTCAACCTCAAATAATAATAATAATAATAATAATAATATCACTGATTACAGTAAAGATCAGCAGATTATTATTAGATTTAACCTTTTAACTCTTTCTACAAACTCTCTAACCGCTAACGACGGGTACTTACGCTGGTGTTTAACAAATTTAAATGTTTTAGTGTTGGTTAACCTCTTTGGACTTTGGACTGGTATCATTATTAACTAATGTCCATAGTCATTCGGCATATTTAATACTCAGATTTAATAAAAAAATTTTTTAAATCAATAACATAATTTAGTCCACCATTAGATTATTAAACCCCAAAAGAAGCACATACTGTACATTATGCGGCACGTTTTTATCATCCTGTGCTGTTTTGTTCGGTTTAACCAGCTGTAATATCCTCCACATCACTAGACACTGAAGTATTCTCCAAAACCTCCTAATTAGTGCTCAGTGTAAGTGATGGGATCAAATCGAGTGTTGTCCGTATGCTAATACTCCACTACTGAGATGAGCTGAAGGACTTTCGAGTGTGGGTTTAAGAGAGCAGGCTGATGTTTACACTCACTCAGGATGGGGTGCCAGTCCATGGCAGGGGACACAAGCACACTGACATGTTCACTATGGGAAAATTTGTAATGTAAACCCGGACGGACCCCACCAAGCACGGGGAGAACATGGAAACTCCATGCACACAGGCCCGAGGCGGGAATCGAACCCTTGACCATAGAGATGCAGGGCCACAAGGCGATGCTAACCACTACACCACCTCATGACCACCAGTTAGTGTAATAAACTGGAAGCCAAAATCTGTGATGATCAGGAATACAGAAGCAGTTGAAGATTCACAGAGATTACAAGACAGCGGCTACTGACGTGATTTTTTATTTAAAAAACATCAGTGATGTGAAAAAAAGTATTATCCTGATGTTTTGCATATTTGTGACAAATGATTCAGATCGTCAAACTAATTTTAACACAACCTAGTACAAACAAGTGCATTTTTTTAAAATAATGATTTCATTATTTAAGGGGGAAAAAACTGTCCAAACCTGCCTGGCCCTATTTGAAAAAGTAATTGCCCCCATGCTAAATCATGAATGAACTCTGATTAACCACATTTCTTGTAAAGCTGAGTTAAATTTCACTTGCCACGTCCATGCCTGATTACCACCAGACCTGCTGAATCAAGAAATTACCTAAATAGAACATTTTTGGCGGACCAACTTTAAGCACGCTAAAGGATCTCGAAAAGCAACATGATCTAAAGAAATTTGAGAACAGATGAGAAACAAAGTAACTGACATTCCACAACATTTTTTTTTTACTTTTAATGAACTTTTAATGTTAAAAGTAAAAAAAAAAAAAAGTCTAAGCAAAAATTTTCATGAATTTGCTGTAGTATAAGAGAAATAAAAAACTTCAGGGTGAAACTCTGCTTCATCAAACCACCCTGATTATTCTTTGCCTTTGACAGAGTGACATGTTGTTTTATTCTCCACTAAATGTCTCTGGAAGGTCTGATGTGTGTGATGAAGCCGTGTGTGTATGTTGGTCTGTTCAGGTGAGTTTCGAGGACGTGATCGCCGAGCCGCTCTCGGTGCGCAGTGGAGACCGGGTGTGGTTCTGGAGCAACGCGCTCTTCGAGGTGTCCCGTGTTTGGATCTATCGCATCGTCACGGCGGTGCTCGCGGTTCCGTTCTCCATCATCGCTGGATGTCTCTTCGCACTTTTCACCTGCCTTCACATCTGGTACGAGTAGTTTTTAATTTAATTTCATTTTAAATAATTTACAGAGCAGTAGAGAGGAACCGAATGTCTCGCATTTATCGTTATGTCGAACCCCAGCACATCCACTCTGGAACATTTTGGAGAAAAATGAGATTCACCTGTAACTATTTTCCTCTGAACCCGATCCTTATGGTGCCAGGAATAATTGTTGCTGAAGATTTGTACATTACTTCTAATATAAATCAATTAATTTAGGTTTGACAGAAATACCTCACCTTTACCTCCTCACTGACTCTTTAGGAGGAAACATTATAATAATTAAACCTCACTCAGCTCCACCCACGGCTAAAACAGTTACTTAACCCCGCCCATTTTCCATAAAACATAACGCAACAGGCACTAGATTGTCAGTGTTCTCATACTGATTAAAGCTCACCTTGTACGCAACAGTGTTGAAAAATTACAGACTGCAAAAGAAATAAAAATCTGAAACAGATCTAACTTAGAGTTCTGCCTTCAAACTTTAGGCCACGCCTCCTAATCAGACCAAACCATGTGCAGATTAAAAAGTGCAATTCAATTTTATAGCTTTACTCTGTAATGTCAAAGAACATTACAAACCACTTCAGGAACACCAGAGACGTCGTATAAATATTGCGAATGCAGTGAATTGGACTCTTCGTTTAAAGAGAGTTTGGATGAAGGTGGAGTGACTTGAGCGTTCCTCTCTCTGTTGCATTTCAGGCTTCTCACGCCATGTGTAAAGGTGATCTTCATGAACACCAACTGGCTGCAGATGCTCTGGAGCAACGTCCTGGACATCTTCGTCCTCCCCGTCTACCACAGCGCCTCCAGGTGCTGCACGAGCATCAGTGCACGACTCACGCAGGAATGAAACACTCTCACCGGGAACATTCTCATCTCAGCTGGAGCAGCGACACGGTCACCAGATGTGGCGTGATAATCACAGGGTTCCATGGACTCACCTGTTTTTTGTTGGAATAACCAGACAGGACTGGTGTGAGAGGGGTTTTTTTGTGAAAGAAATGACAAAATGTGCGATCAGGACGAGAAAATGTCACGATCTTTCTGTATCCGTCGACTTGACGCTATACTACGCTATTTAAGGAGAATCATCCGTTCCCACGATGCACTGCAGTAAACCGGAGTCCATACAGGACAGTATTATTAGTGATGAAGAATTTTATAATAATTAATACTGTGCATATTTAAACACTGAGTTCTCTTTAAGGCCTGTGTATTTAAACATATACAGTACGTGCAAGTAATATGAGGAAATTTACATCGTTCCTTATTATAACAGACATAATTCCGATTGGTTAATCCAGTTTCTCACTGTAGTGTGTAGAAACAAAACGAGGAATGAAAACACGTCAACTTCAAGATATTTCGTCCAAATAACTTTCCAATCATGTGTGCTGTAACTACACAGGTATTTCTGTTACACAATATAATTTCAGACTTTCAGGTTAAATTAATCCTTTGATGTAATGCGAGACAAAGTCAAAGTTTTTTCTTCTTTTTTTTTTTTTTACCTTAAATGATGTATGATGTTATAAAAGGCTCATCCATCTGTCTCTCTTAAATGCAAATAGGTTTGCGCTGCATCTAATCCCAGCTATTGAACTAAGTGAAGCACCTTTTGTTTGGCACACACAAGCACAAATTATTCTGCACTATTTCAGGCCTTGATTATTCGTCGCACGCCATTTTGATGCTAATGTGTCCGGTTGGTGGACGCCTCGATTTTTTTTCCCCTGCTGATCCGAGGCCAGTTTTGACCCTCAAAAACAAAAGGAAACATCATGAAGATCAAGGCTCTAGGTGTTAAAGATGCAGTGTTATCCAGACTGCTGAATGATCACGATAGAGTATAGCGTGTCCGGTTCTTCAGAACAGCACCCTCTACTGGTGGCAAGAGGGTACTCTGTAAAAGATATCGATCATTGATTTTTGTCATACACACCGTTGTGAGGGTTTGATCAGACCCACCTTCCACTACATTGTTGTTTACAGTGGTATGGAGTACGTGATCCAATTTAGACGCTCTCTCGCGCTCTCTCTCTGTCTCTGTCAGTCTGCAGGAGTTCAGTGTACATGCGTGGCATTTGGAAGCGACTATCAGGCATCTATATTTAATCACAGTTCCTCAGGGATGTGGTGTAGTTGCCTGGCAATGAAAACAAAAGTCAGATTGGAAATTAGACACAGCCACGCCTATAGAGGAACGGCCCTTTGTACAGTAGGTGGCAAGATTTCTCATTCTTTAAAAAGTCAAGAAAAGGTCAGAAAGGTGAACGAGATAAAACGTTATATTTTTTTTCCGTCAATCTCCACATCAAATCCTTGCAAAATTTCAAAAAGTCAAACGAGTCATGATTTCCAACAAAACTAGGTGCTAAAAAAAAAAGCAAAAAACAAACTATAGAGAATTTTTTTTTTTCCTGAAGGGTGCCAATAGTTCCAGAGTTTTCTGTACACACAAAAGAGTCACCAATCACTGCTCAAGACAGCCATATGCATTTATAACACATGCATTTATTTGATTTTTTTTTTTTTTTTAACAGTTCGGTACTTTTTTTGGATTTCGGTGTGAAAATGCAGTCAGCAAAAATATATTTCACAACGTGTATGAGGAAATGTATCTCAATAAACACAACATGTATTTATATAAGCTGCTTCTTCTAAACACAGTTGTTGTTTCACTACAACATTAATGTTTAAAACAAAGATTAAATATTAAAACTCATGCTCTGAAGCTGATCAGATCAGCACACGTGAGCGCCCCCGAGAGTCGCCCGGACGCATTGCACAACGTGTCGTAAACTCGCACTTCGAAACCTTCCATGCTTTCATAGAGGAATATTCAGATCTGCAGGGCGCTGATCCGGGATCAGCTCTGCACTAGCATTATATACATTTAAAAAAAAACTGATCCTAGATCAGCTTTCTTGTTCATGAAGCACCAGACTCAGTGTAGAAATCTGTACACAGCACCGGCTGGAGCGCAGAGCAACCTTTCGTGCAGGTACGACGGGTTATGAGACGCTGATCTGGGTCACGGCCTCGTCTCCGACCGGGGACTCCTCCGACTCCACCTACCGAACAGGGAGAGCAAGAGCAGGAGCAGGATGAACGCAATGACAATTAGTTACCCTGTGACATCTTTGCTAATTTATTATACACTCGTATGATGAGAAACTTACACAACTATAAGGAAAGGCACATGTACTGTTCGATAAGCTTTCTGCATTACTGCTATTATTTTAATTTATTTTTAACAAATATTGTAGTTTTAAGTCACAGCATGTCTAAATGTTCCAAAAGACTTTACAGTAAAATAATAATCTATAATTCACTCTATAGTGAAATCTGGCATCATTAGATTAGATAATCCTTGAATAGTAAAACAAGAAAAAAGAATAAAACTCAAAATATTATTGTTTATTGCAAAAGGAACAGAATAATGCAGTACAAAAAAAAGAAGAAAAAAAAAACGCAGGAACATGAACATAAGGGAGAAACAAAAACACATTGTTTTGTACAGCATCTTAAACATGATCCTTTTGAAACATTTCAAACATGTAAACACAATTCATGCCAAACATTTAAGCAATGACACAGAACTCAAACACAAAGCAGCAGTGATACAGATTACAGACCAGCCATGCAGACGTCGCGGGTAAACAATGACACTTTATGAGTCCCGGACCGCGATGAAGCTCAAAGTCGGCTGGTTTAGTGTGAAGACATGATGTGGATGAGCTAAATATACAATACTGATTTTCCTGAGATTAAGTGATGTCTGATGATAATTAAGTGTAATTTCTACTGTCTGTTCTATCAGCTAGAGCACCTGTAACGAAAATATGAGGGTGAGTCAAAAATGATCCGCACTCCGGTTATATTAAAAAACATCTTCTTATCAGCGCTTTCTGTTCAAGGCACCTGTCTCCTCTGTCACTGCTGTTCAGGTGTGAACGTGTTACATCAGTTCATTTGTAACTGCGGTGTGTAAACAAAAATGGACGGTTTGCATGAAAGAAGAGCAGCGTGTAGTGATTTGTGTTTTTTTTTGTGGTCTGAGGGTGTATCCGGTGCCGAAACAACTTAGGGAGGAGCGTAAATAGAAACGTTTGATTATCTGCAAACAAAATTTGTACTGATGATCTAAGGAAGGTGAAAGTTTCTTAAAGAGAATCGTTACTCGAGATGAGACACGGATTCATCACTACGAGCCTGAGAGTGGAACAGAAACATCCTCAATCACCGACAGAGAAAAAGTTAAAAAGTCGACCATCAGCTGGAAAATTCAGCAATGCGTACAGTTTCCTGGAATTCTCGGGGGCCAGAAGTATTGGAACATCATCAGGAAAAAGGTTCAACAAATCTACAGTGCTCGTTACAGTGAGACGTTTATTCAAGAGCTGAACAATAAACACAGAGGACTGATGTCTAAGTGCAAAAACTTAGTGTTAAAGCTCGTCCCTATAGTCCTGATCTCACTCCATCAGACTTTCACCTGTTTGATCCCTGAAAGCAGCCCTACGAGGATGAAGATTCACTTCTGATGAAGGACTTAAGACAGCGGTGCATTCGTGGCTCGCAGCTCAGAGGACACGAAAGCGATGAACAAAGTGTCTATCTGTCTTTTCTAATGAAAATAAATTCTACATCCAGAGTGCGGACCATTTTTATGACTTCCTTTTTAGCACTAAATTAGTGACTTAGAGAGTTATTTTAGAGAGTTAATTAGAGAGATGGATAAAGTGCTGAACATGTTTATTGTGTATTTATCACATTAAGTTAATCAAGGAGATAATCTGGTCACTGCTCGTATCGAGGCAAATGCAGAAAGGCAGCTGTTGCCAATCATTCCAACTGGTTTTGAACTGCTTTAGTGTTTTGTTTAGTTTTTTGTGTGTGTGTGTGTGTGTATTGTTGTATAGTATCAGCATCGAGCCACACGCGTGAAGCAACAATAAAAAGCTGTATGCATGTGATGAAGCTTGAAGCACGCACACACAAAACAAGCAGACACGTACACACACGGACATGTGCATGGACATTCACACATGCAGTCTCTTTAGCTTGTAAAGGGAAGCGTGTATTGCTTAAAGGTCTGCGCGTGTTATGCCAGGCGCGAGGCTGAGATGGCGGTCCAATCGGAGCTGGGATTTATCTGGAGCCTCCCGCTCACCTGCATGCCCATCTCGTCCTTCTCCTTCCCCGAAAAGAAGCGTCCGCCGTCTCCGCGCTTCCGCGCCATGGCGTGCCGATGACGAGACTCGTGCAGATATTTCTGAAATGAAAAGAACAATCGGGTTAAACACACGGTACTACACACACACACACACACACACACACACACACACACCATCACTAAGTCAAAAAACAAATCTGTAAAGGCTTCCGGTGCGAGTGTTTAACTTACCCTCCTCTCTTTGGGGATCTTGCCCTCGGCCTCCAGCTTGGCGCGGGCCTGCCGTCTCTTCAGGATGCGGTGGTACTGTTTAGCGTTGACGTAGAGCGGCTCCTCCTCCAGCATCTCTGCTCCGGGCAGGGGGATCCTCTGCATGGTCGGGACCGAGCCACCGCTTTGCACCATCTGATAAACATACCAGCGGTGACACATTTTCATAAACACAAACTCAATCTACATAAATAAACTGTACACTGGTCAGAACCCACTCTTTCAACGATATATTTACATTTCATACACTGGATTACCAGAAACCGGTCTCGGATTTAATAATCTACTTTAAAATAATCTACTAATGCGCTTCTGCCTCAATGTAAACAAACACCTGCACCAAGGGATATTAATTAGAAAAGATAAAGTGAATATTTTGACTGGGATTAGTTCATATTTTCACTTTGGCTGAAATAACAGCGCTGAAGTGAATATAAGTGAATTTTAACGCGCTGGAGTCGTTTTTAGACAAAGCTTCATCTTTTTCCGATTCACTCTCCGATTACTGAACAGGGAGTGTATTTGCCTGACGATGAAAGAAGTACAACTTAGTGATTAGAATGGGATTCCTCTGTATTAATCAGTTAGACAGAGAGTTCTGCTGTACAGAGAGACACACAGACACTTACAGACATGTAAGTGGACTTCGACCTGAAATAATAATAATAAAATCACTGATTACATTAAAGATCAGCAGATTATTTTTAGCTTTAACCCTTTAACTCTTTTCCCGTCATTGACGCGTCCTTACACTAGTCTCTATATAAACAGAATCCCATGAGTGACCTACCATGACCATTCCTCCGGCATTAACCACGTTTCCTGAAACAGGAACCGCGACCGTAACGGTGCCCTGACCTCCGGTGCCGCTCGCATTCGAACCCGTCTGGATGATCTGACCTCCGGCTAAACTGGCGGCTGGGATAGTGATCATACCTGAAGAGAAGACGCACACACAAAAGAGAGAGAGAGAGGGTCAAGTCCCCTGCTGAACTTACACCCTGGAGGATGAGCTTTGTATATATTTACAATATTTTCCTTCCTGTATATAAATAAGGACATATCATGAGTTCCTCGATCTCCATATGTCATAACATCTTTTCTCAGTAAAATCTGTTATTTTTAAACCAGTATTTATGTTGTGTTACCCTGTGGGAGGATGGTGCCATCGGCGTTGACCGGCTGGTACAGGATAGTCTGTCCCTCCGCCGTCTGAGCCTGCTGTCCCTGCACTGTGATCTGCTGAGGCTGACACACACACACACACACTTTCATTTACACACAAGCATACATTATTAAACAGCGCTGTTATTCAAAAGTAATATTCCCCCCCCCCATATCTGTCACACTCAAATTAATGAGATCATCAAACAAACTGTAATAACGCACAAAGATACCATGAGTCAAAAAATTATTTTTTTTATGATAATTACATTTGGGGGGGTACTTTGCAAGCGCTTGATTGCACTTGTTGCTGCCAAGGGTGGCACAAAAGGTTATTAGGTTTGGGGGGATGATTACTTTTTCACATAGTGCCTAGCAGGTTTAGAAAGTTTTTTTCCCCCTTAATAAATGACAGCATCATTTAAAAACTGCATTCTGTATTTACTTGGGGTACCTTGGTGTATTACTCCAATTTGTTTGATTATCTGAATCAATAAGTGTGACAAATATACACAAATACTTTTTCACAGCACTGTACATAGTGTTATACAGTATATTATGTAGTATTTATAATATGTTTTACTAAACTACTAGACTCACTAGTACTACAAACTGTATCACTCTGCGCTTTGTGAAGGTGTGTGTATGTGAAGGTGTGTGTGTGTTGAGACCTGGTTCTGTCCCGCGGTCACTGCGGTCTGCGGCTGCTGGATGATGATCTGCTGCGTCTGTCCCTGTGCAGTTTGGACCTGCAGCGTTTGGCCTCCTGAGAGCTGAATCTGTCCCGGCTGCACGAGCTGGATCTGCCATGGACACACGGTAAAGTCAGAACACTTTTGTTGTTACTCGGGACGCTGGGGAAGTTTCTGACAACTTATTGGAAAAAAAAAAAAGATTACATAAATCACTAGTTAATAGTTTTATAGCATACGACCCCTGCAGTTTTGTCTACATAGTTCTTTGATTTCAAACACACTCCCGCTCACCTGCTGAAGACCCTGCGAGCCCGTCACCGGTAGCTGCATGATGGTCTGTGTCTGTCCTCCCGGCACGGCCTGTACCATTATGGGCTGCCCGGAAGGGGTGATCAGCTGACCCCCGCTGACCTGCACCATTAAAGGCTGCCCTTGAACCTTAGAAAAGTATAGCAAGAGGTTACCATTCAGGATGTCACATGTCTCTCTCAGTGCTCTCAACATCATGACATCATGCAGAACCTTGACAAACAAATTGAAATGAATACAACACCGGACACACTTATACACTTAACATATGCATGGAAAAATTATATCTGTGACATGGTAACGGTCATTATAACGCCCAGATGTAATGACGTATTCATGCAGAGCTACATGAATGAAGTTTCACGGCGTGACGTTCACGCACACGTTTCCACCAAACGTTTAACATTCTGAATCAGTAATAAACAGATGTATGAAATGAGAGGACGAGGTTCGGCTGCGCACGCCGTCTCGTTCTGTTCTGGCGTTGTCGTGATTGCTGACATGCAGGCAGCCGACGATCCGGAGAGAGAGAGAGAGAGAGAGAGAATACCACTACCTGGAGTGTCTGCACCTGCTGGGCCGCACCCGCATCCACCTGACCTTCGGCCTGCAGCTGCACTGCAGTCACTGTGCTCTGAACCACAGAGAACGCAGCCATACGGTTATACACACACCTCCCGTTCTCTCTCATATGTGCTCACATACACACACAGGAGCCTCCCAGAGATGCACACCAACTTATTCAGAGTCAGATCTCGTACCTGCTGCTGCACCGATCCACCAGCCGTCTGCACCACGATCTGCTCTCCTCCGCTCGTCGCCTCAGTGAACTGCTCCATGCTCAGAGTTTATAACGAACCCAGACTCCACGCTACAAACACAGAGCAAACAGGTATGAGACAAGAATATGACTTGGTGGTATTTGACATGAATCCAGATTTCAGACAAGCGCTTAATTGTTGAAAAGTTTTTCATTTTTTCAAATCAAACGCATTTCAATAGGAGTACAATCCATGAGCATCGTGATCTTGCATCACACTTCTGTCCACACTGTTAACATTCTGCGATTTTAAATCATCCTCCCTATAATCCTGATGTCACTCCATCAGACTTCACATTAGACATTTTTTGTTTTTATATAAATTCTCATTGAAAAGTAATAAAAGTATGAAAACAGTCAATTCATAATTAATATCATTTGCATTCAACATGGATATAAATAAACTTTTCACAGCGTGGACCACGACTATTTAGGGATTTATATTCTAAAGCCTTTTATAAGATTTGTTATTAATCTTGCAGGAATAAGCTTCAATAACTTGTATTTACACATAACCTAATAAACCCAGTTTATACTGCACAGCTATCTACTGTCTGTCTATATTATAACCATCTAGTTTTGGCGGTTGAGACAGGAGTCCAATCCCGAATTGTTTCACACTCCCTTCATAGTGCGCTACAGATATATCTAATGTGACGGCGTTCCAGCCTCTACCTCGCGCCCTATAAAGTCAAGCAGCGGGGTGTTTGGGATACGGCCCCGATTCAGTCGCTGCAATATCAAACCGTTGTGGCGAATTTATGCGAATAATTTTAACGTTTTATATGATTTCACAGCAACATGCCAGGATTAATGAGTTTCATTCACACTGAACATGTTTCAACACTTAGTATGAGATGCTTAATATATACATTTTAAATTTCGCTAACAACACCACCACCACCACAAATGGACAGGGGTTAGCTAAGCTAGCTCGCGCGGGCCTCTGTATAACGGTTAGCTTCTCGGCTAACTCTGGTCAACTCGAGAGTGTGCGAAACGACGCTGTCCCGAGTTAACACTCACACACACGGACGGATCCTGCCTGGTTAAATTCCTGTTGTTTATAATGATGATAGTCCTGTGGTTGGTCGGACGCACACCAATCGCCGTCTGCTCCCGAGTCCCGTCCCCTCTCAGCCCGCGCGCACTCACCGGCTGCCCCGCTCGCAGCAGCGCTGATTGGCTCCAATGGCGGCGCGCGGAGCCCAATCACAACCCGCACGCGCACAGAAGCACAGCGCGGCAAGATGGCGGACAAGCGCGTGTGAGGGAGAGCGCGAGCGCGCGCGCACACAGACACTGTCATTATTCAAGATTCAAAGGTGCTTCATTGGCATGACAACTGCCAAAACTTAGAAATAAGTCACAAGAAAAAAAACAGGACTAGATAGTAATAATATGAGTGTAATAAAGTATAAGAAAACAGTAAAAGAGTAACATGTATACAGTTTATATACTCTATACACACACACACACAATACCTCTCAAAAATTTGGGATCACTTGCAAATGTCTTTCTTTTTTTTTTTAAGTTATTTTTTTTCTCCACTTTCTACAACAATACTGAGATTTCAAAACTATAAAAAATAACACATATGGCATTAGGTAATGAAGAAACAACAGCAGCATTCAGTTGTTATTTTAAGACACCAGCTGTTCTGGAACGGTTCTTGCATGAACAGTATTGTGTCAAATGCATTTGTAAAAAAAAACCCCATCAAGCTCCATGATGAAACTGTCTCTCATGAAGACCTTCCCAGGAAAGCGAGACCAAAACTGAGCTCTGCTGCAGAGGAGAAGTTCATTTAGAGTAAAATCACCAATTAACAACCGGCAACTCAGATTAGAGCCGTTATGAAGCTTTACAGAGCAGTTTTAAGAAGCAGATATACATCTCAAGATCAACTGTTCAGAGGAGATTATTGTGTATTTTTGATAAACGGCTTCAGCATTGTTTTACAGTGGAGAGAGAAATAAAAATCAGGAAACAGCATGGAGTTGTGGTATAGTGTGTTGTGGTCGCTCACTTGGTGTGTGTATTGTCCTGCTAGTGTGCAGCTCTGCCTATGCCTCAGTAGGTGGTGCAGTTTGTCAGGATCAGGGAGGCAGTTGAAGGTGGGGATGATTTTATTGAATTTGGTGAAGAGTTCAATGCGAATGTGGTGATATTTCGAGCATTCTAACAAACGAACAAACACACACGCACACACTCATCCTGAGACCATTCATGTGGGTGATTGTTTCTCGGCCAAGTCAGTGGGCTCACTCACAGCCATGAATAAAGAATGGCACAAAAACATCCTCCAAGAGCAGTTTCTCCCAACCATCCAAAAACAGTTTGGTGATGAACAATGCCTTCTACAGCATGATGGAGCTCCTCACTATCAGGGAAAATGTGATAACGAAGTGGCTCGGGGAACAAAACATCGAAATTTTGGGTCCACATCCAAGAAACTCCCCAGACCTGAGGAGCGTGGAGAAACAAAACCCCACAAATTCTGACAAACTCCAAGCATCAATTATACAAGAATGGGCTGCGCCAGCAGTCAAGATGTGGCCCAGACGTTGATTGACAGCATGACGGGGAGAATTGCAGAGGTCTTGAAAAACTTGGCTCAACATTGCAAATATTGACTCTTTGATTAAACTTAATGTAATTGTCAAAAAAAGTCTTTGACAATTGAAATTCTTGTATTTATCCTTCAGTACACCAAAGTAACATCTGACAAAAAGATCTAAAAACATCGAAGCAGTTGACCTGGTTAAAAAAAAAAAAGAAGAAAAAAAAAAGTCATTTTCAAAACTTGTGGCCTTGGCTGTAACCAACATGCAACTCCACGGTCGGGGTTCAATTCCTGCCTCGGAGTCTGTGTGCTTGGGGTACTCCGTTTTCCTCCCACAGTCCAAAGACATGCAGATTAGGCTAATTGGTGTTGCCAAATTACCCGTCGTGTGTGGGTGTGTGTGCTCAGTGGTGGATTGGCACCGTGTGCAGGGTGTACCCTGCGCCTTGTGCCCCAAGTCTCCTGGGAGGGGCTCCAGGCCCAACATGACCCTGTACACAGGATAAAGTGGTATAGATGATGAGAGAGTTAGAGGTGATGTGGTCATTTGGGGTTTTAAGAAAATCCAACAAGCTTAAGGAGAACATGGGAACACCCACAACAACAAAAACCCACAACAGTATAAATGTATTTAATTCTTTATTCTGATTGAAAAAAAAAAAAATTAACAACCAATAATGACAATGAAAGTTTCCTCAATCAAGGCTTTGCATTTGTTGTTAAATTTTCCGAGACTTGGATTGAGAAGTCTTTAAAGTTATTAAAATGTAGTTATGAACAGTAGCTTATCTGTACATATTTTATTTACAGCACTGGAATTAAAACGCTGTGTCTATTCCCTTTACATTCATAAAAAGATGCTGTAAATTCTCCCAGTTACCCCAGTAGCGCTAAAATACTGAATACTGACAAATCCCTTCAGCAATCACACTCACTGAAACTCACTCGTGCCTTTCCGCTTTTCCTCTCGTCACATTTTGAAGCTGAGGGTGAACGCCGCGGGCCCCTGAGACAAATAATTTAAAAAAAGGAAAAAAAAAAAAAAAAAAAAGAAACAATAACGAGTACCATAAACCCAACCATGTTCACATCATAAATCGGGCCGACGCCCTCCCGACGAACCTGTGCACTCGAGTCTATCGCTCTGACTGGCCTGTAAGCTTTTAGTTCTCCTGACTGGAATTAAATCTGAAACAAAAGAGACCCTTTACTGAGCAAATCACGCACTGTATCGCTTCGCAATACCGTCAGGACACAACGTCGTGTCGTAGTTATGATCAGACGAAATCGTTGAGATTAATTATTGCTATGGCGACTAATTATATTTCTACTTTGTGCAGTAAAAACACAAGCTCTAAACCCTGCTAATTATTCACTTAATACATTGCTTAGAGAATATCACTTTACTATAAAATCATGCGAAAAAATAAAAATAAAAATCTCAACCTGCGCCATCAGGAGATTTTTTTTTTCCTGCCAGTGCACAACTGCTTAGAAAGATTTTAGCTTATTTTACATTATAATGAGCTCAGTAATAACCCACAGTGCAGGTGTGAAAGTTTCCTCATCCAAGGAAGTAACAAGGAGAGAGCTACAAGCAAGTTATAGACTTAAAATGAAGACACAACCGTTACGCAGCGTATCCATTGGACTTGGTCTAGCCTTTACAAAACATGAATACACTCCTTGGACTTTAGCTTAGTGAACTGTTATTGCTTTATAATACTGCTTTTAATTACTCAGGCTGAATGTGTACATATAAAAATATTTTATTAATTTGTATTTTAAAAAATTATAATAATGGCACTGGTGTGTCTACATCAAAGGTCCTGTTAATAACGATAGTCGAAGCAGATTTTTTTTTTATTGGATTTTTTTGTTTGTTTTTGGCCTCTCTCCCGATCACATGTAAGAGTTTGCACTTAAAGAAACAAAATTAGTATTTTATTTTTCCCTAGGAAAAAAAAAGCCTAGATGTCTATAGGTGGCTGCATGAGAAAAAGTTCTACCATGAATGATGTGTTCAATCCTTTTACAAGAAGGAAGAATGAAAAAAAAAATTTAAGTGTTATAAAAAGTTTTTTCGTTTTTTTCCCCCTCAGGAACGGGTTTTTTAAAATATTTTTTTAATAGTTTGTTGTTATCACACAATAGTTTGATCGATGATAAAGTGGCTATGTGATCTTATGTTAGTACAGATTTCTGCATTAAATTGCAACGAAAAAAAAAAAAATCTTATATACTGAATTATGCCATTCATGCATTTAAAGGCCGCCATTCCTGAAGAATGTATGTGTTAAAAAAATCCAGTTTTTAAAGTCTTAAGGAATGAACATTTCTTTAAAAATTTAAGTCACTAGCAAACAACCAGTTATCTGCCAAAAAAAATTGTAATGAGGCGCAAAAAATAAAAATTAAACCGTCATCATAATTGCCTCACGTCCAGTGGCTGGAACAAATTCGTTTATAAAACTTCTACACTTCCCCATCCCGGTAATCTGGTTCAGGTCATTATCCCAACACTGGGTTTAACATTTACCTGCCAGTAATCAACCAAGACGCGCGACTAATAGACACAGACATGCACACACACACACGGGCCTCTAGAGGGCACTGCAATGCATCCAGATTGCTCACTAGGGATCTTTCTGACTCCACCTGAGAATCAATTTTCAGCCAGAAGGTCCTACAGAGAGATGGAAAAAAAAAAATTATATTTCAAGAACAAGTATGTAGAAAACACACAACAGCGTGTTGAGATGAACCGCGCTGGTATCGATACCTCATCCGAGTCGTCATTGTAGTGCGTCTTTTCCGGCTCTGTAGCGTCCACGTCGTCCACGTCGTCCACGCCTTCGATGGCGTTAGCCTCCGCGTGTCTCTGCATCTCCGAATAACGATGCACCAGGAACCTAACGCGTATACGTTCACGTTTATCAATTTCACACTGACGACAAATTAAACCTTTTCACTTTGTATGGTTCGATCAGCTCGTACCTTCCTCCACACACGTACTTCTTGACGAGGAGGACGCCGGCCACGGCGCAGACGAGCAGGACTAGGATGATGACGGACACTACCGGAGCCACGCTTCCTGACAGATACTCTGACTGATAGACAGACTTCGGATGAGCTCATCATGGCTTTGGTTCGTGTCCGGTATTACGCTAATCAGCATTGAACGTGTTCGTGTGTCTCACCAGAAGCTCTACGCTCATCAGGTTACTGACGCACTTCTTGCTCAGGTCGATCAACTTCCTCTCTGGCTGGACGCCTCCCTCACACTTGTCTCCTGGGATCTTCCTGTAACTGTACAAAAAAAAAAAAAAAAAAGAGTAATAAATAAAATACCAAGTGTTAGAAGAAAAGTACACAAGGATGTCGAAAAATTTTTCAAACACGTTACTAAGACACTAAATCCGGTCTGATCATAATATTAATAATAAATGATGGAGTATGTGGTACCCGCTGGTTTGGAGCTGCTCTTTCCGGCTGTGAAGGCAAAACTCGAGCGAGTGGCCCTTCAGCTCAGGCTGTTCCACACACTCCGAGCTGTTCATGGCACGGTAGTAGCCAAAATCACTGCAGGACAGGGAAAAGGGAGGGAGAAAAAAAAAAGAGAGAGAGAAGAAGAGAGGCATTATACAGACCAGACGCAACTCAACCTGAGTGAGACGCTTATGCATTTCCTCTGTAAATCAATAAAAACTTGTTTCTATACCCATTTTATCAGCCAAATTAATTATTTAAACTGTACAGATCCTGATGAATTTTAATACTTCTTGTAATTTAATATTGAAAAAAAAAATCTTTATGCCACTTTGGTAAAATATTAAACAGTTAGTTTCCATATTACTTATGATTCACAAACTGTTTCTAAACTTTTTTCCCCCCTCCCCATCACCACTGGATCCTCACCACTGGAAGTCTTCCAGAGTGCAGGTACACGGCGCCGGCTGCTTGGTGACGACGAAATCCTTCCCGTTTCGGCACACCGAGCCCTTCCGTAGCCGTAAATATTTCTCCTTATATCCCAGCAGACAGCCGTCGTCAGGGTTGCTGGCGTTATCGGAGTGGGCGAGCCACTGCACGTAATCCTCCTCCCCACCTGCAGGGGGAGACAGTGTGCATGTGTGTGTGTGTGAGAAAGAGAGAGCGAATGCAAACTGAATTCTACGTAGGGGATTTTAATGTGTTTAAGTTTGGGGTTCAGTGTGTTCCAGTGCTTCATTTTGTTTTTTATTTTTGTATGTGAGCCAGACAGGCTCCTAATGGATCACCTGGTTCTGTGCAGAGGAAGTGTTTAAGGCCAAGAATGTACAGTACTCAGACAAAAAATCTGACCGGCCTCGCACGAGCGCAGTGGTTAAAGCGCTCGCCCTATCATCCGGAGATCGCTAGTTCGAATCCCGGGTGGTGCTGTAACCTCTCGCAGCCGGAGGTCTAGAGAGAGCTGATTGGCCGAGCTCTCTCAGAGGGGAGGGATGAGAGGTACTTAGTGCTCCCACATTAATCACGACTCTACAGCCAATCAGGGGCGTCTGTGAGCTCGCGCAACGGAGGGAGCAGATAGCGCTGTCCTCCGAGTGTGTTATGCCGCCCCCAACGGTGCACGAGCGAGCAGTTCGAAAAGATGCGGTCGGCTGGCGTCACGTGGTTCGGAGGAAACACGTGATAGTCTTCGTCCCTCCCGGCTGAGTGGTAGTAGTAGCCTTAATGTGGGAGCCCCCTAGTGACGGGGAGGAATTGGACACGACTAAATTAGGGAGAAAATCGGGGGAAAAAAAAAAAAAAAAAAAAAAATCTCAGAGCCTCTTTAATGAATTATTATTATAATCAATAATAAGGAGGAAGTGCATCAGTGCTGGTGACTTCGCAGAGTGTTCCGAATGGTGGAGTTTTGTCGAGGGAAGTTCCCTTCACCAACATTTACTGCAAACGGAGCAGGACCTAGGGAGGGAGCACCCTGTGAAGTGCACTTCGGAATGGAACGCAGCTCAGGGCTCGAAAAGCTCAATAAGCGCATCTCACATCGGCAGCGGTGTTTAATTTTTTATCACTCACAACATGCAAGTTTTTATTTTAATGTTAATCTTCAAACTTAAAATTACATTTAAAAAAAACTAACAGAAATTTTTTTTCAATTAAATACTTATTTATTTTCCAAAGTCACAGCGAGCCACAGTAGGGGGATGAAAGAGCCACATGTGGCCCCGGAGCCACGCCTTGCCGACCCCTGGTCTAGGACATGGAGTTACTCAGATATTCATATGTCAAATGATGTCAATTTTTTTGGCACCCCCTGTATAATTCCATAGCAATGTTTTTCATTTCTGATGGTCTTGCGTTAGGTGCAGCATCTGATTGTGAGGTCTGATTTTTCTGTTACAGCCTGAAAGCGTCAGTGTCTCCGAGTTTAAATGCTCGACCTGTTCCATACAGTAAGGATCAAAGCCTAGTGGCGGTTTTTATTTATTTATTTATTTATTTTTTATTAGTATTATTTTTTATCTCTGAACTCCTAAATATATACATTTTATGATTATTTTAGCTGTTTTTTTTTTTTTTCGTTTTGTTTTTTGCTGACGAGACAAGACATTTTCATCTGTGCTTTCCCTAACCTCCCACGATGTGCCTAAGGATGTGAGCTCCCTTTTCTCCTTCCCTTATTCCTCCCAAAATATGCCGAATTTCAAACAGAGACCTTGACCTTAAACCAGTTGAGCTTAAAACACCAGTATGATCTGGGCTCTGCGTTACCAGACAACATCAACTCTACACTGATCATGTGATGAGCTGAAAAGCCACCGAGATATCCAAAGCTCTTAAATAAAAAAAAAGAAAAAAAAAAGAAATTCCTGTCATTCCTGTTGTTGTTTTTAACTATGTTTATTGTTTTACACCTGTTTATCCCCCCTCTCTCGCTCTATGGATCTACAAGTTCATATGTTTTAATAATTTGTCTGTCTGCATTCCTGTCTCCACCCATCACTATAGCTGTAGTTACTTCCATGTGGTGTGAGTGAGCGCATTTCTTATTTTATAAAATAAAATGGGGAAGAGAGAGAGAGAGAGCGTATCGAGGACGAGTGAGGAATTGAAAGCATTTAGAAATACTATAAACACAGACACACTAGACTGCAAAGCGGCGTTTTTGTGAGATTAATCACAGCCTCTAAATATTTGAGAAATCTTCACTCGAGTGCGCGCGCACACACACACACACACACACACACACACACACACACACACACACACACACACACACACACACACACTCCCCCGGTTGAGAACCTGACACACTACTGGACTCCTCTATGACTGGAGACGTGATGAAAGCTCTTAACATGGACACGGTGATGTCAGGGTTAGACGTGAACATTGAACATTATCATAGTTTATGCAAGTCTTTACACAATCAGTATGTGAAGCGTTCTTCTGCAGTCCTGCAAAGACAATGTAAGAATGTCTCATCCTTGCACACACACATACATACACACACTTTCAGACACTCACAGTCTCGGGAGAGCAGCCGGTGGAAGTCTATCGTGATGGACACTAAGTGTTGGCTGAACACCGGCTGTCTGAAACCCCACAGGCTGAGGCTCAGGGACCGAGCTCCGGGCTCCGACGCCAGGCCCGTCAAGTACAGGGGCGTGTCCGTGAAGTTATATACGTGCCAGCACTGGCCCTCGTCTGTGGAGAACCTGAGGGTGAAAAGGCAGGGAAACAAAATTAGAAATCTGTTGAACAAAAACAGGCTTAGAGCTCAGTTCAGAAAAACAAATACAGCTTTGGAGATGACGGCAACAGAATAAAATAGAAAAAATGATAAATTTACGACAACAACAACAACAACAAAAAAAATTCGAATTTGTTTCATTCAAAATTGTCCTACACAGTATGATGTGCCGTGAAAATGTGTATGCCATCGGCGATTACCTAAAAAAATAGAGTTTTCAATATGAATACAGTATAAAGTACGAAATAAGAAAAGAAAAAAAAGTTTACAAATATATATATAAAAAAAAAAAGCTTTTAGCTGTAAAAAGTGTATATTATGTATAAATAATAAAATAAAATGGAATTACAATAGAATTAGGATAAAAGAAGCCATGTCTAGTCTTGACCAAGACAGAATATGCAGAATTGGGCAGGAAAATGTGCAAAGTCAAGTTCACAGTTCAAAGGTTAAAGGTTAATGCTTAACTTGGATTTTTTAAAGCCAACGGCATCATTACGAGCCAGAACTCAGTTTGAACACTGATACACACTAAATTGTGTCAAACCCAATAAATGTGAGCTTTAGTTGTTGTTTTTATTTTTTATGAAAATTGTTTATGAAGCAGGTAACCTAGAATGTAATTTCCATGTAATATTGACTCATTTTGCCCATTGAGCTCAGTTTCAGTCAAAGAAAAGAAAAGACATTTTAGCAATAATATACAAATAATAAAAATAATAATCACAGTAATAATAATAATTATATGAAAGAAAAATTTGCGACTTTTTTGTGCCATAACAATTCGCCAAAAATAAGCCGTCTCCCGAGTTAGTACTGAACTTGTGCACAGAGAGACACGTCTTTTCAAGTCACACAGACAGACAGACAGACTAAACCGATATGTCCTAATCAATGAGACTTGACTGCCTTATTTTCCTATTTACTGAGATGAACCCGGGTGTCGGATCAGAAGTCTACTGACCCGAGCTGAGAATGAGAACATAAATCAACACCACTGCTGCCTGTAAAACCAGGGCTCCGTCTCTCTCCGTCTCTCTCTGTCTCTCTCACACAAAGAGCTCCTGTTAGCCCGAGCGGACCCGTATCATGTCGAGCTCGACGCGCCGCTCAGCGACTTTAACCTCCATCGCCGGATAACTAACGCTCAGTGACCTTGCTCAGTCTCTGCCTCGTGGATCTGACCTTCAGTCTTTCTGTTTCTATAAAACTCAAACATCATCATTGTCAGTAGAATGAATTGAAATGTCCAGATTGGATCAAGGAAATTCGGAATCAGGGTTATAACACACGAGACGTGATGAAAGGGAAAAACTGATTGTATCTTAAACTATAGCTATGAGGGTGGATGTAGAAAAAAAAAAAGGGGACGGGGCTTGTAGGGATTACAATTTGATTCATCAGATTTATGATAAAAATTCCTGTTATTTGTTGTTCTTCAGTAACACGACTGCTAACATTTTTCACAAAGTCACTGTTTTTGTTAAAAAAAAAAAAACATTTGAAGATGATGTTCACAAAGTGAAACAATAGGACGAAGTTAAATTAAATAAATATGAATCGAGTAACCTGCGCTCTTGTAAGCAATATAGAGGGGGAAAAAATCTGTTCCGTTACGCATCACTTATGTATTTGTGTGGAAATTCATACATTGTGACAAAAAACGATTTTTGTAGCCATTAAACCTCAAAGGATTTTAGCTTTTTTTTTCTTTTACTTTTATTTCTTATTTCGAAACATTTGCCAACGAGATGGTTAAAATGTTGCCATTCCTCTACAATCCTACAGGTGGCGCCACTCAAAAAAAATTCACCCAGTGTAGCAGGAGCAAATTATTTGGTCTGTAACAAAATCTTGTGAAAATTACAGTAGTATAAGGTTTGCTGTAAACATTAATCATTTATATCTGAATGTCAGACAGTTTTTTTTTTTTTTTTTTTTTTTTTAATCTAAAGGTTTTTTGTTGTTTGTTTCGCGTACGCACTTGATCTGCGAGATGGGCTGGATGGGATTGTGCTCCACGGCCACCAGGAGTCCTCCGGAGTCCAGCATGGCGTAATGATGCGGTCCTTTGAGCGCCCGCGTCCACGTGTACCCTCCGTCGTCGGACACGTAGACGTCGGGAGACAAGATGGACACGGCGTCCCCCACGCTGCCTGAGGACGAACGGTTCAGTCAGAGTAAGACCTAGAGTTCACTGACGGGAAAACATTTCACACAGATGCGTCGATCTTCTTCTGCCAAATCAAACAGAAATTCAAAATGCTCCATTACGCCGAAACTCCAGCGTTTTACATTCTGAACTCGGACACTACTGCACTACAGTCGACACCCCGAAATCTGCGGGTTACGTTATTAGAGCGCCCGCAAAATTGTGGGGGGAAAATAAATAAATAATAAATAAATAAAAAACGCGTATTGTGGTCAATAAAATGTCTATTTTTAAATAAATTTGCTCCCAAACTCATTGCTTAATACATTACCTGTGCATAAAAATAAAAGATTAAAAATTCATGCGAGCGCGTTTCCTTTGGCACGTGCTGTCGTTTTTCTTTGGTTTCAGTACTGTAGGGTAAAAACGTAATAATTCACCATCACAAGCCACGTTTTAATCTACGGTCGCTTTGTGTTCTCTCTACAGAACTAGAAAATGTATTTAGCTGGATTTACGTTAATATTTCTGTTACAAAATTAGTAAATTATATGGTTCTTATAGTAGTTTAAGTAACTAAGTAATAGTTTAGTGTGAAAAGTTATATACTGCCACGAAAAAAGGCATAGAAAAAAAAAAATTGGGGAGGATAGTCACGGTTTCCGCAAACAATTATTAGTCTCTAAAAAAACAAAACAACTAAAAGGCCGCGAACTCTGAACCGCGGGGGTCGACTGTATTGTGAAAAATCTCTCTTTTTCTTCATACGAATGTATTTCGACGGCATCCTACGATGACGCAACACTTATGATGATTTTCATTTCCCAGGTTATACAGTGAAGGACTCTGTACCGTGAGCGAGGATGAGGCCGACAGCGCTGGGTTCGCTCAGCGGCAGCGTCGGCACGTTCAGCCTCATCGATGTGCTGTAGGAGGCGTGAATATGCAGACTGCACTATAGCAACACACACACACACACACAAAGCACAAAACCATGATTAAATCAGGCACACCGGGGAGTGTAAATAAAACTAAGTAGATGTTAATGATCACACGGACATAAATAGTGTCCATAGAGGTGCAGCTTCGGAGTCGTGTAGCATTTTAAATAAGCGGTTGCTATAAACAAACGAAACGCCATGGCAACGCCGGACACGATGGAAGGCGAGAGCTCGGTGAACTTGTGCATGAGGTTTTTATCTCCGTCGCAGCTCAGGTGATGTGTGATGAGGTAAACGCTCTGTACGAGGGCGTCTGCCAAACGCTGCAACCGGAAAGCTAAACGAATAACCATCGCTGTAATTATCCTCTTTAATATTTGTTTATTCCTCTAAAGTAGATCTGAAGTGTGTGTGTGTGTTTATATGTGTGTGTATTTGTGTGTTTAGACGACTGTGTCTCTCTCTCTCTCACCACGTTCGGATCCTTCGCAGTCGAGTCACACTCTGCGTTCAGGGGTTTCTTCAGAGGTCTCCAGTTTCCTCCCTGGTTGAACGTCACCACAGTCTGAACAGAACCATCTGCACACACACACACACACACCAGTTTACATCACACACACACACATGCATAAACCAGGTGCAAAAGAGACTAATAGTGAACAGAGATGAAGTGTTTATATTCCTATTAAGGAACAAACATTAAAAAAAAAAAAAAAAAAAAAAAAAAGAAGCGTCAATAAAGTTGACTAAATGTTTGGTTTTGTTTGGTTGTAAAGGGAACGTGAAAGAGCATTCCAGGACGTATGCGTGCGTGTGCGTGTGTATACCGTGTGCCAGCACGCTGGTCATGTAGACGCCCCTGAGTGAGCTGATGACGGTGAAGTCGGTTTCGCCGCCGGTGGACGTGTACAGGTGGCGCTCGAGAGACTTGGAGAAGACGATGCCCCGGCTATCAGACACGTAGATCACGCCCATCCCCGAGTCTGGACGGGACGAGAGGAGAAAGAGACACAACAAGAGCCGTGAAAATGTGCACCCCGTTACCCGGGTCAGGATACGACGCGAGACGCTCCGGACGCAAGAGCGGTGATTTAATAAGTGATCGTACAAGAAAGGCGAACGCAAAGAGGACAGAAAAAACAAGGGGGAAAAAAAAAAAAAAGAAAGAAGAAACTGACCTCCAGGTTCATCCACATGCATGAACACCATGTCATCGTTGGGTGACAGAATGGAGTAAAACTGTTCATGTCCAACATCGGGCAGCTGGGCCATGTCCCAAACCTCACCCTGATCCACAGACACGTGAATCCTGCGCATCGAACCCTGACAGAGAAACACAGGAGCACCAGCTAAATGTCTTCAGACTACAGCCAATTATATACATACACAGTGCTGTGAAAAAGTATTTGCCCTCCTTTGTGTTTTTTTTCTTCTTCTTTTTCCATATTTGTCCTACTTAAACGATTCAAAGGCAACCCGATAAGTGTGAGGTTATTTAAAAACCATGTCACACTTCAGTAAATCCTTTCGAGGGTGCCTGGCCCTGTGTGAAAAAGTAATAGTCCTCCCTCTTGCTAAATCATGAATGAACTGTGATTAATCCCATTTGAGTTAAATTTCACTTGCCATGATTTACTGTAGCAAGGGCGCAGTGGGAGCGATTACTTTCGCACACAGGGCCAGCCAGGTAGGTTTGGACAGCTTTATTTGGTTTCTAATAAATGAAATCGAACCGCATTTTGTATTCACTCGCCGCAACTCTGAGTGACGTTAACATTTGTTTGACGATCGGAATCGTTTAGGTGCGACAACAAATATGCAAACATATCGAAATGATCAGTAAGGGGGCATATACTTTTTCCACACGATCGTACCGTGGCGGACATGACGGAAGCGTAGAGGAAACGTCCGCCCAGGCCGAAGGAGTAAATCCTGCTGCCTATGGTCTTAAAACTGCGTCCGAAATCTGTGGTCTTCCTCAACTCCAGCGTACCACGTTCACCTTACACGCGCGCACGCGCACACACACACACACACACACATTATATAAGGAGAAACAACAAGCCACTGTGCATTTATACGCATTTCATATATATATTTTTTTATAATATGAGAACAAGACTCACTACATGAACCGTTTGGGTTTGTGGTGAAAAACAGAGTGTCAGCAGTCCCCCTAAAAACACACACACACACACACACACACACACACACACACAGAGCACAAGATTCCATCAACCCTTTCCGACTCGAATCCCTCATCCCCGCCTGCATGACGTCCCTCTGCACAGCTTTAACGCCAGAGTAGTGTGTTTTTGTTGTTGTTGTCGTCGTCGTCGTCAGGGACTCACGTGCAGGCCCTGACACGTCCCCTTCATGTACTATCTGTCTGAAGTCTTTGCGGTCACGTGTACATTAGCCCGTCGGTTACGCCGAACCGCTTTATTACCTCCTCGACATTCCTGACTGTGATGATAAAACTACTGACCGCTGAGACGATCCTGGCGTCAGAGCTGCTCCCGGAGCTTCCCCGCCGTGATTACGACTTACAGACGTCTGGACGCTTTGTTTTGGAAAAACTACTAATGCACTGGATCAGCCATAACATTAAGACCAGTTGCCTAATATTCAGCAGGTCCAGCCTTTCTAGCCACCAAAAACAAACAGACTCCGTTCCGTCAGGACCTTTTCAGCATTCACCCTTTCAGCACTACTGGATCGGACTACACGGGACAGCAGCGTGGTCATAATGTTGCGGCTGATTGTATAACGTGGATAGCATAAAAGGCGCTCATTTTGGGGTTTACAATCAAATCACACTAATTGGATTACTTTACAGTCGGCCCACGGAAGTCACACGGTTACGCTCCTAGAGCACCTGCGCATGGTGAAAAAACGTGAATTATGGATGTGGTCAAAAAATTTCTTCTTCTTCTTTTTTTTTTTTATAGTTTAAACCGTAAATACGCCCCCAAAACATTTACATTTCCTTTCAAACTCATCTTAATACATTAAGAAACAGAATATAGGCGCAGTGGTAAAGCGCTCGCCCTATCATCTGGAAATCACGAGTTCGATTCCCGGGTGGCGCTGGAACCTCTCACAGCTGGAGGTCTAGAGAGAGCCGATTGGCCGAGCTCTCTCAGAGGGGAGGGACGAGAGGTACTTAGTGCTCCCACATTAATCACGGCTCTACAGCCAATCAGGGGCGTCTGTGAGCTCACGCGAGCGGAAGGAGCGGATAGCGCTGTCCTCCGAGTGTGTTACTCCGCCCCCAACGGTGCGTGAGCGAGCAGTTTGAAAAGAGATGCGGTCAACTGGCGTCATGTATACTGTACAGTACTGTACTTTGCGGTGGTCGACCGTATACATACTGTATACATGCGTGTGTGTGAGAGAAACCAAAATATTAAATAGATTTTTTATCCACTTTATTAATTTTTTTTTACATTTTAATAAAAAGTACATCATGTGTTATATGTAATTAACAGTTTGATGTGTGTGTTTGTGTTACCATTTCGCCAAACACACTGTGTAGTGAATCCTCCTCCAATTGGCCCCAAAGTCCTCAGAGAGCCACAGGTCATACTGCAGGAGGAACAAAGAGCGCGAGCGTAAACTCACACACCAAAAATAGTCAATTAAAATATCAATCCGGCCCGACGCTGGAGCTTCCCGCGCTCACCACTGTGCTGATGGCGGCGAGGACGTTGTTGTTTTCTGGGCTGTATGTGATCTGCGTCAGCACTTGGAAGGGCAGGTCGGAGGGGGCGAAAGTCTTCCCGAAATCCAGAGAGCGCAAGATTCTCGAACCTCTCGTCTCAGACACATAACCCGTAAGAATTACCTGAAGAAGAAAGAAAAACAAACAAACATAAAACAGAACATAAACAACACCCATGCGCATTGCCTCATACGGAGTGGGTGCGTGAATAGCGGAGCAAGCAAAGGAAACTTCTGGAATCATGATGATTAGATCACGAGAGCCTCACCTTCCCGGAGTTGTCCGGTCCGATGGTGATGCCAAAGTGCGTCATGACTAGAGTGTTGTTCAGGAGATCCGTGATGTCGTGGAAGGTCTTCCCGTGGTCTTCACTGCGACATAGGGATGCTATTAGCAAGAGACGCTAATGAAAGGACATGTGTATCTTTTTTTTTAATATTATTATTATTAGACACACACACACAGACGCATGCACGTGTTTACCTTCTGTAGAGTTTGGGCTCGCTAAAGCGGAACATGAACAGCGGTGCCTGGTACGTGGTGAGGACCAGCAGCACCTGCACACGGGAACACAAGGCAGAAAAGAGACGTTACACGTAACGTTAAAGTTTAAAACACTGATAATAATCATTTCTTTGTATAGCTTTAGTTTTGCTGTGCAAAAATCTTATGCATTGTATTATGTTTAGTACAAATACATACAGTATGCTTATCGTGTCTGCATTATGTACGAAAACCAGTCACTATTTACCAAATTAATAAATTCAGAAGAATATATGCATGCCTGTAAAGAAAGCAACATACACACGTGGACAAAATTGTTGGTACCCTTCGGTCAATGAAAGAAAAACTCACAATGGTCACAGAAATAACTTTAATCTGACAAAAGTAATCATTTAAAAAAGTTCTATGAATGGTAACCAATGAAAGTCAGACATTGCTTTTCAACCATCATGTTGAAATGGTGGTTCAACATGATGAACCATCTTTTTTTCTTCAACAGAATTATTTAAAAAAATAAACTCATGGAACAGGCCTGGACAAAAATGATGGCACCCTTAGAAAATACTGAAAATAATGTGACCAAAGGGACATGTTAATTCAAGGTGTGTCCACTACTTAGCATCACAGGTGTCTACAATCTTGTAATCAGTCAGTGGACCTATATATAGGGCTCCAGGTAGTCACTGTGTGGTTTGGTGACATGGTATGTACCACACTCAACATGGACCAGAGGAAGTCTCAGGAGATTCGAAAGAAAATTACAGACAAGCATGTTAAAGGTAAAGGCTATAAGACCATGTCCAAGCAGCTAGATGTTCCTGTGACTACAGTTGCATACATTATTCAGAAATTTAAGATCCATGGGACTGTAGCCAACCTCCCTGGACGTGGCCGCAGGAGGAAAATTGATGACAAATCAAAGAGACGGATGATCCGAATGGTAACAAAAGAGCCCAGAAAGACTTCTAAAGAGATCCAAGGTGAACTTCATGCTCAAGGACCATCAGTGTCAGATCGCACCATCCGCCGTTGTTTGAGCCAAAGTGGACTACATGGGAGACTACCAAGGAGGACACCACTGTTGAAAACAAATCATAAAAAAGCCAGACTGGAATATGCCAAACTACATGTTGACAAGCCACAAAGCTTCTGGGAGAATGTCCTATGGACAGATGAGACAAAAATGGAACTTTTTGCCAAGGCACATCAGCTCTATGTTCACAGACGGAAAAATGAAGCACATCAAGAAAAGAACACTGTCCCTACTGTGAAACATGGACGAGGCTCTGTTATGTTCTGGGGCTGCTTTGCTGCATCTGGCACAGGGTGTCTTGAATCTGTGCAGGGTACAATGAAATCTCAAGACTATCAAGGGATTCTAGAGAGAAATGTGCTGGCCAGTGTCAGAAAGCTGGGTCTCAGTCGCAGGTCATGGGTCTTGCAACAGGACAATGACCCAAAACACACAGCTAAAAACACCCAAGAATGGCTAAGAGGAAAACACTGGACTATTCTAAAGTGGCCTTCTATGAGCCCTGACCTCAATCCTTGGAAGGAGCTGAAACATGCTGTCTGGAAAAGGCACCCTTCAATCCGGAAACAACTGGAGCAGCTTGCTCATGAGGACTGGGCCAAAATACCTGCAGAGAGGTGCAGAAGTCTCATTGACCCTTACAGGAATCGTTTGATTGCAGTGATTGCCTCAAAAGGTTGTGCAACAAACTATTAAGTTAGGGGTACCATCATTTTTGTCCAGGCCTGTTCCAAGAGTTTTTTTTGTTTTTTTTATAATTCCGTTGAAGCATGGTTGAAAAGCAATGCCTGTCTTTCATTGGTTAACATTCATAGAATTCTTATTTATTATTAATTTAGTCAAATTAAAGTTATTTCTGTGACCATTGTGAGTTTTTCTTTCATTGACCGAAGGGTATCAACAATTTTGTCCACGTGTGTATTACAAGACAGATCAGTTTTTAGATGGAAACAACAACAACAAAAAATAATTTAGGCTCCTGAGTTTTGCATGAAAATAGAAAAAAAAAAAAAAAAACTCACATTCTCCAGCACACTCAGTAAAACCTAACAGCTGTTTTACAGTCAGTACTGTACAAAAGTCTTACAAAATAAAAAAAATTACTAACATAATCAGTAACGAAACAGTTGTTATGTTTTACTGAGTGTGCTGGAGAATATGCCAGAGTTCTATATAAAATATGAGTATACCGTGGAACCTCGGATTGCGAGTAACTCGGTTTACGAGTGTTCCGCAAGACGAGCAAAGATTTTTAAATAAATTTTTACTTGAAAAACGAGCATGTCTTGGTTTACGCACACACACACCGAGACACACACACTCTCTCTCGCCTTTACACCCCCCCCCCCTCCCCGACTTCACACACACTCTGCTCTACACAGAAATTCTGCTCTGTCACGATTCTTTTCAAAGGTGCTGGTTCTTTTTTTTTTTTTTTACTTTACAGCAGTGATTCCGTTGTGTGTGTGTTTGTTGTGAAACTTAAAAAGCGAGGTGGGGGGAGGGAGGAGGAGTTTTACTGTGTAAGACGAGGCGAGGGAAGGGGCTAATTCCACACACACTCACATGCACACACAAATACACGGCGCCTGCGCGCACAAACGGAAAACACTTATCTGTTGGGATTTATTTTAACTATTTTTAAAAGGTAAAGTGCAGGTTAATTTGTTTTATTTTTACTTTATATATTGTATTAATAATTTTTCTGTATTTATTTTTTTGGGCTGTGGAATAAATTATTTGTGTTTACATTATTTCTTATGGGAAGGTTTGATTTGGTTTACGAGTGTTTTGCATTACGAGCCCACTTCCGGAACGAGTTATGCTCGTAATCCAATGTTCCACTGTACACACATTTTCTACCTTTACAGTCCTTCCTATAATAATTTTCAATGTTATTTAATAGAAATTACCGGGGGGAAAAATGCTAATAATAAAATCGCGATTCTTTTCTGTGGTGATTCACGTACCGCCACACTGACTCCAAAATCGTTTCTTTAAAAACTATTCTCATATTTTTACATCTTTAACTGAGATGATCCGTTCCTAGAGCACCTGAGAATGGTGAAAAAACGTGAATTATGGAGCAAAGATTTTTAATACATTTTGACTATATAAAAATATATATAAACTATATATATATATATATATAGTTCAACCCTAAATATGCCTCCAAAACATTTTCATTTCTTTTCAAGCTCGATCGGCAAAGTGACCAGAACTGGCTGGATTTCAGTTTGATCAGACTCCGATATGAACGATTCTGTACCAAGCGCAGAAGCGTCGTCCGAGTGGTGCAGCAGAAATGCATTTTTATGGCGTTACATTATCCCCCACCCCCCAAAAAAAATATTTTTTAAATAAAAATCCCACGTGTTAAAAGCCTCGGATCTGCCTTTTTCTCCAAACTCTAAGTGAATTAGTCTCAAGATACAAGTTTACACAACACCATGAGCACTAATCAACATTAACAAATGGTCGAAAATCACGGCGGTAAAACGTCACCATTTCTTTATAATCCTACAGGTGGCGCTCTCTAAACCATTTACACTTTCATCCCGTGTGGTAGGAGAGAATTACTTTATTTTATTTTAAGTTTGTTTAAAAAACATTATTATTGAGCACAACATAACATAACGGATGTGCACGGCTCAGTAAAAAAATGTAGCTTTTTTGTTTAATTAAATTTCAGGTTAAATGTTGAACTCTTGTATTTGAAGTTAGTTTGTATTGTTTAAATGCTGAGCTTGTTTTTTTAAGTGAGAAACTCAGTTTGAAAATTATATGAAAATATGAAAATTTACTTAATCCCGAAAAAACTTTCCATTGCATTTCATTGCTGTCATTAAAGGACCTGCTGAGATCATTTCAGTAATCGTCTTGTTAACTCAGGTGAGAATGTTGACGAGCACAAGGATGGAGATCATTATGTCAGGCTGATTGGGTTAGAATGGCAGACTTGACATGTTAAAATGAGGGTGATGCTTGAAATCATTGTTCTTTCATTGTTAACCATGGTGACCTGCAAAGAAACGCGTGCAGCCATCATTGCGTTGCATAAAAATGACTTCACAGGCAAGGATATTGTGGCTACTAAGATTGCACCTAAATCAACAATTTATAGGATCATCAAGAACTTCAAGGAAAGAGGTTCAATTCTTATTAAGAAGGCTTCAGGGCGTCCAAGAAAGTCCAGCAAGAGCCAGGATCGTCTCCTAAAGAGGATTCAGCTGCGGGATCGGAGAGCCACCAGTGCAGAGCTGCTCAGGAATGGCAGCAGGGAGGTGTGAGCGCATCTGCATGCACAGTGAGGCGAAGACTTTTGGAAGATGGCCTGGTGTCAAGAAGGGCAACAAAGAAGCCACTTCTCTCCAAAAAAAACATCAGGGACAGATTGATCCCTCCAACAGCAACTTCTTCCAACAATCCAACAACAGTTTGGTGAAGAACAATGCATTTTCCAGCACGATGGAGCACCGTGCCATAAGGCAAAAGTGATAACTAAGTGGCTCGGGGACCAAAACGTTGAAATTTTGTGTCCATGGCCTGGAAACTCCCCAGATCTTAATCCCATTGAGAACTTGTGGTCAATCCTCAAGAGGCGGGTGGACAAACACAAACCCACTAATTCTGACAAACTCCAAGAAGTGATTATGAAAGAATGGGTTGCTATCAGTCAGGATTTGGCCCAGAAGTTGATTGAGAGCAGCCCAGTCGAATTGCTGACGTCCTGAAAAAGAAAAAAGGGCCAACACTGCAAAGACTGACTCTTTGCATAAATGTCATGTAATTGTCGATAAAAGCCTTTGAAACATATGAAGTGCCTGTAATTATATTTCAGTACATCACAGAAACAACTGAAACAAAGATCTAAAAGCAGTTTAGCAGCAAACTTTGTGAAAACTAATATTTGTGTCATTCTCGAAACTTTTGGCCACGACTGTATATATATATATAATTTTCTATGCTATGTGATTATTGTGATTTCTAGTCCTTATGGGCATGAAACTGCTTGATCCATCCTTTTTTTTTTTTTACATGTTTTTTTCTTTTTACACGAGTCTGCCAACCTGTGGGTATGACGCTATTAGTCTCAAAGCTGTGTGACTTCAAGCCTGGATTTGTGTGTGTGTGTGAGAAAGAGAGCGAGTGGAAAACAGAGAGCGAGAGAGAGGCTGGTTGTGGAGAAGGTCAGATGGTGAGTGCAGTCTGGCGTTCGCTCTGCACTCAGGCATTTAATAATTTTAACAGTTTTTATTTTATTTTTTTACGTCTCTGCTGGACAGACTTCGTCTCTGCTGGATAGACACAAAATGCTGTTTTTTAGGAAACTGTTTCATGACTTAGTAAGATTTTCATTTCTATGAACTGCTACGTGCACGATTCCTCCCAAAACCTACAATAATTGATTTATTAATTGATTTCATTGCTGCATTATACAGTTCACAAAGCCCTCTCTTTAAAACTGACCTCACACACACTTCATAAATATTCCTTATTTTCATAGCTGGATTTTCCTCGCTGAAATTTCGCTGACTAAAAGAACGACGGTCCGTCCCGTCTCTCTCTCTCTCTCTCTCTCTCTCAGATTCGGACACGTGTTCTTTGCCGGATGTCTGTTCGGGGGGAAAAAACACACCGAGCAAGAATCTGAAACTCGATTCGTCTCGGGTTTTTGTTATTCGGAAGGGTCGCATACCACAGGCTCAGAGCATGACGCCAAACACAAACACACGCCCGGGGAGGAAGAGCGGCTCGGAGGGTCAGATCATAAGGGAGACGAACGAGTCGTCCGGTACTCGGGGTAGGAGACACACCTACGTCCCTGCGTTTGATGAGCAGGTGCTCGTCCTCGTGACTAAACCTGAAATTGTGAAAACTTTACAGACTTGACCGAGACATGGGTCAATTCCTCAGGATTAGCGCACACACACACACACACATATATATATATATATACACACACACACTCACCCCTGTT